>JAJKFI010000216.1:43742-63380 GCA_029204185.1 Lerista edwardsae | reverse complement strand
TGCCGAATCTCGCAACGAGGGAGAACACGCAGACCAATATGATCAATAAAGTTCTGCTTTATTGTTACACACAAGCCCATATTTATCCTTCAGGTTTACAGGGCAGTATGTTGTTGATTAACCCATCAGAAGGTTGCTTTGATTAACTCAGCGAGTTTCGGCAAACAAGCTTAACCATGACTGACAATCTTAACAAGGGTAAACAAGCTTAATAGACTTTGACAGTTCCGCCGGCTTTCGCTATCTCCTTTGCTTATTAGCGCAAGACGCGCCGCTTCCGATCTCTTTGTTCCGCGTATCGCTGTGTCATGCGAAGGTCAGCCGTCAGCAGCAGCGCTTCGCTCCGCTTTGGTTCACCTCTTCCCGATCCCATAGTCCTTTGCAAAAACCACTCTCTCCACGACACATCACCCTGCCAACAAAGGTTCGCATAGTCAAAGTGATGGTTTTCCCAGTAGCAATGTATGGCTGTGAGAGCTGGACCATAAGGAAGGCAGAGCACCGAAGAATAGATGCTTTTGAATTATGGTGCTGGAGAAGACTCTTGAGAGTCCCCTGGACTGCAAGGAGATCCAATTGGGCAATCCTCCAGGAAATCAAGCCTGATTGCTCCCTGGAAGGACAAATCCTGAAGCTGAAGCTCCAATACTTTGGCCACCTCATGAGAAGAGAGGACCCTTGAGAAAAGACCGTCATGCTTGGAATGATAGAAGGCAAAAGGACTTAGTGACTGAACAACAACAACAACAACAACAACAACAACAACAACAGAGGCCCAGGGGCACGTGTCTATATAGCAAAGAAAGAAGGGCTCGACTAAGTTCAGGAAGGTGCCTGCATGGCTAACAAGCACAGTTAGAAAAACTGTACAAGGGAAGGAAGCTTCCTTTCATACATGGAAGTCTAGCCCCAGTGAGGAAAATAAAAAGGAACATAAACTCTGGCAAAAGAGATGTAAGAAGGTGTTACGGGAGGCCAGGAAAGAGTTTGAGGAACGCATGGCCAGCAACATAAAAAAGAACAATAAAAGCTTCTTCAAATATATTAGATGAGGGAAATCTGCCAGAGAGGCGGTTGGCCCACTGGATGGTGAGGGAGGGAAAGAGGAGATAAAAGGGGACTTGGAGATTGCAGAGAAATTAAAGGCGCAATCCTAACCGGTAGTTAGACCTGCACAGGTAGGCCATCAAAGTTTGGCCAGCACAAGGGACACCATGAAGTATGTTTGGACCAATCTCAGGGCACAATCCTAATATATAGTATGCAACTTGTCCCTTAAAACTGCCATGGTGCCAGAGGATTGGAGGATAAGAACATAAGAGCCCTGCTGGATCAGGCCAAAGCCCCATCTAGTCCAGCTTCCTGTATCTTTAATTGTTGTATCCGTAATTGCTGCCACACACTGGGTCAACACCTTCATTGAGCTGTCCACCAGCACCCCGAGACAGACAGCTCAGAACCCATGAGCCTATATGTGAAGTTTTGATTTTTTGCCCCAGTGTGCATCACTTTACATTTGTCTACATTGAAATGCATCTGGCATTTTGCTGCCCGTTCCCCCAACTTGGAGTGATCCTTCTGGAGCTCTTCACAATCCCTTCTCGTTTTCACCACTCAGAAAATTTTTGTGCGCAAACTTGGCCACTTCACTGCTTATGCCTGTCTCCAGGTCATTTATTTAAGGGAAATCTGCCCTTCAAAAATCAAGGGTTTTTGTGTCAGATTTGCTCTGTACTCTTTCCTGGACATGCATGGCAAAGCCAATTGCAGCACGGTCACTGTTCCCCACTGTCTTCAAGGGCAGCCCCATATAGAGCACATAGAACCCACAGAACCCACCTGAACAGCATGCTGAACAGCCTCACCAAATAGGTTCAGGGTTTTTTTACAAGGGGCTTTTACAGGAGGTCTGGAGGAGCACCAGGTGCCCCACAGGCCTCTGCTGGCTCCAGATCATTTCGGAGGGTGCAGTTCACTCTCTGTGTTGACGCAGCACGTAGTAGTCTCCTTGCCTGACACGACGTTTTGATTAAAATATTAGTGCTGGAATATCTTGGTGCTGTGGGCTAGTGGGCAGCCACCCAAGAGGCAGAGTCAGCCAGCCAGCACTTCCCAGTGAACTTGTGACGGTCCCAAGAGAGTCCTCTTTTGTGCTGCATGTCAGGGAGATAAACAATGTGTGTGAACAGTCTTAATGAAAGGAGGCAGCTTTGTTCTAGAGTGGCCAGGAGCTTGAGGGTGAGCTGCAGTTCTCAGTCTCCATAGTTACAGGGTTAAACCTGAAAACTGGCAGAGGGGGGCCCTTGGGAGGGTCCTTCCCCCCCCCCCCTGTTGGAACAGGGGTGCTGCTCTGCTGTCACAAGGCATTGCCAAGCAAGCGGATGTTGCAGCCAGATGGGTTTCTGAAGGCAGCCAGAGCTGGGGTAGGGCAGGGGTATTCCTTTTGGGGTGGGGAAATGCTAAGTATAGCAGGAGCCTGTGTTCCTGTGTAAAGCAGGCCCTCCCCATCGCCTTCAGAGCCATTCACTTTGCTCTTAGCATTTTGTTCCCCCTTGAGAAACGTCACTGGAGTAGGGTGGTGACTAAGAGGCAGATAGCACGGCCCTAAGCTGGTCTTTGGCCACTGCACGAGCCAAGGGAGTCACAAATGTGCCATGAAGCATGTTTCCAGCTCCTGGAGAGCAGGCAGAGCACTTGTGCAGGTGTGCCAGTAATAGGCAGGTTTCTCTGCTTGCTGGCCACTCTCACATCAGCCTGGCATGAGGTGCCATTACCAATGGTTATGGGGCAGCCCTGTGGTTGGCAAGGAGTTAGGAAGCACCCCCAGGGTGCTTTATGGGTGGTGAAAACCAGAAAGGATTGTGAAGAGTTCCAGAAGGATCTCTCCAAGTTGGGGGAACGGGCAGCCAAATGGCAGATGCGTTTCAACGTAGACAAGTGTAAAGTGATGCACATTGGGGCCAAAAACCAAAACTTCACCTATAGGCTAATGGGTTCTGAGCTGTCTGTGACAGCTCAGGAGAGAGATCTTGGGGTGCTGGTGGACAATTCAATGAAGGTACCGACCCAGTGTGCGGCAGCAATTAAGAAGGCCAATTCCATGCTTGGGGTCATTAAAAAGGGGGTTGAGAATAAAACAGCCAATACAATATTATCATTGTTGTTGTTGTTCAGTCGCTAAGTCGTGTCCGACTCTTCGCGACCCCATGGACCACAGCATGCCAGGCCTCCCTGTCCTCCATCAGCTTCCTGAGTTCACCCAATTTCATGTTCATTGCTTCGGTGACACTCTCTAACCATCTCATCCTCTGCCGCCCCCTCCTCCTTTTGCCTTCCATCTTTCCCAGCATGAGGGTCTTTTCTAAAGAGTCCTCTCTTCTCATGAGGTGGCCAAAGTACTTGAGCTTCAGCTTCAGGATTTGTCCTTCCAGAGAGCAATCAGGCTTGACTTCCTGGAGGATTGACCGACTGGATCTCCTTGCAGTCCAGGGGACTCTCAAGAGTCTTCTCCAGCACCATAATTCAAAAGCATCTATACTTCGGCGCTCTGCCTTTCTTATGGTCCAGTTCTCACAGCCATACATTGCTACTGGGAAAACCATCACTTTGACTATGCAAACCTTTGTTGGCAGGGTGATGTCTCGGCTTTTTATTAAGTTGTCCAGGTTCGCCATAGCTTTCCTCCCAAGAAGTAAACGTCTTTTAATTTCATGGCTGCAGTCACCATCTGCGGTGATCTTGGAGCCCAGGAAAGTAAAGTCTGTCACTGCTTCCATTTCTTCCCCTTCTATTTGCCAGGAAGTGATGGGAGTGGTGGCCATGATCTTCGTTTTTTTTAATGTTGAGCTTCAAGCCAATTTTGGCACTTTCCTCTTTCACCCTCATCAGAAGGTTCTTCCTCACTTTCTGCCATTAGAGTGGTATCGTCTGCATATCACGCCATTGTACAACTCAATGGTAAGGCCGCACCTGGAATATTGTGTCCAGTTCTGGTCGCCGCACCTCAAAAACGCCATAGTGGAGCTGGAAAAGGTGCAGAAGAGAGCGATAAAAATGATTACGGGCCTGGGGCACCTCCCTTATGAAGAAAGACTGCAGCGTTTGGGGCTCTTCAGTCTAGAAAAAAGACGCCTGAGGGGGGACATGATTGAGACATACAAAATTATGCATGGAAGGGATAGAGTCGATAAAGGGATGTTCTTTTCCCTCTCTCAAAACACCAGAACCAGGGGGAATCCGCTAAAACTGAGAGTTAAAACAGATAAAAGGAAGTACTTTTTTACCCAGTGGGTAGTTAATCTGTGGAACTCTTTGCCACAGGAGGTGGTGATGGCATCTGGTCTTGATGCCTTTAAGAGGGGATTGGACGGATTTCTGGAGGAAAGGTCCATCGTGGGCTATAGGCAATGATGGATTGTGCAACCTTACATTGGTGGTGGGCTACTTCAGAGTACCGGATGCAAGGGAGTGGCAACAGGATGCAAGCATCTTGTTGTCTCATGCCTCCCTGGGGCACCTGGTGGGCCGCTGTGAGCTACAGGAAGCTGGACTAGATGGGCCTTTGGCCTGATCCAGCAGGGCTCTTCTTATGTTCTTATGTTCTTATGACAGGAGTCGGGGACAGGACAGGAAACGTTGGAAAGAAGGAGGCTGTTCCAGTTGCAAGGAAGAGCTTCTTCCTTCCTCCACGACTCGGCAGAATCCTATACTGTGCCGGCCTTGTAAGGCCGACATAGCAGGGCAATATCTTAAGGCCCATTAGGAGGCAGCAGCAGCGAAGTGCAGGCCAAGGGGAGGTTTTTCCCTTACACCCACGTAAGCCCCAGTCACCCCAATGGGCCTGCTCGGATCTGCGCCTGCTTTTTGCAGGCGCAGAGGAATGTGGACAGGAGCGGCCCGAATTGAGGCTGCCACAGCCAGGGACGGGGTTTAGGATTTGGCACTTCAGCCGTCCTGCATCACAACCACGTCATTACCGCGGTCTCCGCCCACTGCACCGCCTAGTAACGCCCCCAGAACGCCTCTGGAACGCCCTCGTGGAGGCCCGATGCCGACCGAGCGGCGCTGATGCTCGCCTGGTGCATGGCCGGCGCTGCTGTGGCGCCCGAGCATTGGTGCTGCCGCAAGCGCCGGCCGACTGCCTTAGTGCCAACTTGGATGCGCTTTACGGTACGTTCGCGGCAGCGTCCGGCCAGCGCAAGAGCGCAGCACCGGTCCTAAGGGGGGTTTAGGATTTGCTGCCTGAGGCGGAACAGGGTGCTGACCCCACCCATCCCCAGAGGTGGCTCTGAGATCCAATGTGCAAGGGTCTGCTGCACACTGGGCTGACACCTTCATCGAGCCACACACCAGCACCCTAAGCTCTCTCACCTGAAACATGGCTGACAACGCAGAACCCATTAGGCATTTTGTCTACATTGAAACGCCTCTGCCATTTTGCAGTCCATCCCCCCAGTTGGGAGAGATCCTTCTGGAGCTCTTCACAATCCCTTCTGGCCACCTCGCTGCTTACCCTCCTCTCCAGGCCATGTATGAACATGCTGAAGAGCACTGGTTCCAGGACAGGTACCTAGACCGCATTCAAGGCCTTGTCCCCAGGCCGTGCAGCCCTAAGCTGGGCTGCGTGGTGTCCTTAGACCTGCGCCTGAGGAACCCATAGGGGAGGCTGGGGCCTTCCCTGGTGCAAGGGCACAAATGTGCCCTTGAACCGGGGAGTCTCCTGGTGCCGCCTGAGCTGGATATCGCACAGGCCCGTCGACTGCTCCGCCTGCTCCAGCGCAGCTTAGGATTGGGGCGCTAGTTCCTTAGGAGGGGCCATTTGGCTAGAGGTATCTCCCTGAGCTGTTCTGCCATGAAGACAGAGGCAAAGAACTTGTTTAGAGCACAATACTAACGTGGATTTAGGCTGGCACAGTGTTGCCCCCGAGGGGCGCCTTGGCCCCCCCCCCGCCCACCACCGGCTCTAACCTGATGCCCCGGGGTGGGGGCGAAGACGCGGTGGATTGGGTCCGGGGAGGGGGCAAGCTGCGGGGCGATCGATGGCCCACGGAGGCCCGCCCGGCCCAGCCTTCTCCCTCCCCGGGGACGGGCGGCCTGAGCAACCTGCAGGCCACGAGGGCCGAGGCTGCCCGGTATACCCCTGCCCTGGAAAAGGAGGGACCAGGCGGGGGGCTTCACGGGGGCCCGTCCGACCGACTGCCCAGCCTGCACGTCTCCCAAGGCCAGGAATAGAAAGCTCTGACGGGCCTCACAAGCGCACAGGGGGCCTAGTGCAGGCCCAAGCCTCCTATCCGCCTTAGGCCCAGGAGCGATCTCGCGAGCTCGCTCCTGGGAAATCTCAAGGGGAGGGGCAGAGACACCTTCCGACCTGCCTGAGCTCAAAAGGAGCTCGACAGGGGAGGAGAGCAGCCGCTCCCAGGAGCTGGGCGGAGGTCCGGCTACCCAGGAGGCCGTGGGGACCGGCCATCCTCCTCCCCTGTCGACCTCCTTTGGGGGTGCCCCTGACCGCCTGACGATAGGCACCCCTTCCGCCGACTGGGATCCGCTCCTAAGGGCACGGCAGGCATGCCAGCCTGGGCTCTCCCCCATCGGCCGTGGACGGCTCAGGCCGCCCCCGCGTTACCTTGTGATCCAACCGGGTCCCTCGAGGGAAGCGCGCCCTGAGGAGCCCCTCGCGGCAGGAGGGCCCGCTCCCTCTGACGACCCTGAGAGCCCCAACTCACCGGGCAACGGCGGCCCCGATCCCGCCCGGGGAGGCTCACGCCGCCGCTCTACCTAAACGCCTGAAACGGGCTGACCGCCGTGCTGATCTCAAGGGGGCCCGTGAAGGAACGTGGCACCCTCCCCAGCACGCGCCTACCCATGAATGTAAAGGCCTTGACCAAAATAAAAGCCGTACCTCGACCTGCTGCCTTCACGACCGTGTATCCAAGCGCAGCGAGCACGCCGAGCGCCAGCTGAGACACGCCATCCAGGGGGCAAAGATGTCCCGCCCCACCACAGAGGCCCTCATGGACGTGACACACAGTTAGACCAGCAAAGTTTGGTTGGCACCAGGGCCAGCATGAAGCATATTTGGACCCCTCCAAATATGGAGGATGGTGCACATCTGTGTGCTGGCCTCTCTGACTCTGAGGGTGCAATCCTAACCAACTTGCCAGCACCTGGGTAAGGGCAATGCAGCTCTGAGATAAGGGAACAAACATTCCCTTATCTTGAAGATGTCTCTGTGACTATGTACTGTTCCACTGCAGGATGCAACACATGCCCCATTGGCATGGCTATGTCAGTGCTGGAAAGTTGGTTATAATAGTTAAGAGATCGGCAATTTCATTTTTCAGTTCCTTAGTAACTCTTGGATGCCATCTGGGCCCGATGACTTATTGACCTTTAATTTGTCGATTAGGTCTAAAACATCTTCTCTTTTAACCCCTATCTGACTTAATTCCTTAGTCAGGAGGGGCCATTCAGGCAGTGGTCCCTGTCCAATGTCTTCTGCCATGAAGACAGATGCAAAGAACTTATTTAATTTTTCTGCAATCTCCAAGTCCCCTTTTATCTCCCTTTTTCCTCCCTCCCCATCCAGCAGGCCGGCAGCCTCTCTGGCAGGTTTCCAGTTTCTAAAATATTTGAAGAAGCTTTTATTATTCCTTTTTACATTGTTGGCCATGCATTCCTCAAAGTCTTTCTTGGCCTCCCATATCATCTTCTTACATTTCTTTTGCCAGAGTTTGTGTTCCTTTTTATTCTCCTCACTGGGGCAAGACTTCCATTTACGGAAGGAATTTTTTTTTTTTGCACCTGGTCTCGATGGTTTCTGTATTGAATGGTACAAAAGCTTTTCTGAGGTCTTGGCTCCTAAATTATATCAAGTTTGTAATGAAATGTTTGAGACTAGGTCCCTCCCACCTTTGATATTTGAAGCTTATATAACGTCATTTGAAGCTTATATAACGTCAATTCCCAAACCAAATAAGGATCATACTAAATGTGCTAGCTGTAATGTACAAGCAGATTTGGATAAGGATTAGTTGTTATCAGATAGGGGGATTTTGCTTTAAAAGAAGGATTTGTTTTGGTTTTGGGGATGGGTAGCTGTCAAGTATTGTTTGACATCTAGCACCTGAGAACTGTCAGGGGTAAAGGTTGATTGATTTGGGCTGTGTTTGGGAGGGGGACAGAGCCCTGCCTGTTAACTAGGGGTCCTGATTGGTTAATTAAAACTTGGGAGTAATTGAGATTGACAGAAAGAAGTAAAGAAACCCTATAAGAAGCAACTAAGGGAAAAAGATTGGCAGGGGGAGGCAGGGAAAGGGCTATGGTTGAAACTAGGAAAGATTCTTGAGCATTTTAAGGCTGACCAGGGAAAGTTCTGCATTGAGAGACAAGTTTGTAACCTGTAGGAAGACTGAGACTCTGGCGGGGGGGCTCGCATCTAGTGTTTTGAGGAGCTACAGTAAGTTTAGAGGTAAAGCCTGTGTATGCTAGGAGAAAGTAAAGAAGTGCTCTTTTCTGTTCTCTCTTTGGAGCTTGTGTATCTGCTAAAGTGATTTTTATTTTGAGTGTGTGTTATTTTAATAAATTTGGTTTTTATTCCCCTACAATTTGGATTATGATTTATGCTTGTATCTATATTATTCAATACAAAAGAATCAACAAAGAGAGAAACTGTAATTGTAACAATCTCTGCTTGTGTAAATACTGAGAAAAACCAAGGCTATCTGTTTGCTGTAGTTAGCAAAGATTGCCTTGGACCTTAGTACTGTAAAGCTAAGTATTTCTCTCTCCTAAGAAAGAGATTCCTCACTTGGCAGCAAGAGGCTTGTGTAGCTGGCTGACCAGGGTAAAAGTGTCCAAGTATTTTTGGGCTGTGGGGGCAAGGATGTAACACTAGCTATAGACCCATAATTGTAGCTGCCAAAATATTAACCAATATATTAGCTAACAGACTTCAAAAGTAATTAAAGCATTGGTTCATAAAGACCAAACAGGATTTATTAATAGGCAAGCAGCTGGTGAATGACCTATTGTCTATAGAGAGTCAAAAATCTGAAACCTCAACAATTCTATCATTGGATGCTGAAAAAGCCTTTGACATGGTACAATGGAAGTTTATATTCACCATATTGGAAAAATTGGGGTTTCTACCAAATGTTATTAAGTGGGTAAATATCCTATATGATAGGCCAAGATCCAGAGTAGTAAATAATAACCATGTATCTCCTAGCTTTGTCCTAGAGCGTGGTACAAGACAAGGGTGTCTTCTTTCACTTTTGATTTTTGATTTGTGTATTGAGATGTTAGCGTGTGCTATTTGACAGAATAGTAATATTTGTGGATTTAAATGTAGATCTGGTGAATATAAGATTATTTTATATGCAGATGATATATTACTGTTTATTTCTAAACCCCAAACTACTATAGCAGCTCTTATGAAAGTAATTAAAGAATTTGGAAGATTAATTATCCGGTTAGTCAATTAATTGGTCTAAATCTGAATTGATGCTGATAGGGGATAACAACACAGACAGTTTATATAGTTTAAATAGTAATTGGCACTTTCAAAGGTGACCGGATGTAATTAAATATTTAGGCATTCAAATTCCCAGGGAAATAACTCAGATAATTGCACTGAATGTTGAAAAAATCACAGATGAGATTACAATAGATAGATGGGCAGTTTTGAATCTATCTATACAGGGTAAGATTAAGGTTATCAAGACAAATGTAATTCCACACATCATTTATATGCTACGTGCACTTCCATTGAATATTTTTGTGGGGCTCTGCCCCACCAAGGATTTCATTAAGAAAGATGCAACTTCCATACTTTGAAGGTGGGTTTGGAATGCTGGATCTTGGATCATACCATTAGGCATATCTTTTATCTTCGGTTAACTATTGGGAGAATAATTCAAATATGGTTAAACCCTTTTGGGGTGACCTGGAAATTTCATATATAACTCCTCTTTTCAAATGGGTGGCCTTAGGGTCTAAATGGTTGAAAGTGGGTGCTGTTCCACCAACTATTGCTTCAATTAGATATCTTTGGTCAATTATGGCCAAGAAATACAAATTTGACCCGTATAATTATGATTGACTAACCCTTATGGACTAACCCTGGGCTGCAAATTGGAAAGAAGTCTTTTTTACAGATTACATGGGCTGAGAGAGGAATTTTTACTCTGGACCAACTGACTGTTCAAGGTCAGGATTTTTTCTCTTTTATTAAATTATGTGATAAATATAATTTGCCATCTACAGCCAGCTGGCAATATTTAGAAATAAAACATCTATTAGAGGCTAAATTTGGACCGGCCGCAATTTCAGCCTCCCAGACTCCATTAATGTTCGAAAGTCTTATTGGAGCTAATATGAAACGGAAGCCCACAATATTTCTATATAAGCACTTAATGTCCTGGAATAACTGTGATCTTGATCCTACTCGGGCCCAGTGGAATAAGGAATTGGAATGCCCCATTTTGCATGAGCAATGGAAAATTGTACTCGCAAATGTTACTGAGGGTGCAATCCTATGCTGCGTTAGGCTGGCATAAACTAAGCCAGCAAAGTTTGGCCAGCGGAAGGGCCACTGCAAAGTATGTTTGGACCACTCTCGGAATCAGAGAGGCCAGCACAAAGACATGCGCCATCCTCCCTGACTATTAGAGTAGTCCAAACACACTTTATGGTGGCCCTTGTGTTGGCCAAACTTTACTGGCTTAGCTTATGTCGGCCTCACTCCAGTTTAGGATTGTGTTCTAAGATATCTGTGGATCTTAAATTAAGGATGATTCAGCAAAAAATCCTTTTTAGAGTTTACTGGACCCCAATGCATCTTTTTAATAAGGGAGTTGCAAAGGAAACCAACTGTTGGCGATGTGGTGATTTTGGACCTGCATAGTGGTTCAACCTGTCTGGACAGAGGTTATTATTAATTCTATTAACGTGATACTAGAACAAAGGTTATGTTTTGTGGATATGTATATTTTTTTGAATGTCTTGCCCATAGTATGGAAACTTTCGGAAGGCCAACAGAAATGGGTTCTCTGTGCCCTTACTGTTGCCAAAAGTCTCATATTGAAGGGTTGGAAAGACAAATGCCCATCAACTATTTTACAATGGATGGAGGAACTCTTGACTATATATTTGAATCAGTCGTTTATCGTAGACAACTCCGTATGGATAAATATTTGGAGATATGGGATTCTTTTTAAAAATATTTGTCTATAAAAGTTTAATAATAGCTACATAATAATAATAGCTAATAATAATAATAGCTACATATACATATAGGGACGTGGTGGCGCAGCGGGTTAAACCGCTGCTGCTGGGCTTTCCGACCAGAAGGTTGGGAGTTCAAGACTGCGCGACAGAGTGAGCTCCCATGGCTTGTCCCAGCTCCTGCCAACCTAGCAGTTCGAAAGCACCTAAATGCAAGTAGATAAATAGGAACCACTTTGGTGGGAAGGGAACGGCGTTCTGTGCGCTACGGCTTATAGTCATGCTGGCCACATGACCATGGAAGCTTGGCCTTGGACAAAAACACCGGCTCTACAGGCTTTAAAACAGAGATGAGCACCGCCCCCTACAGTAGGGCACGACTAGACCATTCGGTCATGGGGAAACCTTTACCTTTATACAGTATATATATCAATTTTTTCTTCTCTTTTGTTTCTTTCTCTTTTTCTTTCATTGATTATGATGGTATGTATATATTATGTTTAAAATTTACTGTACAAAATTTACTTTGTATTTTCTTTTTTTTTGCTACTAATCTATATATATATAAAAGGGGATGTGTGTGTGTGTGTTCCGCATAGGCTCCGCAACGCCTGGAGCTACGGGCACCAAACTTGGCATGCGCATGCCTTGCGGCCTGGCGACAAATGCTGCGGGGGTCAGGCCCCCGTAGCACCCCCACGGGTGCAGGAGAATGTATGTGTGTGTGTGTATGTGTGTGTATACTTCAGCTGATATGTGACGTCCTAGGGCAATCTGTTATGATGCATTGCTGATGTCATTAAACAGATTCTGTATTATGACATGCAGAGTATAACCTTTCCAGCACCTGAAGTCTTTACAGTGTTGAACAGCTGTAAAGAGGTTTTACAGCTCGGCATGGGGCCCAGAAGGGGTGCCGTAGTTTTTGGAGTCGCCGAGCGGCGATGCTCCCGACATTGTTGGAGTCTGGGTTTGGCCCCCCTCAGCATGGGTGGTAAGAAGGGGTGCCAAACAAAATGTCCGAAATGACTGACATTACTGTCAAATCCACAGTTTTTAGGGTTGTTAAGCTGATTGGTGACAGTCCCAATGACATTTGTTAGCCGGGCAACACCAGGTCCGAAACAAAACATCCGCCATTCCCCACTGTAACACCTGGACTGATTGACACCCGGGCAATGCTGGGTACCAGAACGCTAGTCTATATATATAAAGAAGAACGTATGTACATATGATGTATATTCTGCATAGGCTCTGCAACGCCTGGAGCGACGCGCACCGAACTCGGCACGCATGCCTTGCGGCCTGGTGACAAACACTGCAGGGGTCACACACCCCTAGTGCCCCGGGGGGTGGGGGTATGTGGGGGCCCCGCATGAAAATGGTCGAAAATGGCCAAAATCGGTGTCGAATCTGTAGTTTCGGGGGTCGCCAGGATAAGCGTTGACACTCCTGATGCTGTTGGAGTCCGGGTTTGCCCCCCCCTCGCCGTGGGGCACGAGAAAGGGTGTGACACAAAACGTCCGCCATGCCCTGCTGGAACGCCTGGAGCTACGTGCACCAAACTCGGCACGCACATGCCTTGCGGCTTGGCAACAAACACTGTGGGGGCACGACCCCCCTAGCAACCCCAGCGGTGGGGGTGCACAGGAGGCCCCACGTGAAAGTGGTCGAAAATGGCCAAAATCGGCATCAAATCCGTAGTTTTCAGAGTCGCCGAGGCGAGCGGTGACGCTCCCGACGCTGTTGGAGTTCGGGTTCAGCCCCCCTCGACATGGGGGTCAGAAGGAGTGCAAAACAAAATGTCGGAAATGACCGACATTACTGTCAAATCCACAGTTTTCGGGGTCACTAAGCTGATCGGTGACAGTCCCAATGACATTTATTACCCGGGCAACGTCGGGTACCAAAAAGCTAGTTTGTTATAAATAAAAAAAATACTGTATTTAAAAATTTACGGAAGGAAGCTTCCTTGCATTTTATAACTTTTATAACCTTACTTGTTAGCCATTGAAGCTAACTGGACCTAATTGAGCCCTTCTTTCTTTGCGGTATACACTTCCGCTGGGCCTCTACTATGGTTTAAACAGCCTCCATGCAACCTGGAGAGATTGGACTGTTTTTACCTTCCGTTTCAATTGCTTTCTAACTAGCCTCCTCAACTGAGGGAAATCTGCCTTTTGGAAGTCAGGGGCTTTCATGTCAGATTCGCTCAGCACTCTTCGCCCAACATGCCTGGCAAAACAGATTGCAACATGGGCACTCTTCCCCAATGGCACAGTAACAGTTACATCCCTAACCAGGTCCTGAGTACCACTCAATATTAAATCCAGAGTCACCTGTCCTCTGGTGGGCTCCAAGACTAGCTGCTCTAAGGCACAGTCATTTAGCACGTCAAGGAATCTGGTCTCTCTTGGAGAGGCGGGGCTTGTTCGGCATGGAAGGTCGTTCTTCTCCATGTGGGGAAGAAACGGCCACATTTTCGCCTTATCTCTGGTGCCTTTGACAAGGTCACCGGCCTGGGACCCCAGGAGAGAGGCCCCAGGGTAAGGGCTTTTTGCCAGTTTGCCCTGGGAAGTGGCCATTTCCCGGAGCGAGCTGGAGCCTGAAGCAGATGGGCGGACAGAATCCTGCGCCATACGGTATGCAGGCAAATGCTGAATGCCTCGACAGGAAGATCTGGAATGGAGTTTAAAGGTATCCATCTGGAACTGTAAGTTAATCTTCTGCAAACTCTCATTACATGCAGAGCAAGGAAGATGGGCTGGAGGAGGACAAGAATGACTGCTAACCTAGATAAGAATTAATGGATTGAGAGAACAGAGGCGGCTTTAATTGCTCCGGGCCTTAGAGCAGCTAGTCTTGGAGCCCACCAGAGGGCAGGTGACTCTGGATTTAATATTGAGTGGTACTCAGGACCTGGTTAGGGATGTAACTATTACTGCTACAATACATCAAAATGGCGACATTCTAAAGTGAAGACAAAGAAACTGGGCATCCCTTTTTCTTGGTCTCATGACACAGAAGACGATGGAGGCGATTTGATTTGCGACCAGCAGAGGGGAAGATGAACGATGTGCTAATCTTGAGAAAACATTACCCTTTCTCTGAAGAAACCAAGATTTATGGCAAACTAATTAGAAGTTCTACGTGCAAAACTATAAATAATACAATTGGACATATTTAGAGAAAGGAAGGGGGATAAAAAGGAATTATTATTAAAAGAGAAAAGAGAGAGTGAAAAAGTGGGTGGTTTTTGGAACAGATTTAATATTACAAAGATTAGCAAATAAAATTTATGAGAGGGCACCATAAGAAAAGAAAGTGTGATTAGATGTTTAAAATGCAGATTAGACCTTGGAAAGCATGATAATGCTAAACAGATAATTTTTTTTCTCTACAATTTAAGCTAGTTTACTGATAGTATTGATAGCACCATTGCACTCATTTCACATGCTAGCAAGGTCATGCTCAAAATCCTACAAGCTAGGCTTCAGCAGTATGTGAATCGAGAACTACCAGATGTACAAGCTGGTTTCCGAAGAGGCAGAGGAACTAGAGATCAAATTGCCAACATTCGCTGGATCATGGAGAAAGCAAGAGAGTTCCAGAAAAACATCTACTTCTGCTTCATTGACTATGCTAAAGCCTTTGATTGTGTGGATCACAACAAACTGTGGCAAGTTCTTGAAGAGATGGGAGTACCAGACCACCTAATCTGTCTTCTGAGAAACCTGTATGCAGGTCAGGAAGCAACAGTTAGAACTGGACGTGGAACAACTGATTGGTTTCAAATTCGGAAAGGAGTACAACAAAGCTGTATACCGTCACCCTGCTTACTTATATGCAGAGTACATCATGAGGAAGGCAGGGCTGGATGACTCACGAGCTGGAATCAGGATTGCTGGGAGAAATATCAACAACCTCAGATATGCAGACAACACCACTCTAATGGCAGAAAGTGAGGAAGACCTAAGGAACCTTCTGATGAGGGTGAAAGAGGAAAGTGCCAAAATTGGCTTGAAGCTCAACATTAAAAAAACAAAGATCATGGCAACCACTCCCATCACTTCCTGGCAAATAGAAGGGGAAGAAATGGAAGCAGTGACAGACTTTACTTTCCTGGGCTCCAAGATCACCGCAGACGGTGACTGCAGCCATGAAATTAAAAGACGTTTACTTCTTGGGAGGAAAGCTATGGCGAACCTAGACAACTTAATAAAAAGCCGAGACATCACCCTGCCAACAAAGGTTCGCATAGTCAAAGCGATGGTTTTCCCAGTAGCAATGTATGGCTGTGAGAGCTGGATCATAAGGAAGGCAGAGCGCCGAAGAATAGATGCTTTCGAATTATGGTGTTGGAGAAGACTCTTGAGAGTCCCCTGGACTGCAAGGAGATCCAATTGGGCAATCCTCCAGGAAGTCAAGCTAAGCCTGATTGCTCCCTGGAAGGACAAATCCTGAAGCTGAAGCTTGAATACTTTGGCCACCTCATGAGAAGAGAGGACTCTTTAGAAAAGACCCTCATGCTGGGAAAGATTTAAGGCCAAAGGAGAAGGGGGCGGCAGAGGATGAGATGGTTAGATAGTGTCACCGAAGCGATGAACATGAAATTGGGCGAACTCCAGAAGCTAGTGGAGGACAGGGAGGCCTGGCGTGCTGTGGTCCAGGGGGTCGCAAAGAGTCGGACACGACTTAGCGACTGAACAACAATTGATAGTATAGAAATGTGTATATACCCTAAGGGAAGGGAATGCTGGTACTTCAACTAATTTAAGACTATGAATCTTATATTCAGAGTGGATTGACTGGGGGGGGGTTGTCTTATCAGAAGGTTAAGTTTTCTTAGCAAAGCAATAAAACTGCTCTCCAAGTTAAATTAAGCTGGATGTCTAGATATAATGTATGAATATACAAGATATTAGAACTGATTGAAAGTTTTTGGTTCTTTGTTTTTCTTTTGAAATGTTGAAGTATATAAAGATATAGGGATATCACATGGCTAGAAAAATATGTAATCTCCTTTTAGCTACTTAATATATTATATTATATTATTAGCAAATATATTCTCCTTTAGTTGTACTGCTTGTCATTTTCTGTCTGTATGTCGAGATAGGAGACCATGATAAGACATTAACCAAAATAAAAGAGGATAAAAGAGACAATTGGAAACAGGAATAAATATAAGATAAGATGTGATATTAATACAACTATTTTGTTACTGAAAACCTTTGTCTCTAAACAAATTCAGATCATACAGACAGATAATGGAAAACTAGAGACCAGTAATACAGCTTAATAAACTTCCTACCTGTCCGTCTAATAGACTTACTTTATCTATTAGAATACTGCATGAGGTTTAGCCAATAGAAATCAATAGCTTTGAAGATTTATATGGTAGTAAAATAGATTGTAAGGAACTGATGTAACCTCTTTATGACCTAATGTATGTACCTTGTCTTACCCCCTCCCTTGTGTAATAACACTCCCTTTTCCTACTACTGTATAGTAGAAAAAAATAAAGATTATTACAAAAAAAAAAAAAAGGAATCCGGTCTCTCTTTCTTGACCAGAGCACCAGTTGACCCAGGCGATATGAGGGTAATTGAAGTCCCCCATGATTACAACTCTGTCCCTCTTTGATGCCTCTTTGAGGCCTTGGATGCCTCAGGTAAAACTGAGAGCAAGCTCACATTCTGCGTAACTGCCTGAAACACCCATGCAGAGGGTGAGGGTGCATGGGTGAGGAGACGGGGGTGAGGGTGGGTGGGAACAGGGCAGTCTCAAGCCACACAGCCCAAGGACGCTCTCTGACAAGTTTGCTGATCTGTCCGCCCACCACATACAACAGAACCACAGAGGTCATCGCTCACATACCAAGCAGCAGGAGACATGGACATGACCTGCAAGGGGGGGGGGGTCCTCGAGGCATGCGATTCCTGCCCCCTTGCCTGCCTGCATGAGATGCATTGTTCTGGCATTCCCAGCAGCAGTGGCATCGTTATGGGGTGCAGGCCACACTGTGTGACATGCACGGGGTGTCAGTCAGCCAAATATCTATTCCAGGAAAGATGGTGGAAAGGCTAATCAAAGACCAGGTCTTAAAACACATAAAATAACAAACCTTGCTGAAGGAGCATAGTTTCTGGAAGGCTGTCCTGTCTTGCGAACCTTTTAGAATTCTTTGAAAAGGTCATCAGGCATGTGGATATGGGCAAACCTGTGGATATTATACATTTGGATTTTCAGAAGGCATTTTGACACGGTCCCTCATGAAAAGCTGCTGGGAAAACTTCACAGATAAGGAAATGGTTGAGGGCCAGGAAACAATTGTCAATGGGCAATTGTCACAATGGAGAGAGATGAAAAGTGGTGTGCCCCAAGGATCTGTCCTGCGACTATAAATTAAATAAAAATACATACTGTAATTATAAAGTAAAAAATAAATAATGGGAGACGAGATGGGGAAGACAGCCCCCATCCACCAAATGAATTCTCCCTGCAGTCAGCCTGCAATAACTTCAACCCTTCCTCCCCCCAAAAAGATTTTCAGCTCTACCCATTGCCCAGTTTTTCTATTTAAACCAGTTTAGTGTGATTTGGGACAAAATCAGTTTTAAATCCAACATGTTTTTGCTTGGGCTGGATTGAGATCCTAAACCTTCCTCTAAGCAGCATCAAAACTCCAGAGCGATAAGGAGGAAATGAGTCTCCATGGTGGGTGGGGGCTGGGGGGAGAATGGTCTGGAGAATACAACAACCAATAAATCACATTTTAAAATCACACACACTCATGACTCACCTTCAAGTCTTTTTTTTCTTTTTGCAAGATTAAAAAAAAACTTTTATTTTTATGGTGAGGGGGTGCCTTCTGGAACATCTGTTGAGCTTCATCTTCCTCAGAACCTCCATGATGATGGGCTTGCATTCCCCTTTCCCTAACCTTCAACATAAGCCAAGCCACGGTTGCTTACTTATGCGTAAAGGCTAACATGTAGCCTAGTTTTGCTTTCAGAGGGCTCAATAGCTTGCAAAGAGGTACTTTCTTATTCTTTTTTTTTGGGGGGGGAGGGCTGCATTCAGCGGATTGGGACCATTCTGGTGGCATTGGATTCTGCTCAGCTTACCCTTTCCAATGGACTAAGGGCACAATCCTAACCAACTTTCCAGCATCGGGGTAAGGGCAATGCAGCTCCAACATAGGGGAACAAACAGTCCCTTACTTTGAAGAGGTCTCCAGGACTGCTGCTGCACTGTGGCATGCAGCCCATACCCCATTGGCACAGCTATGTCAGTGCTGGAAAGTTGGTTAGGATTGTACCCTAAGGAGTGCATGTCTACTTGAGAGTAAACACATGATATGGTTCAGTTTTACTTTCCATTGGCTCCATGCATTTTCCTTAGCTATCAGGTAGTCAGTTTCTGCTTCGCAATCCACAAGCAATCAGGTCGTAACCCACATTTTGAAAAACCCTTTTGCCTGTTGTGAGTTGTGAGTTGTGAGAAGTCCACAGCTCGGGTATTGGACTATCTTCCTGCTCTGAATGGGGTCGCACTTCCTCTGAAGGAGCAGGTTCGCAGCTTGGGGGTTCTCCTGGATCCACAGCTACACCTGGAGTCCCAGGTAGTGGCTATGGCCAGGGGAGCCTTTGCTCAGCTTCGGCTGATTCGCCAGCTGTGACTGTACCTGAGCTGTGCGGACCTGCCCACAGTGACCCACGCCCTAGTGACATCTAGATTAGATTATTGCAATGCACTCTACGTGGGGCTGCCTCTGAAGACGGTCTGGAAATTACAACTAGTACAGAACGTGGCGGCTCGGGTGGTTGCTGGGGCACATCGGTTTAACTCTGTTGAGCCGTTGCTTCAGCGACTACACTGGCTGCCGGTTCTGTTCCGGGCCCAATTCTAGATGCTAGTTTTGACCTTTAAAGCCCTTTACGGCTCGGGTCCGGGGTATCTGAGGGACCGCCTCCTTCCATATAATCCTACCCGTACTCTTAGATCATCTGTGGGGCCCCTTTTGACTGTGCCCCCACCAGGAGAGGTGAGGGGGGTGGCGGCCAGGAGTAGGGCCTTCTCGGTGTGGCCCCCCAACTTTGGAATACCCCCCCCTTAGAATTGAGAGCTGCTCCCTCTTTGTTAACATTTCGGCAGGGACTGAAGACCTTTTTATTTCAAAAAGCTTTTAACTGTTGACAGGCTGGCTGGTTTTTACACTTTTATATCTTGATTATATCTTATGACCCACGGGGCTTGTTGCTTTTTAAATTTTTAAATTGTATTGTTTTTAAATTGTTTTTTTAATGTTAAATTTTGTATTTTATTGTGTCTTTTGTTGTAATGCTGCCTTGCGTGCCTTTGGGCAGAAAGGCGGGATATACATCCAGTTAATAATAATAATAATAATAATAA
>JAJKFI010000216.1:14020-32839 GCA_029204185.1 Lerista edwardsae | reverse complement strand
CGTATGCAGAACACGCAGGCATGATTAAAAAGGTTGATATTAACTTTTACACAGGTGCAGGGAGATTTTTATTTGTGAATTCGCGGCAATCCTCCTTCACGGCGATGATCTGAGTCAACCATTTTTGTCTATCTGAGGTGGCTTCAAGAAAATGACGTCATGCCGCCTCCAGTCAATCTAAGCTTCTTGGGTTAGATAACCTTCTTGCACCAGACCCAAGTAGGTTATATGACAGGAGGGGACATGCCTTAACAAGAAATAGCAGTCGAATGAGGCCAGGGGGCGGGCTTAGCGGCCATGTTGTCTGACTCAAAACATTGCTCATTCCAAGCATTTCAGATTGGTTTTCGCGTGATGTTTAGGACTGAATCGTTTACTCCTGAAGTAAAAACTCACGAAAATAACATGTGATCGTGTAGAAACATCATTGGTAACCTTATTATGATTTAATATGCAATTCCAAGGTTTTATTCCGCATAATTATATTACTGAACATACCGGACAAAATTTATTTATTTATTTATTAAATTTTTACCCCGCCTTTCTGCCTAAAAAGGCATTCAAGGCGGCATTACAAAACAGATTTAAAAACAGAAATAAAAAACATCCAATTAAAAACAGTAAATTAAAACAATATAAAAGAACAATATAAAAATACAATGGTCATCCCATGGATTATAAAAAGAATACAAATACAAAGACCAGCCAGCCTGTCAGCAACTAAACGCCTGCTTAAACAAAAAAAATGCTGCTTGCTGTCTATTTAAACTCGGATTGCACTGTTTTGACAGACTTATTTTTTGAAATCTACACAAGCAAAAATAAAACGACCATGCCCCATAAAAAGAATGTCTGTTAATGTTCAGAATTTCATAAGTATTACAGTAGGAAAATTACATTAAAATCTCTTCATGACACAAGTAGTTGTCAATATGAGAGGAATTTTTTTTTACTTCTAGACTACGAAGAGTATTTTTGAAAACTTCTACACTCACCCCCCCCCAAAAAACAAATTATGTTAATGTCCAGAAGTTCAAAAATATTACCGTAGAAAATGGAAGGCGGGGAAAAAAGTGTAAACGGGAAGGGGGGAAAAAGGAGGAGGGAAATATTTTTTTTCTTACCTTCTAGACCATTAACAGAAAATGGGTGTCAGAAAATGGTGAATAAGACTGCTAGGAAAAACAAGGAATTACACAGCTTCAAAAAAAATGCACTCACTGTTTCAATTAACGGTAGTTTTATTGAACCGATGTAATGTGAATACATGAATCTTTCCATGGAAATTAAATCCCATTTTTCGTTCAGCGATTCGCACACCCGTATGCAGAACACGCAGGCATGCTTAAAGAGGTTGAAATTAACTTTTACACGCGTGCAGGGAGATTTTTATTCGTGAATTCGCGGCAATCCTCCTTCGCGGCGATGATCTGCGTCAGCCATATTTGTTGATCCGGAAGCTTCAAGAAAATGACGTCCTGCGGACTCCAGTGATTCTACCTTCATGCGTCGGCCACGGCCGTCCGGGAAGTCCCTCTCCCGGGCGAGGGAGCAGCCGGTCTAGGACTCCCGAAGTCTCTCACGGACGAGAGCAGGAAGCGGATGTGGCGATGCTAGGGGGCCGCTCCGTCTCCTGATTGGACGGGCGCGCGCCGGCTTCTGTTCTCCGCCTCCGGACTCCCCGCGCGGCCGGCGGTGATGGGCCGGCGGAAGCGACCCCCGGGCGGCCCCCGCGCCTCCACCCCGCTGCCCTCCCGCGCGCGCGACACCGCCGGCAGCAGCGCAGCCAGCAAGCGCTCCGCCGCCGCCGCGGGCTACACCGCCGACCCCTTCGCGCCGCGGCTTCTGCCCGCCGCCGCCGGCCGACCCCGCCGCGCCCCCGCCATCCACCGGTGAGGGGCAGAGCCGAGCATGCGCAGTGGCAGCCGCCGGGGGGCAGCTGCCGGTGAACGTGCGCGCCTCGGCCCCCCTCCCGGGAGGTCGCCCGAGCCCCGCACGGGCTCCCTGGTCGCGCGCGAGCGCCTGGCGGCTCTCCGGCCGCCGCCTCCTTCGCCCCTCTCGGGCCCCTGCTGCCCGCTGAGCCTCCGGTGTCTGCAGCAGCAGCGAGCGAGGCCCGCCTGCGCTCTGGCGCAGCGGCTCTCCAGCCCCGCCACTGCAGCGGCCTCCAAAGCGTGGCCCAGTGTTGCTGGCGCAGCCTTACCGCTTCGCCCTGCAGCGAACAGTTTCTGTGCCCGGTCTTTGCAGAGCCTTGCGCCAGGCAGCTGCTTCCCCTGGGAAATCGGGGCACAGAGGCTTCTTATCTGGGGGATGTCAGGGGCAGGCAGCTGCCCAGCTGAGGTTCGGCAAGGATTGTGCGCCAAACCTCCTGGCTGAGGGACGAAATGGTAAGGCGTCGCCACCTGCACTCCGTACCCAGAGTTTGGAGGCATATGCTCTACTGTATGGCAACTAAGCCAGCATATAATTGCATATTCCACCACTTACCTTGGTGTTACTCCTGTCCCCTTCTGTCGTCTCCCACGTGCCTCTTTTCGATTGAGAGCCACTTGGTTGGTGCAGAGGACTGCCTCTGTTCTGTTGTGGAGTAACATGCACTTTGCTGGCGCTATGTAAATACAATGTACTTCTGTTACCTCCCAGGGGCTACTACATTCGGGCCCAAGCAGTGGGCCACTGTGTCCGTGAGTTCCTGCTGAGCACCCGAGGCCATCCCAGGAGGCAGGTGGGCCTGGGTAGTGGGGGGGGGCAGCCCCGCCTTGCATGCGGCCCCTGAGCCTTGTGCGGAATGGTTGCTGACCGTGAGACCCTCTCTCCACAGATCCTCTCCTTGGGGGCAGGCTTTGATTCCCTCTACTTCTGCCTCAAAAGCCAAGGCCTGCTGGGCTGCACTGTGGTCTTTGAGGTCGATTTCCCGGATGTGTCCTGCCACAAGGCAGCCCTGATCGCTGGGGCTGAGGAGCTGACTGCCTTGACAGGGCACAGCATTTCAGAACGGGAACTGGGTATAGTAATTGCAGAAGAGCTTTGTGTGTTCTTTGATGCTGTGTGGAGAAAGGTGCCAAATTCAAAGGAATCTGTAGGGGTGGAGTGCAGGAGCCACAGTTGAGGGAGCAGCTGCTGCAACTATTCTTTGCATATAACTTCTTTGTGTTGCAATAGTTACAGTTTCTTTAAGTGAATCAGTGAAGTCACTTCTTTGTATATTTAACACTCTAGCATCAAGCCAGTAGTCAGCTTAAAGTTGGACGATCCCTATACCTGCTTATAACTTCTTTGGTGTACAAATTAAGGGTCCAAACCTGAAGCTGATGGTACGCTCTTACCGCCAGCTCCAGTGTTGCGAATTTCCCATAAAGTGCGTTTGCGCCACTGTTGAAGGCCCCTGTGCCATGGAGTGGCCTCCGTACCGTCCACTGGGGGTGTGGGGGGAGGGTGTGGGGGAGGCTGGGAGAGGGCAGAGCTGGGAGGGAGGAGTGGTCACTGTTGCACTCTGAACCTTTTTGTCAGGCTTGGATACCTGACGTGGGGCTGCTCCTGTCTCTGCAAAATAGCCGGTGGATACTTTAGTATCCCCATTGCAGGGGCAGGGGCTTTCCCTGGGGGAAGAGGACGAATGTTCCCTTCCCCCCAGGAGGCTCTTGCTGTTGCCATGGCTCCTGCTCCTGGGAAACCACCTGAGGGTAAGAGTGCATTTGCTTCCTTACCCTGGGTAGATTGCAGCTGGTGCCAGTGGGTCTCGTTGGCACTGCACCCGCTGTTGAATGGGTACAGAACTGAGGAGGCCTGTGTCAGGCTGTCCAGCCAGGGAGAAGCATAAGAGGGTGGCAGAGACTGCTGCCATTTCCATCCCCCTCCTCGGCCCAATCCTCCCCTCCCCCGCCTAGTTTTTATTTAAAGAATTTTTACCCTGCCTTTCTACCACACATAGGGCACCAAAGGCAGCTTACAAAATAAAGACTAAGGGCCAACCCTATCCAACTTTCCAACACTGTTGCAACCACACTGCAGCCCCGTCAAAAAGAAACAAACATTCCCTTTCCTTGAGGAGGCCTCCGTGACTGCTCCCCCCCCCACCCCCCAGGATGCAGAGCACTCCCCATTGGCATGGCTGAATCAGTGCTGGAAGGTTGGATAGAATATGGCCCTAAAACAGTATTAAAACATAACACAATTAAAACGATAAAACAGATCCATGGGTCGCACAACTATTAAGATTACCAGTGCCAGTTTAAAAGCGCCAGTCCCATTATGGCCAGTTAAAAGCTTTCTCAACAAAAAATGCCTTAAAGCCCTGCCCAAAGGTCTCCCAAGGAGGCAGCCATTCTTAATTCCCAGGGGAGGGAATTCCACAGCCAAGAAGGTCCTATTTCTAGCTGCCCCCACCTCTGCTGGTTGTGGCACAGTCAGAAGGGCCTCCCTCCTCTGATGACCTGAGAGAGCGGAGTGGGGGGGGGGGAGAGAAGCGTTTTGGCCTATGTGGCTGAGCTGCTTGGGCATGAGACGAAGAATGGGATGCACGGGGGCGGGGTGTGTGTGTCTCTGGCTTCCACCACCTGAAGCTGCCGCTTTAGCAGGCCAGCCTTGAAACCCGTGTAAAACCCAATTGGTCAGAAGTGGAATGATGGAGAAAGCTGTCTGTCAGGGCTGGAAGTGCTGTCATTACGACGTCAAATTCTGCTGCTTTCCTGAGAATGTAGCAATGTTGGGTTATTTCTCAGCCATTTTCCAGTAGCAAAGTGAATCAGAAAGAAAGAAGCCTGTTTACAACCTTGACACAAACGAAATAATCTCATATCCTTTCCTCTTTCCAGCATCCCATTTTCCCACATTTCCAACATGGCTGCTCTAGGTGCTTTGCGACCCACCTGAAATTGGCTCGCAACCCACTGGTGTGTCCTGACCCACAATTTGGGAACTACTGCTCTAGATAATGCTGGGAAGTGGTGAACCTGGTCATAGGAATGTGTTCCTGTGTGTGTTGGGTTGAGTAGACTGTAGCTTAGTTTGTGGGTTGGGGGGGTTGCCTTGTGTATGCTCCCCAGCTAATACTACTCCAGGCCGTGGGGATTGCGGCTGCTGTTGTCCTAATGGCCACTGCACGATGTTGTGACGGTGAGGAGGGCTGCAAGCGCCCGCCACTGGCGATGCTGATGTCTGCTCTGCCTCTCTCCTAGGAGCTGTCCATTTTGCAGGAGAAGACTACAGGCTGCTGGGAGCTGACCTCTCTGAGCTGCCCAGATTGGAGAGAGTCTTGCAGGCGGCAGACCTGGATCCCAGAGCCCCCACATTGCTCCTGGCAGAGGTTGTGCTCACCTACATGGATGTGGAAAGGTTTGCATGAGGTTCTGTTATGGAGTTAATGGTTGGAATGGTTAAATGCTATCAAGTAATAGCCACGTACTTAACTTGTTACAATGTTGTGTGTTAATGGCAAAGCTGGTGGTTGCATAGCAATAGCAGCTGTCCTTTGTAGCCAGAGAGCATCCAGAGGTCAACAGATGTGCTACTATGTGTGTGGTAGCCATGAAGGCTATATTTGTTTTACCTGGCCAGTTGCATGCTACCTTTGCCACCTCTTTAAGGTGGCTCAGATTGCATTGTGAAGGACACAACGTGAGTACTTCAGCTTTGAAAGCAGGGAAGTGGAGGAGGCCAGGGCTAATAATAATAATAATAATAATAATAATAATAATAGGTATTTATATACTGCCTTTCTTGGTCATCAGATTGCTCCTTTGACTTTAATTCAAGGCGGTTTACATAGGCTGGCATTTTCTACACCGCTAGGGTTTTTACAAATCACAGAGTTCTAATCTTCAAGAACAACTACATGCAGATGACACTTCCGTCGTCCAGTCCTTCTTTCTAGCTGCACGATTGCCATCCGCCGGCTGATAATCTGCTTCTTTGCTCTCACCAAAGAGCAGCTGGCCGTCCAGCACAACTCCCCCTCCCACAGGCAGCTGAGGCAGCTCAGATCTTATCAGCCGCATTCTCAAGGTCTGCCGCACACAGAAGCTGCCGGTGGTCTCAAACTGGCGACCTTCGGATCTTATCTTGGGGCATTGCTGCAGCTTTAACTCTCTCGACTAGACCTTCTGCCGTTACCCAGCCTTACTGGTGCTCCTTGGAGACAGTTGGCGTTCCTCTGGGTTGTGGGCTGTGTTCCCTCTGAGCTGCATGAATGTGCAGCCCCCATGAGGGCTCTCTGAGACGAGCAGAGTGGTCACCACACGGGCAGTGGGGTTCTCCCTGAGGGCTCTGCAACCTGCTCCATTCAGGCTCCCAATGAGCGGGAACACCGGTCATGAGCAGGAGCTGAAAACTGTTCCCCCTTTGAATGAAATGCGCAAAGTTTCATGCGTGTCGTCCCCCGCAGCGTGGGAAGGACAGTTGGGTTCGGAGGGGCCTGCTCCCTGCCATTCTGTGTGAGGAGCTGGAGCTGAATAGTTGCGCTAGACCGTGGAGCAGCACTGCTGCGGAACTGCATTGTTGGACCTTTTGAGAAGAGGGTTGTTGTCAAATCCTTTGATGGGAGCCTGGCTGTGTGGTGTCCGCTGCTGCCCTAAGGCCTGCCGGGTTCTGGGAATGGGCTGTCCTCTTGGCCTTGAGAGAGTGAGGGCACAGCAAGGCAGGTGCTGGTGGCAGCGGAAGGCTGACCTGAAGGGCTACACCGGGGGTGAAGGGGCACCGCAGATGCAGGAGGCGCTGGGTGGAGTTGGTCTCTTTTTCCTCCTCTTGGCCAAAGGTATTGTGCCACTTGGAGCAACCGGGAGGATAAAACGGCTTGCATCTGTGCTGAGTGGAGCCAGGTTCTTCTAGGAAGGTGGAATTGCGCAGAGGAGACCCCACACACGCTGTGTGCAGGTCTCATGGCAGTGGCAGTCCCAGCAGTGGGCCGAGTGCCTTTGCTTCTCCTCCTGAGGGGCGAGGGCAGCGGCAGGGCAGAGCAGCGCCCGTTGAGCCTGCCTGTGCCCCTGCTGTCCTGGGGGCTGGGGGCTCCTCCACGAGAGTGCTGTGCTGGAGCCAGAGCCTGGCCAGCCTGCCCTTGGGCAGAAGGCTCCGAAATGTTTTGTGTGGCAAACCTGAATGTGGAGGACAGGAAAGGGTGGCTGGCTGCCCTCACTTCCTCCTGAGCAATGTCTTCCAGGTCGGACGCCCTGGTTCAGTGGGCCGCCAAGCACTTCTCGCAGGCGTGGTGCATCCTGTATGAGCAGATCCATCCTGGGGACCCTTTTGGGGGCGTCATGCAGAGGCATTTCCACCAGCTCAACTCCCAGCTCCGCTCCTTGGCCCGGTACCCAGACTGCGAGGCCCAGCGGGCACGCTTCCTCCAGAGGGTGGGTGTGGGGCTGGGCGTTCCAGTCCGGATTTCAGGGAGGATGCCACCTTGGGTGGCTGGAGGCGGGGAGGCGGCTGGGGTGGGGCGGGAAGGACCCGGCCCAGGATGATTCTGCTTCCTGGCCCCTTCCGTCGGGCAGCCGTGGCTCGTTCTGAGTGCCCGGGTATCATCTCAGCAGGGCTGGGACAGATGCTGTGCCATCGACCTGAACGCCTTCTATAGGGGCTTCGTCTCGGCAGCGGAGAAGCAGAGGATCCAGGCTCTGGAGCCCTTCGATGAGTTTGAGGTGAGGGGCCGTGTGCATAGACCTCGGTAGGATTGCAGTCCTCCTGCCATTGGGGCTGTGGCTCAGGGTGTTGCTTAGGGGTGAGGAAGGGCTAAGAGCGGCTCTTCTGGGTGTCCTTACAGCGGCTTCAGGAGGAAAGAGGCAGCGCTTGGTCCTTCAAAGTCTACCCCAGGCCCTCCCCTTCCTGTGTGAGGGAGAGGTGATTTTGGGAGCCAGCTGGTGCCCTTAAAGCAGGTTTCTCAAACGGGGTTGCGAGCCCTGTGTGGTGGATCCTGGTCTGGGCCCTCCCACCTGCCCTTGCTGTCGTTTGTCTCCAAATTGGAGCCCTTTCAGAAGCCAAATCACTCACTGGGAGGGTGGAGAGGCCTGTGCTCAGCTGGCCTCTGCAGGCCTCAGAAGGGCCTCCAGAAGCTCCGGTTTGCTGAGCAGTCACCTGTCAGGGGCTGGACTAATCTCCAGGGTCCTTTCCCACTCTCACCTTTCTTTGACGTGTGCTGCCTTGGAGAATGAGTGGGTGTGGTGGTGGAAATGCCTGGGAAGTTGCTGGGTGAGGACTTCCCTCCTCCGCTGGTCCCACCATGGAGTGTCCTCCTCCGGTTCTTCCCCTTCCCCGAGGCTTCTGCGTCAGCCCCTGTTGCTCTGGAGAGGAGGCCCTGCTCTGGCCTGGCTCTGCAGGACTCGGCTCTCCAGCCTGCTGTGTGGTGGCTCAGGGGGTTCTCCTTGCCACTTGGCTAGGGAAGTGGCCGGCTCCTGCCTTGGTGGACAGCAGCACTCTCTGCAGCGTGTGGTCTCAGGCGGCGAGTGCACCTCCCTTCTCCTGAGCAGGCGCCCTCTGCGCCCACTTTCAGCAGGACTGGCAAGGGTGTGTCTTTGTCCAGAGCTGTGCACGGGAGATAGAGAACCGGGGTGCTCCTGGTTGTGGGAACATTCCCCAAGATGAGGGGCCTGGCAGGATGGGAGCTGGTTGGTGGGCCCACATCGCCCGCATGGAGGTCCTGCGTGCTCCCTTCTTCTCTTGCAGGAGTGGCACCTGAAGTGCTCCCATTACTTCATTCTTGCTGCCTCCAAGGGGGAGGAGCTGACCCCAACCCCTGTGTTTCCTGGCATGGAAGACAAAGGTGTGTAGCGCTCCTGCTGCCGGAGTGTGGTGGGGTGACTGGCAGGTGCTTGTGGGACTCGTGCCTGGCCCTCCCAACTCACAAGTCCCTCCGACTTCCCCCAAGTGCAGCATGGGAAAACCTCTGACCGGCTTCACAGGGCTTCTTAGGAACCGCATCCTGGACTGGCTTCTCGGTCTGCTGTGTCTCATGGTGCTTGGCCTTCTGCAAGACTCCTGCATTTTTGCCCCCACAAGGTTCATAGCTGATGACATCTGGTTGTGTTGACTTTATGCTGCTCAGTTTCTGGCACTTCTGACTTCTGGCCGCCACCATGCAGCAGGTGGCCAATTGGCAGTGGCCGTAATGTCCATCCAGGAGACCCTGACAGTCAGCGCCGGAGCCATGCAGATTGTTCTCCCAGTTGGAGCCCAGGCCCCAGAGACATCCAGGCTGAGCGGGCGAGAAGTGTCTGCCCCAGCGCCCCAGAGAGCCAAACTGCTGCCCGCCATTCTTGGCCCTTCCGACGTTGCTTGTTCAGGCTTGGAGGCAGAGGGGCAGTGTTTGGATGTCTCCTCATTAGAGGTGGGCGAGATCTCTGAGGAGGAGACCCCGATAGCAGACCCCTGAATCACCACCTCCCTCCCCCCACCTAGGTTAGGGCCCAGGAGCTGCAGAAGGAACAGCCAGAGGCCCTGGGGAAGGGGTTCCGAACAGCAGGCCTCGGCCAGCAGGGGTTCCCCTCCCAGAGGGGTTCAAGCAGCTAATAGAGAGAGAGAGTGGGAAACCCTGCCAAGGGCTGGGATGCCAACAGACCCTCCACCAAATGATATAGCCTCACTCAAGAGGATGCTCAGCAGCCTAAGTCACCCCTGGTGGATGCGCCTGTGGCAGCCCTCAGTACTAGCCTCTAATAGTGATGGGCTTCCCAGAGATCCTGCATACTAGAAGCAAAGGGCTGAGACCGGGGCTCTAGTGTAGAGGGAAACGGCAGCTGAAGCCTTACAGGGCCTGCTGGGGTCTCGAAGGCTCTTAAAACAAGGCAAGAGTAGAGCAGACCCAGATCCCGGTGGTAGGCCCACCCTGGGCCCACCGGCCGTGGTTGGCAGACATCAGGGAGATGGCAACTGAGACACCCCCTGCCGCCTCCCCAGCTGGCCGGACCACCTGTCCCAAGGGCTGGTCCATCACCCACAGGTAGCGATGCTACGGCTAGCTACCTGGAAGTAGAGTGGCTCAGGCTAGCCAAGCTGGATCTGAGCAGGTCCTGACCATCCTGTTAGCCAACAGGAGAGACTCCACCAACAGGGTGTATAACTGCACCTGGAAGACCTTGGTGGAATAGTGTGCCCAGCACAGACTCTGAGAGACTCAAGGTGAGAGGGCTTCTGGAGCTCCTCCAGGCACGGCCCCAGAAAGCACCGCCACCCTGAGGTCTCCTCCATCTCTTCCGTCCTGGGGCACCCAGGGGACGCCGGCTGGCTTCTCACCCCCACGTCAGGAAGTTTGTCAAGGGAGTGTGACTCCCATCCGCCTTCCTCCCTTCCGCCGAGTCCCCTTGTGGGACCTTCCCCTGGTCCTTAAGGCCCCCACCAGGGCCCCCCTCGAGCCCAAGGCCAGCTGCCCCTTCAGAATCCTTGCTCAGAAAACAGTATTTCTGTTGGGCATCGCTTCTGCCAGGCATGTTTCTGAGTTGCCAGCCCTCTCCAAGGCCAAGGAACTGAGCATTTTCACAAGGACAGGGTGGTCATCCATATTGACCCCACCTTCTTCCCCAAGGTCAACTTGACCTTCCATCAATCCCAGGAGATTATTCTTTTGCCCCAACTCCACCCACCCCCAGGAAAGGGAATGACACACCTTAGACATGCACCACACAGTCGGTTATTACCTCGACAGGACTGCAACCGTCTGCAAAACGGAGGCCTTGTCCATGTCTTAGAAGCCACAAAAACAAGGTCTCCAACCATGCCCAGATGGGTCAGGGATGCCATTGTGGAAGCCTATCAGGCCTGGGGGATAGAGCCCCCCCATGGGGGTCCTAGCCCACTCTCTGAGACGTGCAGTGACCACCGCGGCCTTCAAAACCTCTCCTTCTCTAGAGGAGGTGTGCAAGGCAGCCGCCTGGAGCTCACCACACCCCCTCATAAAGCATTGTATGGGATGCAGCGTTGGCCAGGCATGTCCTTCACAGTGTGGCTTCAAATACCCCAGGCAGCTCCCACCCGTGAGGAGTGCACGGCTTGTTCCCAGATCCCATGGCTGACCCTGACCTGGAGTGCCCACTGCAGAATGGGGGGGGGGATTTGGACTTACCTGGGAATCCCCTTCTCAGTGGACTCAGGCCGCCCTTGCTCAGCCTGAGTTGTCTGGAAAAAAGAAAAGAGACGGGGTCCTTTTACTGACACAGAAGTTAGGCAGATAGGACAGGGCCAAATTGGTATCCTCTTTGTGACATCTGGGGAGGAAATCCACTCACCAAGAGCCCCTGCGGGAGCACCAGAAGCATCTCGAACGCTGGACAAACTCAGACGCCAGTTGGACGTGTCAACAACCGTGTGGACAGGGGAGGGGTCTCGGGTCAGTCCCCAAGGCTTGTCACAGTCTGGGGTCTGAGGGATCCCCTGCCCTGCCCTGCCCTGCCTGCTCTGAGAGGAGGTCCTGTCCAGATCCCGTGACGTGGATCCAGTGACGTCTCCCTATTCCATGCGACTGATGACGTGGGTCACCGTATTAGAGCACTGTGGTGGTGGTGGTACACCATTGATCACGGATTCAGTGTTTGGGCGAAGCTCTTTAGAGTTTGCGTTGGTGTCAAACACCTTTTGACACTCCCCAAAGAAATGCATCACATATCATGAGGCCTGGACTTCAAGGTAGATGAGGAAAGTCAGACCCTTGAGAGAGATCTCCAACACTCGACCGACAGTGTCTTGTTCTGGTGCGTCGTGGGGTGTCTAGCGTTGTAATTTGGTTACCTTTTTTGCCCCATCCTGTACAAGAATCACTCGCAAGAGAGTGGCCCACTTCTGCCTGAGGCGTGTTGGAAGACACTTGCCCCCCCCCCACTTGGGGCACCACCTCAGGAGCTGACAGCAGTATGCCAGCAGCAGCTGCTCCTGGGGGGGGGCTCTGTCACAGGGTGGCCTCTGGCTCAGTGGGTGCTGCTGCCACGGCGATGATCAGTGAAGCTCAGTTCTCTCTGCTTTGCAGCCTCTCTCGCCTGCGACGTGCCGCGCTTTGCTGGGACTCTCGCTGTGGAGGTCTGTGCAGCTGACGCTGGGCTGAGGCGCTACGGCCACCGGAACGTGCTGGTTGCCCCAGGCGTGGTCCTCACCACGGGAGGCTTTGGGGACCACGGTGGACGTCACGGCCGCCTGACTGCGCTGCACGCCCTGATCAAGCGTGAGGGTGCCTGGAGGAGCGGCAGGGTCGGCCTCGCGAAGCCTGGGGAGGCCTGGGGTGAGCTGGGGGTCGTGGGTTGGCCGGGGTGCCCGAGTCCTCCGCCTTCTCCTGGGCGACTGCAGTCTGCGGATGCTTCCCTCACAGGTGGTCGGCTGTTCCACACAGTGACGCTTTTGCAGGCGGGCTGGGCCATTGTGCTTGGGGGGCGCCAGTCCCCACTGAGCCCCGTTGTGGAGGTGCACCGCCTGCGACTGGGGGGGGCTGATGGGCCCAGCACCCCTGGCTGCCCTGCCGTCGAGCTCACCCGCCTGCCGCTGGCTGAGGACCCGGCCTTGCGCCGCTGGAGACATACGGCGACTGAAGTTGCTCACCAAGGTAGTGCCGAAGCTCTCGCGACCTGATTGCGGAGGTCTGCGGCCGAGAATGGCTGCAGTTTCATCCTTGGAGAGTTGATCCAACCCTGGTGGGAGGCTGCCTGGAGGCCTCTCTTCCGAGGAAGAGGTGGGGCCGGGATGAAACCCCACTTCCAGGCAGGCGGGCTGTGCTGGCTGCCACTGGTCAGAGAACCAGCCCTGTCCTGGCCTCGCTGGTCCTGGGAGGAGGTGTGAGGCTGGGAGCCCCACTGCTGGTGCAGCCGTTCCAGGTTCCTGTGGGAAACACCTGCTGCACTCTGGGGTGGGGTAGAAGGAGGGGCCCCCAGGGGGTCTGGCTCTCCAGCCGTGCTCTCCTGTCCTTCCAGGTGAGGCCTACCTGTTCGTCTATGGTGGCTGCCGAGGCCCCAGGCAGTCAGTGCTGGCGGACTGGCGCTTCCTGCACTTGGAAGACTTACGCTGTCGGCAGGTAAGAGGTCAGGCAGAGCCTGCCTCTTTGCTGAGAGGTTGGCCCTGCCTGAGAGTTAGTGGTACGGGCCGTTTCTTGGGGACCTCAGCCATTCTGACTATGGCAGGGTCTCCACTCTGCAGCCTGCAGGCCACAGCAAACCCTGCTGGGACACGTCCATCTCATCTAGCAGGGTCCTGTTTCCCAAGAGCAGGCATGCCTCCCCCCCCCACTTCTCCCTAGTGACTGCTGATGGGCCTGGGGGTGTGTGTGGCACCTCATTGTCATGGCTGCAGTGGCCCTTGAGAGGTCCTCCATGAATTTGCCTGGTGCCCACTTCAAGCTGCCTCAACTAGTGGCCATCACTGCACCTTGTGGCAGTGAATTCCGCAAGCCAATCCCGTGCTCTGTTGCCTGTTCTCTCGTCTCCCGCCAGTCAGCCGCATGAAAGAGCGACCCCTGGTTCTGTGGTATTGTGAGGGAGGTGTAAAGCTGCTCCATGGCTGCTCTCCATGCCGTGCGTCGGCTGATGGGTCTCACTCATAGCCCTGCCCCGTTGCCCTTTTTCCAAGCGGAAGAGCTCCAGATGCTGCAGCTGGTCCTGCTGCTGCGGTCCTCTCCCCACTGTGCCTTCTCTAGCCCTGCCGTGTCCTCCTGCAGGTGTGTCCCACTGGCACACAGTCTGAGCCCAGTAGCACTGTAATTATGTACTGCTCCCCACACGCCCGCCTGCCCGCCCGCCATCGTGATCTTTCAGCCTTGTAGCAGCAAATACGTCCCCCTGTTGGGAATGTGTTTCTGCACAGATGCTGCAGTTGACCGGCTCTGGCCCATTGTGAGAGCAGGCCTACGTGGTGTGGCTCTGGCGGCTGAGCACTTGCAGCCCCTGGGCTATGGGGTCAGTGGAGGGGGGAGCAACGCAGCCTTCCTCAGCCCTGCAGTCAGTGCCTGGCGTTCTGAGGCTTGGCTGGACGTTGGGAAGACTTGAAATATGCCCCTCGGTTGGCTGACGACAACTGTCTGGCCCTGCTCAGGGGTGGGGCTGTCCCTCCTTCTGCCTTGCTTGGTGTGTGCTGTCACTGTGCACAGTGACACTGTGCACGTACTTAGAACAGCATGTTGGTGACGGGCAGCCAGGTGGCTACCACTACATCCAGCAGCAGCCAGGCAGCTGTGGGGGAAGGTGACACTTTCCCCACGGTAAGGGTGCAGGACAGGTGAGCAGGCTGCTTGCCTCTGTACCAGCTGACCAGCGCAGAGGCAAGGCCCTCCGTGGAAGGCCGCGGGGCCCTATGGAAGTAGGGTTCCGGTGGGGAGAGTCACCACCGGTCCCCCCTGCGCCTCCCCCGACCCTGGAGCGCTGCCCTGGAAAGGCCACAGTGCCAGCCATCAGTGGGCTCGCCAGCTTGTGGAGCGCCCTCCAGGCCACGTGGGGCAGCACTGTCATGGCGCCACCCCAGCGCCGGCGGCTGTGGCTTAGCCCTGGTGCTGGAGGCGCCTTGTGTGACAGTTGCGTGGGCAGTGTGCGTGTGCCACCTGTGCTCTGCCCGGAATAGAAGGACTGAGCCCTAAGCCACCACTCAGCCAATGCCAACGCAGACCAGCAGCCTTCTTCTGGTGCGGCTGATCAGGCTGCCCTGCTGTGTGCTAATGGGGGTTGCCTCTGTTAGATGTGGGCAGGGTTGGACTGGGGTATGAACTTCATTTTTCAGAACAAAAAGGGCCCCAGAGACCAGCCACGAAAAGGGGGCTTGTCTTTGACCTGTTTTGGAGACCTTTGCTGGCCCCGGAAGCAGCCTGGGCAGGAGTTGGTCTGCTGCTGTTGACCATGAGGCCAAGAGCCTGTCAGGAAATGGCCCTGTTTTGAGTCTGCTCCGGGGCGCTCTTGATTAAAGAGCCAGCCCGGCATTGCGGAATAGCTGAGGGTACTAAACATGCTTGACTACAAATCCAATTGCATAGGAACAAGCTTTCTGGAAGGAGAAGCAGCCTGGCTTCTGCCAAGCTAAGCCTGCTCACGAGCCTCTCTGCCAGTGTCAGCAGGCTTGTGAAGAGAAGCAGTCCAGCTGGCATTTTGGACTTGCACTTTTGGTAAAGCCCTTCACCGAGCACTTTTGAGTAAACGTGTGATGGTCACAGAATAAGTACTGGGAAGTTGCCCCAGTGTGCGGCAGCAATTCAGAAGGCCTGTTCTATGCTTGGGGTAATTAAAAAAGGGGTTGAGAATAAAACAGCCAATATTATTATGCCATTGTACAAATTGATGGTAAGGCCACATCTAGAGTATTGCTCTAAGGGACATGGTGGTGCTGTGGGTTAAACCACCGCTGCTGGGCTTTCTGACCGGAAGGTTGGGAGTTCAAGACTGCATGATGAAGTGAGCTCCCGTTGCTTGTCCCAGCTCCTGCCAACCTAGCAGTTTGAAAGCACCTAAACATTCAAGTAGATAAATAGATACCACTTCGGTGGGAAGGTAACAGCGTTCTGTGCCCTACGGCGTAGAGTCATGCTGGCCACGAAAGCTTGTCCTTGGACAAACGCTGGCTCTACAGGCTTGGAAACGGAGATGAGCACCACCCCCTGATCTGGTCATGACTAGATCATTCAGTCATGGGGAAAACTTTACCTTTAGAGTAGTGTGTACAGTTCTGGTCACCACATCTTAAAAAGGACATAGTGGACCTGGAAAAGGTGCAGAATAGAGCAACAAAAACGATTATGGAGCTGGGGCACCTCTCTTATGAAAAAAGACTGCAGTGTTTGGGGCTCTTCAGCCTGGAAAAAAGGTCCCTGAGGGGGAGTATGATTGAAATATACAAAATTATGCATGGGAGGGATAGAATCGACAGACAAATGTTCTTTTCTCTCTCTCAAAATACCAGAACCAAGGGACATCCTCAGCTAAAACTGAGGGTTGGGAGAGTTGGAACAGATAAAAGGAAATACTTTTTTACCCAGAGGGTAATTAACCTATGGAACTCCTTGCCACAGGATGTGGTAATGGCATCTGACGTAGATGCCTTCAAAAAGGGATTGGTCAGATTTCTGGAGAAAAAGTCCATCGTGGCTATAGGCTATGATGGGTTGTGCAACTTCCTTATATTAATAGTAGTCTACCTCAGAATGCCAGGTGCAAGGGAGTGGCAACAGGATGCAGGCATCTTGTTGTCTGTTGGGCTCCCTGAGTCACCTGGTGGGCCACTGTGAGATACAGGAAGCTGGACTAGATGGACCTTTGGCCTGATCCAGCAGGGCTCTTCTTATGTTCTTAAGTCATCCAAGAAACCTGGACTTGAAGGCGTTGTCTGGCCAAGTGGCGGCAGCAGCAGGTCTGTTGAGAAATGCAGGCGAACCCACCTGCTAGCAGGAGCCTGGTGCGACAGAGCAGTTCTGCTTCCTCCGGCTAGCCAGTGCTGCTACTGTGTCGGTCTCCATCCAGCCACCCTTCAAGGCCTGTCGTCGCAATGGAAATGAAGGCTAGCTAATGTGCAGTTCTAGTTCCCCTCCTGTGCCTAGACCTTGGTTCTCGGGGCTTGTGTTACAGCTGCGGGCCCCACCATTCCTCTTCCGGCCAGAGGCACCCGGCTGGGATGGCTGGCAGAATATTGTGGCTTCCCATCAGCAATGGGAGGATGAGCTGTGGTGCTGAGGAAGGGCCCCTCTTCCCCGGCAGCCATGAAAGGCGGGTGCCTCTGGGCTGCCCTCCCACCCCCACCCCCGAGTCTGCCAGCATTGCCTGCAGAAGCATGCGGGAAGGACCTGGCGGCTGGATCAGGCTCAAGGGCTGTGGCCCCACGGCAGGCCCACAAGCAGCTGGAGAGGAGAGCTCCCCCTCTTTCACTCTTGCTTCCCTGCAAGTGGCATTCAGGGGGCGGTGGCTGCTGCTGTGAACCTGGAGGTAGCACATGTTTGTGTCTGTCTCTGGCTGCTGGTCATGATGGCTGTTTTCTTGGGCAAGGTGCGAAATGGGTTCTGGGGCGAGGCTGCAGTAGAAGCCCCAATTCTGTGTGTGAGCATAAAAGCTGCTCACTCACTCTGTTCCTTCTGCCCCCGTCCCAGATTCCTGTGGAGGGCTCTGCGCCAGCCGGCCGCCATTCCCACAGTGCCTGTGGCTGGGCAGGGGGTGTGCTCGTCGCAGGCGGCCTGGACGCCACAGAGCAGCCGCTGGGCGGAATCCTCTTCCTAAGACCAGCGGAGGGCGGGTTCCGGTGGCATCCTGTTGCGACCAGCCCCCCACTCACTCCCAGGTAAGTGGGCGGTGCTTCAGGCAGTCCTGGAAGGGCCTCGTGGCTGCCCTGACTGGGGAGCGGCTGAGCTGACACCGTCTTGAGTAAACAACCCAGTGAGGGCGGAGGGGGGCCTGGAGAGCTCTCCTTTGCCACATCTTTTGCTGCTCTGGTCAGTTTCTCGGCCTTAATAGGGGCCCCGATCCAGCATTTGGATTCACCACCCAAATGCCTTAAATTCTGTTTTTAAAAGAATGTGACCAAAGTGATCATTTGATTTGCCTGGCTTGAGATGCCCATGGCCAAAATTGAAACTAAATACTAAATTTGAATTTCTCGTGGGAAATTGAAGTTTGTGTTGCATTAAATGTACACAGAAGAAAATGCCTCAGAGGTGGCAAAAAGCACATCACAGCGGAAGTCCAAGATTCTTTTGGCAAGTGTCTTCCTGATATTCTGTCCAGGCCTCCCCCCCCCCAGTTGCTTATTTCTAGCATGACAATCCTAGGGATGTCTACTCAGGAGTAGTAGTTGGAGTAGTAGGAGTTGAATTCAGTGGGACTCTTTCACACCAACTAGTAGTCCATGTCACGCTGGAGTCCTTCACACGGCCCCTGGGCTCCAGCATCTCTGGCAACCATGATCTGCCCCAGATGCACACAGCTCCCACCTCTGCCTGGAGGGAGGTATCCAGTGGGGTGCTGTGGGGCTCTGTTTTGGACCCTGTGCTGGTCCACATTTTTATAAATGACTTGGGTGATGGCATAGAGGGGATGCTTGCCAAATTTGCAGATGACACAAAGCTGGGAGTGGATAGCTAATGTTTAGAAGCTCTTCTCGGGATTCAAAATTACCTTGCCTGGCTCCTCCTGCGGGCCATTCCAAAACGATGTTCAACCAAGACATAAGAAAAGTTCTGCATGCAGGACCAAAAGTCAGGCACAAGTGCAGAATGGGGAAGCCTGACTTGGCAGCAGCACGGCTGAAACAAAATGAAGTTTTTTAGTGGACTTGAGTTGAACACGAGCCACCCGTGTGATGCGCACGCGCGCGCACACACACACACACACACACACATATACATGCACCCCTGAATGCATCGCTGGCTGCAAACAGAGGCATCGAGTCCAAATCGTCATAGTTCCATTCTGCACAGCTCATTTGGAATCCTGCATCCCGTTTTGGACACAGCATTCTGGGAAGGGTATTGCTGAAGTGGAGTGGGCTTTGAGGAAGGGCAGCAAGGATCTGAAAACCTGTAAGGAAGTTGAAAGAGCTTGGTGTGTTCAGGCTGGAGGGGAGATGAGGGGGAGAGACGAGAGCCTGCTTCAGGCACCTGCAGGGCTGCTTTCTCTGGCTCCTGGGTGCGGGACAAGGACCAACGAGCATCGTGAAGTACATTCAGGCCCACATAGGAGGAAGTGTTTCCTGGCTGCAAGAGCTGTCTGGTGCGGGCTGCCCTTCCTTGGAGGTTTCCAGGCAGAGACTGGCTGGCCCCTTTCAGGGATGCTCTCTGAGGCATTTTGCAGGAAATCCCAGCAAGGCCCTGTCCTGCTTTGGAAAGCGTGTCTGCTCAGAATTCATTGAGAGCTGCTGCGGTTGGTTGGTTGGTTGGTTGGTTGGTTGGTTGGTTGGTTGGTTGGT
>JAJKFI010000216.1:0-14010 GCA_029204185.1 Lerista edwardsae | reverse complement strand
GTTGGTTGGTTGGTTGGTTGGTTGGTTGGTTGGTTGGTTGGTTGGTTATCAGTCCTGCCTCTCATGGGCCAACTGTGTAAGAGGCGGGAAACGTGTGCTGATGAAAGGAAACGTGTGCTGATGGATAGAAGGGTGGTGGTGGGCATGGGGCCGGCCTTCAGGAAGCTGGAGTCAAGCCAGGTTCCATTGACCAAACTGTGGTAATCTGCTGCCAGTTTCAGTCACGACTTTGCTCCTCGTTCCACCTCTTTCCAGGTACTCTCACACGGCCCATGTCCACCGTGAGAGGCTGCTGCTGCTGGTGGGAGGAGTCTGGCTGCACGCACCGGCAGTGCCTGGGGTGGCTGTGATAGACCTGACAACTGGGGCCACCGTGGAATACCGCATTGACACTGTGAGTGGCCACTCTGAGTGAGGGGAGGGGGGAGGACTCCCCTCCAGCTGCCAGCTGAGCCTGGAGGCAGCATTCCCAGCTGCCCCTCCATGACAGCTCCTGGATTGCCTCCCAGCTACCTTACTCCCTGGCTGGACTTGAAAGGGCAGAAGCAGGTTTCCCTCCAACGCACTATGCCAATTTGCACGGGTCTGGTGCTTTGCAGGTGTTGCCACAGCGCTGTCTTGCTGTCCTTGTGTTGCAGCTTGAGGGGGGGCAGGGGAGGCCAGGAGGCAAGATTTGTGGCAGAGCTGAAATTCAGCCCCGATTCACAGCTGAGTCTCCTGGTCCTTGGGCTCCGCCAGCACTTGAATGCAAATCTGCTTCCATTCCTTGCTCCCATTGCGTCCGGCTTCTTCCCCCGCTCCTGCTCTCCTTGATGCCGTCTTGCCGAGTCTCCCTCTCTCCCTCTCTCCCAGGCACATCTCGAGTGGCCTCTGATGTTGCACAACCACAGCAGCATCTTCCTACCGGAGGAGGAGGAGGTGCTTCTCATCGGTGGCGGCGGAAACTGCTTCTCCTTTGGGAGCCACTTCAACCGGCAGCCTGTCCGCCTGCTCCTGGGGGGCCTGTTGAGAGAGCCGTGATGCTCTGAGCCCACCTCCTGGGTCTGGGCTGGAGGATCTCTGTCGATGCAAGGAGACCCATTTTCCAGCCTCTTGGCAAGAAATATTGCTGCCACAGCTTTGCCTCATGGTGCTGACCTGGCTTAAGGGTGCAGGAATTGGGGACCTGGAAGGAGAGACCGGCCTCTTTCCTGAACCAAAGGTGCACTGCTGAGGCAGTGACAATCTTCTCCAGGCTGACTTCCCCCAGAGAGGATTTTGACCTTGGCTTGTTCTCCAGAAGCGGAGTGATGGAAGAGAAGCTGAAGGCAACCGACAGCGGCTGTGGATCACCGTGCCACTCCAGCAGCTCCTAGGAAGGGGGCAGCCTCCCCCTGCGGTAGAGGGATCGCCAGGGTGCTGGCTGTTGTGTCTTGGTGCTTTGTGAGGGTCCCTTTGGCCGCTGCTCTCATGATGCTGGTGTGAGCGCAAGTCTGCCTCCTGCTTTGGCGCGTTGTCGTCATCTTTTGGATGACAACTTGACAAGCAGCATCTGAACAGTGGAGGATAGATGATAAAATGGGCTTCTTTGAATCTTGTGATCTCCAATAGGTGCCTGTGTATGTGTGTGTGTGAGCGAGAGAGAGATTTGTAAGTAAGTAGGATTAATAATGGAGTGGGGGCCAAGCTGCTAATTTTTAAAGAGGTGCTGGAAACTACAGATGGAGTAACTCAGAAAGCAAACAAATCCCTAACACGGCGCTTTCCAAGCTCTTCTGGCCGGTGATTCCCCTCCAACTCTGGCACCTAGAAGTGAACGGCTTTGGAAGTGAACTCATCACGTGATGACATCACCACCCACTCACTCCTGGATTGCAAGGTCAGGAAGGAGACACAAAATAGTGGTTAGGGCGCCAGGGCTTTTTCGAGCACACGGTATTCATATGCAGCGGCTCTCCCTGCTGGACCAAGCCCCCTTGTTGCTATTTTTAGGCTCCTTATGGGCCTCGCTGCTTGGCAGTGGCCTCCCGCAACACCCCCATCACCAAGCACAGAGCAGGGAGCCCCTGCCCTAATCTACAGAGCAGTTCAGAACCCCTTGGAGTCTTGCAACCCTACAACCAAGGTGGAGTGGCCTCCCCCCCCCCTTCTTGCTTGCAGTGCTGCCCTGTGGTGGTCTCTCCCACAGACAAAATGTAGACTTAAAGGCAGGGGAATGAAACTAAACTCATCTTAGAATTGGTACCAGCTTCTGGAAGAATTGCTACACAGCCGAAAAGAATTTGAGAGGACATGGTTTGTTTCTTGAGCATTTATAGCTCGTATTTTGAAGACAAGTTCCAAAGATAGTTAAGGCAGGGTCCAGAACGAGCCAGAGTGCCATCAAAAACAGAATTGTACAGCACCCCTTCAGCAAAAACCACCTGAAAGAAATTTGCCTTGGTCCAGTAGAGAACGGTCAGGGAGGGAAGAAGTGAGGGAATTGCCCCCAGGCTCCCCGTCAGCCCCTCCCTGCCCAGCTGACTTTCCCAGTGCTGCCTCTGGCCCAGTCGCAGTTTCTGTATCTCTACATACCTGACTATGGGAAGCTACCTAGGGACAGTTGCTAAAAATATATGCTGCTTATCAGCAGGAGTCATTCGCAAATCCATTTACATAATAAATCAAATTATTCCTTGTCTCCAAGGCACTCACAGTCTAAAAAGAGGTGCAGAAAAAACACCAGCAGCGGCCACATGCTTGGGTGCCCAGGTGTCTCCCCTTGCTAAATGTAAGAGGACACCACTTTGAAACGTGCCTCTTCACTCAGAGAGCAAGAGCTGTTCTACCCCCCAGAGTTTCAGGTGGGGCTTTCCAGCCTTGCTATTGGCTGATGGTGGCAGGGCCTGAAGCGCCAGGATGCACTTGTGCCATGGCCCTTTCCGCAAGTTTCCCAATCCCATCAACCCTTCTGTGCAACCCTGTCCCCTAGACCTCCAAACTATGACCCACCACAAGATTTTATCCGGACTGCGGCAACTTAAAAGTGTGTGTGTGTGTGTATACACATACACACTAGCTATTTTGACCCGGCGTTGCGGGTCAAAAATATATTTACACACACACACACTAGCTTTTTTGACCCGGCGTTGCCTGGACAACAAATTATCCCAAGTCCGAATGTGGACTCAAACGGTAGCAGGAGCGTCGCCATTTGTCTCGGCGACCCCGGAAACTACAGATTTGACACGTATTTTGGCCATTTTCGAGCATTTTCACGTGGGGCCCCCTGCGTACCCCCACCCTCGAGGGCGGTAGGGGGGTCTGACCCCTGTAGTGTTTGTTGCCAGACCGTAAAGCATACACATGCTGAATTTGGTGCAAATTGTTCCAGGCAACTGTTTTCACATAGGCCCCCTGTATACCCCCACCCCTGGGGGCGGTAGGGGGGCCTGATCCCTGCAGCGTTTGTCACCAGTCCGCCAGGCATGTGTGTGCCGAGTTTGGTGCCAATCGGTCCAGGTGTTCCAGTGGGGCATGGCGGACGTTCTGTTTTGCACCCGTGTTCGCCCCCCACATCGATGGGGGGCATCCTCGGACTCCAACAGCATCGGGAGCATCGCCGTTCATCTTGGCAGCCCTGGAAACTACAGATCCGACACCGATTTCAGCCGCTTTCAACATTTTCATGTGGGCCCCCCCATGTACCCCAACCCCCGGGGACTCTAGGGGCCCCCGACTCCTGCAGTGTTTGTCACCAGGTTGCCAGGCATCCGCATGCTGAGATTGGTGCCAATTGGTCCAGGCGTTCCAGCGGGGCATAGCGGAGGTTTTGTTTTGCACCCCTTCTCGCCCCCCCCACATTGATGGGGGGGGCGAACCCGGACTCCAACGATGTTGGGAGCATTGCCGCTCGTCTCGGGGACCCTGGAAAGTATTATATGGATCCGACACAGATTTTGGTCGTTTTCGACCATTGTCACACGGGGCCCCCCACATACCCCCACCCTCGGGGGCATTAGGGGGGGTCTGACCCCCACAGTATTTGTTGCCAGACTGCAAGGCACACGCCTACCAAGTTTGGCGTCAATTGCTCCAGGCTTTCCAGGAGGGCATGGTGGGTGGTTTGTTTTGCACCCCTTCTCGCCCCCCCCACGCTGAGGGGGGGCCGAACCCAGAGTCAAACGGCGTCAGGGGCGTCGCCGTTCGTCTCGGCAACCCTGGAAACGACGGATTCGACACCGAAGTTGGCCATTTGCAATCATGTTTACGTTTCACCCCCCTGCACCCCCACCCCTGGGGGCCCTAGGGGGGGCTGACCCCTGCAGTGTTTGTCACCAGGCCACAAGGTATATGCATGCCAAGTTTGGTGTCAATCGGTCCAGGCATTGCGGAGCCTATTCGGCACATACGTACGTACACACGTACAAACAGACGTTCTCTTTTATAGCTATAGGTATAGATCAGTTTAAGCACAGCATTGTTTCTTTGTCATGTTGCGCTTTTGTTCTGAATCATATGCTAATTACAAAAAATCCAAGTAAAACCTATTCATTCATTTAAATTTCATTCATAAGAACATGAACCCTGCTGGGTCAGCCAAGGGCCCATCTAGTCCAGTTTCCTGCATCTCACAGTGGCCCACCAGCTGCCTCAGGGAGCACACAAGACAACAAGATGTCTGCATCCTATTGTCACTCCCCTAAAGTTTTATGAATAAAATGAAATTTTATTCCTTTACAAAACTTTTAGCCCATGAAAATGTAAAATATATGATGTGCCCCTCGTACTGAAAAGTCTGGAGATCCCTGCCTTAGACATGGCTTCTTCTAGGCTGACCTGTGCCACCTGCTCCCTTCCTCTGCATTGCTAGAGTTGCCACTGAGCTTGGTTGACAAGGCACCTTGAAGCCCAATTGTTGGATTCAGGCTCTAGGGGTGGTATTCTTTTGCTCTGTTTTTCCTCAACCCAAGGAAAACTGATATTGCTAAACTGTTTATGTAAGTAAAACAGTCAAAGGAAAAGCATGAAGATACCCCTTTAATCCCTTTTCTCCAAATGTCTGGGTGCACCAAAGCCAGTCTGTGTTCTTTGGGTCTGACAGTCACAGGAACGCCGTAGGTGCAGCGTGTGAGTTGGTGTCCCTATGCTCACTCTGCCTCAACATGCGATTGAACTGCTCATCAGAAGCCAAGTCCATCAAGTGGCAGCCACAGGTCCCAGAAGAATGTGTTGATCTGTGTTAGTGCAGAGGGACAGCCGGCCACTTGCCATTCCAGCTAATAGAAACTACATCAGGATCCACGATCGGATCCAAGATGGCTGCCTGGTAACAACGCTTTTGGGCAGCTCTTAAAACCTGATTGCTTTATTTCATCATGCCACTCATTAAGAGAAAGAAAAGGTCAAGAATCAGCCCTCCCAAAGATACCAAATGTGCTGCTAGAAATAAGAGGAGGAAAAAACAGCAGAATGACGCCAAAAGCAGGTGTTTATTGAATCTTTTTTGGCTTCGCCTAAAGCTCTCCCCACACCGGTTTCAGCGTCTTCGTTCCAGGAGGTGAGCAACGACTCCCCCTTGTTTAACCTAATTAATGAAATTTCTCCCTCCTCCAACATTCCATCTCTCAGGGCGCCAGGGGAGAGAGAAGAGGTTGAGTCTGGGGAAAATAGAAGGAGTTCATCTGAAGCAAAACATAAAGCCGACGTCCCTGTTAAACATTTTTAACTTACCTTCTAGCAGAGTAAGCAAAAGGTTGTACCTCTCTTTCGATCTGCCGATCTTGCCTAAGAAACTCTTAGAGATCAGATCCAACTTGAATCTATACAACATTAGGGTGCAGAGGATTTTTAGGCAGACGGGGCTGAGTCTAAAATTTAGAATGAAAACGGATATGCTAGTACACTCACTGGCTTCCTGCTCTAAAATTCAACCTCAAGCTGCCCTGGTTCAAACGTCACATGTGCCATCTAGGTCCTCATCGCCTACCTCCATTGGTATCCAGAAAGATGAACAGAACCCTCTTTGCAAGAAGGATTCATGCCCTGTTTGGCCCTTGCTCTCTGCAGCTGTTCCATCGACTGCTGAACATGTACCTATTCCAACTTTAAACCTGAGAGTGGTGCCGCAAGCTGAGTGCTCCCCCAGTTCTTCATCTGGGAACCTTGTCCAAGTGCGCCAGACCCCAGGGAGCCCTACCTCTCCAACAATATTAACCAACCCTGTGAAAGAGAGTCTGCCTATTCCCCCCTCTATTGAATTTAGATTGAGCGTTGTGACTGACCCTAATCTACCATCTCCTCAACTGAGGCTCCAGGTTAAGAAGGTGCTCCCTGAGATCTCTAAGCCCACACAGTTGTCTGGATACCATACTAATTCTGTCATACCAGAGTCTCAGCCAGGGGAGTTCAATTTATTAAATTTCACAGATGGTCTGCAGCCCACTTCCAGTCTGATGTTGGAGAAGCCTCAAATGGAGATGCCTAGTCCCTCAGATATTAACGAGTGTCGAACCTTGGAGAAAGCAATCTTTCTGCCCCCCCCAACTTTTAGAAGGTCACCTCAATTCTTCTATTCACTTGCCAGTCTCTACGCAAACCGTTTTTTCTACTTCTTCAACTCAGAGAGAGTTGCCGGAGGGACCCTGTGCATCTATTGAGAGGACTGAGCCTTTTAGTTCCATATATGACACCAATTTTTATGGACTCAGTCTCAATTTTTATGGACTCAGTCCATTGCTCTGCCAATTTCACCTATGGCAGAATTTAACTTGTCTCAACCGTGACTGAGTCAGCAATCCTCCCACCCAGCGTGTTCTGCAAATTCCTTCAATCAGTTAAACCTAGTTTCATGGAACTTGGCGGGTTGGAATAGCAAACGTTAGATAAAGAATTTTTAAAATATTTGTCCAATTACGATGTTATTTTACTAGAAGAAACTTGGACAGCTGAATCCATCCAATTGGAGGACTACCAGATGTTTCAATTGCCAGCTTTTAGACTAAACAAGAGGGGTCGTGCTCAAGCGAGTCTAGCAATTTTAATTAGACCCCACTTGCCAGCTGTCCTAGTGGAGGCTGCGCAAAATTTGTGTAGTCTCATAGGCGTGAAAATGGACATTCAACATTTAACGTTTCTTTTAATTAATGTATATCTGCCACCCTATCAAAGCAAGTCGCAAAGAGATCAAGCATGGAATTTCCTTTCTGAGCAATGTGAAGCAGTTTGTAGCATCTCTCCTTTGGCCCAGATCTGCATGGGTGGAGATTTTAATGCAAGAGTAGGTGATGGCAATTGTAGATCATAAGAACATAAGAAGAGCCATGCTGGATCAGGCCAAAGGCCCATCTAGTCCAGCTTCCTGTATCTCACAGCGGCCCACCAGGTGCCCCAGGGAGGCATGAGACAACAAGATGCATCCTGTTGCCACTCCCTTGCACCTGGTACCAGTAGCCCACCACCTTTGTAAGGAGGTTGCACAATCCATCATTGCCTATAGCCCACGATGGACCTTTCCTCCAGAAATCCGTCCAATCCCCTCTTAAAGGCATCAAGACCAGATGCCATCACCATCTCCTGTGGCAAAGAGTTCCACAGATTAACTACCCACTGAGTAAAAAAGCTTGTAAGATCCTACAAGCTTATAGGATCCTACAAATTGTAGGATTGTAGATCCTACAAGCTAGGCTTCAGCAGTATGTGAATCGAGAACTACCAGATGTACAAGCTGGTTTCTGAAGAGGCAGAGGAACTAGAGATCAAATTGCCAACATTCGCTGGATCATGGAGAAAGCCAGAGAGTTCCAGAAAAACATCTACCTCTGCTTCATTGACTATGCTAAAGCCTTTGATTGTGTGGATCACAACAAACTGTGGCAAGTTCTTGAAGAGATGGGAGTACCAGACCACCTGATCTGTCTTCTGAGAAACCTGTATGTGGGCCAGGAAGCAACAGTTAGAACTGGACATGGAACAACCGACTGGTTTCAAATTGGGAAAGGAGTACGACAAGGCTGTATACTGTCACCCTGCTTATTTAACTTATATGCAGAGTACATATATGCAGAGTACTTATATGCAGAGTACAGAGGAAGGCAGGGCTGGATGATTCACAAGCTGGAATCAGGATTGCTGGGAGAAATATCAACAACCTCAGATATGCAGATGACACCACTCTAATGGCAGAAAGTGAGGAAGACTTAAAGAACCTGCTGATGAGGGTGAAAGAGGAAAGTGCCAAAATTGGCTTGAAGCTCAACATTAAAAAAACTAAGATCATGGCCACCACTCCCATCGCTTCCTGGCAAATAGAAGGGGAAGAAATGGAAGCAGTGACAGACTTTATTTTCCGGGGCTCCAAGATCACCGCAGATGGTGACTGCAGCCATGAAATTAAAAGACATTTACTTCTTGGGAGGAAAGCTATGGCGAACCTAGACAACTTAATCAAAACCGAGACATCACCCTGCCAACAAAGGTCCACATAGTCAAAGCGATGGTTTTCCCAGTAGCAATGTATGGCTGTGAGAGCTGGACCATAAGGAAGGCAGAGCGCCGAAGAATAGATGCTTTCGAATTATGGAGCTGGAGAAGACTCTTGAGAGTCCCCTGGACTGCAAGGAGGTCCAATCAGTCCATCCTCCAGGAAGTCAAGCCTGGTTGCTCCCTGGAAGGACAAATCCTGAAGCTGAAGCTCCAATACTTTGCCCACCTCATGAGAAGAGAGGACTCTTTAGAAAAGACCCTCATGCTGGGAAAGATTGAAGGCAAAAGGAGAAGGGGGTGGCAGAGGATGAGATGGTTAGATAGTGTCACCAATTTCATAGCGATGAACATGAAATTGGGCAAACTCCAGAAGCTAGTGGAAGACAGGGAGGCCTGGCGTGCTGTGATGCATGGGGTCGCGAAGAGTCATACAAGACTTAGCAACTGAACAACAACAAGGTGATGGGAATGAGATTTTTCACAAGATAGCTTGCGATGACTGTGAACCATTCATTTACTCTCAAGGCTCCTTACATAGAGTATCTAAAGATAAATGTTCTAACGATGCTGGAGTTTCGCTGGCGAATTTTAGCTTACAATCTAACCTTATTTGGCTTAACGGATTATGTAAATTCCCTGGGGCCTTGGAGTACACGCATATTTCCCCAGCGGGTAGTAGTGTTATCGATTATGTACTAATACCTTATTCTTTTTTGTCTCTTGTTAATAGTTTCAAAGTGGATGATTACATTTTAAGTGATCACCTGCCCCTTAGTGTTACGTCTGATATTGAATCTTCCCCTTCTCTACCTCCCCCGTGTGTCAGGGATATCCCTTCTTTTCTGGCAAGATTAAACTGGGACGATTCCACCTTACATCAAATTCATTGTTTAATGAGAAATTCATGTGGTAGGACCTATAGAGAGACTATACTGTCCCAGAAAGATCCTTTGTCAGTAGTAGCTGCCTATGAAAGTTTAATGAGTTATATTCTATCAAACATTGGACCCCATTCAAGAGAGGCTAAGTGTAAGGGTAGCAGTGATAGAACTGGGTGGTTCGATCAGGACTGTAGGCAGGCTAAAGCCCAGGCTAGAGAGTGCTTTCAGTCTTTTAGATGCAGTGATTCGAAGGAATCATTAAAAACGTATTACATGGCCACTGCTTTTTTAAAAGAGCTAATTCGGTCTAAAAGACATAAGTTTATTCAAGATACATGGAAAAGGCTGATTCGGGCCACGACCAGCAACAATTCTAAGGTCTTTTGGGACATTGTTTTGGGAGTTTCTAGAAAAGGGTCTAGTACTTCCAACTTAGTCTCCAGTCATTGCTGGAGGCAGTTCTACTCTGACTTGTTTTTTGACCCTGCAGTTCCTAGCAGGGTGGAGTTAGGGAATTTTCCATCTAGTTCTGATGAATGGCCTGATGTATCTGAAGAGGAAATAACTGACTTGATTTCAGCATTGAAATCAGGGAAAGCAGCTGGGCCGGATGCCATTTCAACAGCATGGCTTAAGAATGGGCTACTATTTTAGCCCCGCTCTTCTTATCTATTAACGCCTTGGGCATTATCCCCAAATCCTGGCTTAAAGCCACGGTGATAACCATCTTTAAAAAGGGGGACCCTCTAAATCCGGAAAACTATACACCTATTAGTTTAATATCTATTCCTGGTAAGATGTATGCAAAACTATTATTACAGCGCCTTAATCAATGGATCTCACAACATAACATCATGGGAATGGAACAGATAGGGTTCAGGCAGGGAAGGTCTACGTTGGACCATGCTCTCATACTACAACATCTAGCACATAAATATTCGGTCCAAATTAAATCCAAACTTTTTGTTACGTTCCTGGACCTTAAAGGCGCTTTTGATAGTGTTAACAGAAATCTTTTGTGGACAAAATTAACCAGTATGGGAATAGACCCAAAGTTGCTCCATTTTATTTGGGGCCTATATACCAACACGGCCTCCCAGGTTAGATATACTCCAGAAGGGAATGTCACTGATGATTTCCCTACCAATAAGGGGGTGAAGCAAGGTTGTTTGCTGGCCCCCACGCTGTTCAACCTATTTTTAAACGATCTGGCTCCCTATCTTGCCAATCTGGATGGACACCCACCTAAACTGGGGGGACAACGGGTACAAATTCTATTATATGCAGATGATGCGATCCTTTTGTCTCGCTCCCGTTTGGGGCTTAAAAGACTGATGAACAAATGTATTGATTACCTGTGTAACAACAATCTTCAGCTTAATTTTAATAAGTCTAAGATCATGGTGTTTGAAAGGTCGTGGAGACAAAGGAAGTGGCATTTCAATGGACAAGATATAGTTCAAGTTAAAACGTTTAAATATTTGGACATACTCTTTTCGTTTAACTTATCGTGGACTAGCCATCGTAATATGGTAAGGACCCTAGCTAAAGCTTCATCTCAAGCGGTAATTAGTTTCTTCCATAACAAGGGAGGCTCATACATCCCCGCAGCACTGAAGGTCTTCAATATGAAATGCTCCCCTCAAATCTTATATGGGGTGCCGCTTTGGATCAATTCTTTTAATTATTCATTAGAGCAGATCCAAGCATCATTTTTGAGAAAAATTCTAGGCATGCCTAGCTGTGTAGCCTATGAGGTGCTGTGCATTGAAACGGGTCAAATCCAGCTGGAGACAATAGCCTGGATTAGAGCAGCCAAATATTGGCTCAAAGTTTTTTATAACAAGGATGATAACAACTTATTATACCACCTTCTTTGTGATCCATATTTTTTAGACAACTTTTGGGTTGCAAAAATTAAGCAAATTGGAGTAGAACTGGATTTAATTGGCTCCCTAACCTGGGATGAAGCATTCAGATTAATTAAAGGGAGACTCATTGATATCCATGTTATGAACATCTTAAGTGCAGCCAACAGAACTTGCTCCCCATTATACTATCAATTACCGATCATTGTAGGGAAAACGCCTGTTTATTTATATATTTTGGAGTGCCCTAAAATTAGAAGAGCTTTCACCTTGGCTCGTTGCAATGCTATCCCATCTGCAGTGCTATGGGGTAGGTTTAGTGGTATTCCCCCCAAGACAGACTTTTCCCGTGCCCCATGGTGTCGTTGAATCAACTGAGCATCTTCTTTTTCATTGCCCCATCCACATTGAGGCTAGAGAGAAATTTTTAGCTCCTCTTCAGCAATTAAATCCCTCACTTGTGGGTCATGAATATTTGAAGTATCTTCTAGCTTTAACTGATTCTTTCATAATTAGCCAATTAGCTATGTTTATTTTTCATGTTGTGGTCTCCAATTCTAAGCGTGTCTCAACCATCTGAATTCTGTGTTTTGATGTTTATTTGTATTTATATTTTATTTGTAATTAGGGTTTATATGCCAATAAAGGTTTTTTTGATTTGATTTGATACATCAGGATCCCAGTTCCTAAAGTAGGTCAGGAGCGTTCTTTCTCAACTGCTGTTTCAGCAAAGGAGGGAATGGTCTGTCCACCAGTGACTTCTGCCAAATGGTGTATTGGGAACAAGACTAACCGTCTACAAAACTTGGCAAGATGTAGCAGTGATTCAGGGCACAATCCTAACCTGGAGTAGGCCAGCAAAGTTGCCGGGCACATTTGGACGACTCTCGGAGTCAGGGATGATGGTGCATCTCTGAGCGCCAGGAGCGATCCGAACAGACTTTACAGTGTACCTTATGTCGGCCAAACTTTGCTGGCTTAATTGTGCCTGCCTAACTCCAGGTTAGGATTGCACTCAGCCTAATAGCCCACCAGTGATGGGTCGTGTAATAAGATTTCACACTAGTCCATTTTCACCAGTTTCTTGTTTAAAAGAGTATAACCTGCACCTTAGACATGGAAAACAACTATATGCTGGAGGCAAATATCCTTTTTTCCTGTTTTCTCAGCAAAGCACTCGGGCTCCTCGACCACATAGATGCAGTACTGGATTGCACCAGTAAAGAGCTGTACATACATTTTTTCTAATGCATTGCTTGTGTTTCAGAACACCCTACCTCTGCGAAGCTCACCAGAAGTACCCAAAGCAACATCTCAGAGTTGCGTGTAGGACAGTGATGGCAAACCTTTCGGGCTCAGTGTGTCAAAACTTTGGAAAATGCTTAATTTGACTCTGCTGGCATGTCAATCCCCCTCCCAAACAAAAGAGAAACCATTCTTTATGTTCATTTATTTAAACAAAAAATACCGTCCAATCATGTGTGATGCTATGTATTCTATAAAGAAACATCAAATAATTGCAAAAATGAAAAATAAGTAAAATAAACTAAATTTTTGTCAGGTGTTGGTGAACACTGGTGTGTCACCCCAAATGTTGTGGTGTGTCACCTTTCACACGCATGTCATAGGTTCGCCATCACTGGTGTAAGAGAAAGGACTTCAGGACAGTCTGTGTTGCTTCAGTCAGGAATAGCATAACCTTGAAAGCACCACAAGGCCACAAAGCATTTGCTGCTGTGAAAAATAGGCATAGTTCTAGTTTGTACAACAGTTTGGAATGCACCTGAAGTCGTCAATTTCCAGAATGCCTAGTGGGTGTGTGCGCATTACCCCTCCCCTGCCCTACCACTGCCGAGAGGCCAACAGCTTGACCATGATTAGGATACCTGCTAATGATCCCAAAGCCTGGTGCTGCTGAGTCATGCTCTAAATGTCAGGGAGGGTGGGTGTGGGTTGGTGCAGGGAGCAGGAGGCAGGTGGAGGGGACGACACATAATTGAGATGTACAAGATTATGCATGGGGTGGACAGAGGGATGTTCTTTTCACTCACAAGACCAGAACCAGGGGATAGCCACTAAAATTGAATGTTGGAGACTTAAAACAGATGAAATACTTTTTTACCCAGGGAATAATTGATCTGTGGAACACCTTGTCACAGGAGGTGGTGAGGGCATCTCTCCTAGATACCTTTAAAAGGGGATTGGGACTGATTTCTGGAGGAAAACTCCATTGCAAGTTACAGGCTATGATGGGTAGTGCAACCTCCTTATTTTAGAAGCAAGCTACCTCAGAATGCCAGGTGCAAGGGAGTGGCAACAGGACGTGTGCTCCCTGAGGCATCTGGTGGGCCACTGTAAGATGCAGGAAGCTGGACTAGGTGGGCCTCTGGCCTGATCTAGTGGGGCTTTTCTTATGTGCTTATGGTCCTGGAGGCCCGATTCAGGTTGCTAGGGAGGAAGCCCAAAAGCCAGGATCCCAAAGGCAGTGTTCTATGTATAGATGAGACGGTGTCTGGAGATGGTGTTTAGATTCATTAGGCGCTGGGGAACGTTTTGGGACTACTGAGCCTGTACAAGAAAGACAGGTTTCACTTGAACCAAAAACACGTGCAAACCAAAGAAAACCCACTTTATGTGATAGGGGTGTCTGAACCCTTAAGCCAATTCCACCATTTTCCCCACCTGGTCCTATTTGTCCTGGACTGTTGGTACTTAGCTACATTCAGGATTCTGTCCTTCACAAATTCCACCCAATCCGGCATGCCCCCTGGTGGTTCTCCTCCAGACGCTATTGTTTCCCAATCCTGCCTTGCTAATTC
>JAJKFI010000215.1:309807-357996 GCA_029204185.1 Lerista edwardsae | reverse complement strand
CCTCTCTGGCAGGTTTCCTGCTTCTAACATATTTGAAGAAGCTTTTATTATTCCCCTTTATGTTGCTAGCCATGCGTTCCTCAAACGCTTTCTTGGCCTCCCGTATCACCTTCTTACTTGTCTTTTGCCAGAGTTTATGTTCCTTTTTATTCTCCTCACTGGGGCAAGACTTCCATTGACCTTACGTGCAGATGCTGGCAGCTTCATGCTGCTCATTCCTTCCCCTGCATCACATCAATTTTTTTATTGATGTGATGCGTCAATAATTTTTTTAACTATTGCTTTTTAATGTTAAAGTGTGAATTTTATTGAATTTTATTGTATTTTACTGTTTTTGTTGTAAGCCGCCTTGGGTGCCTATGGGCAGAAAGGCAGGGTATAAATTGAATTATTATTAATAATAAAATATTATTATTATTTTATTATTAATAATAAAATATTATTAATAAAATATTATTAATAAAATATTATTAAATTAATAATAATAATAATTCTGAAGGGCTCGGGTTCCACCTTCCTGCAGAGTCACCCCGCCTAGCCCCTGCAGTGGTACACTCCAGCCCTGGCAGATGTGGGGGTGCGGTGAGCCTTTGGAGGGGGAGGAATGGGGGGCATGAAGCCACCAGTACCTCCTCAGGGGAAAAGTGACTGGCCTGTGCTCCCCTGTGGCATAGTGCCTGGGGCAGGTGCCCCTCAGACTCCATCCTAGTCACAGTGTTAAACGCAGTGTGGATGGGGGTATGACTGTCAGGTTCTGCTTGTGGACTGCTCAGAGGCATGGGGCTGGCCAGGGGAGGGGGAAGCGAGATGTGGGGCAGTGGACCGCCTTGGGGTCCGATCAGCAGCCACCAAGCCCTGTGTGTTGAGTAGTCACTGGAGGGGGGGGGTCTGCGGGGCAGGCAGGAGAGGGCCCTGGGTCCCCTTGCTGCCTCCATCTCCGATTGGCTGTGGCATCACAGCCCGGCCTCCTCTTGCCTTCCAGGTGTCCAGCTTCGTGGCTGGGAGGAGAAGCAGGAGAGCCCTGGCTGAGTGAAGAACCGGCGGTCCTGGCATGGAATGGTGAGGCGGTGAGGGTGGCAGGGGGCGGGGCACACGCTTCAGTGCTACGCTCACAACTCAGTGGGTGGAGCGGCCCAGGACAGAGCCCAGCCTCTGGCCGGTCCTGCTAAAGGCTGCGGGGGTGGTGGTGGGGACTGGGACAGTGGCTCTGCATGGCCCCAGTGAGGAGAGAGGCTGGCTGTCCCGAGCAGTGCCTGAACTGTGTTGCGTCTGGCCTGAGGATCCCCCCCCAGCAAGGACTGGACAGATTGATGGTGGGAAAGTCCATCGCAGGCTACAAGCCATGATCGGTACGTGCAGCCTCCTGATTCTAGAGGCAGGCTACCTCAGAATGCCCGGTGCAAGAGAGAAGCAACAGGATGCAAGCATCCTGTTGCCTGGTGTGCTCCCTGAGTTGGCAGCTGGTGGGCCGCTGTGAGATACAGGAAGCCGGACTAGAGGGGCCCCCTTTGGCCTGATCCAGCAGGGCTCTTCTGCAGGGATTGTCACAGGCCGAGAAGGACAATAATCCAGGACTTAGACAGGCAGCCGCAGCCTCCTGGGCACAACCCTGTCCCGTCCCCCCCAGTGTCCTGCAGGTGGCCTTATACCCACTTTCCCACAGAGTCAATTCACCACCCATCATCAATCCAAAACCTCTAAACCATCCAATGGTGGGTGAATCTGGGCAGACAAAAGAAAACAGTTCTTTGCCCAGCTGGTCTGTGGAACCCCTTGACAGAGGATGTGGTGATGGCATCTGGTCTGGCTGCCCTTAAAAGGGGATTGGACCAATTTCTGGAGAAAAGCCTTGATGGTTCTGTGCAACTTTCTGGTTCTGGCATGCCTCTGACTGCCAGGTGCAAAGGCATGGCCACAGGATGCAGGTGTCTTGTGGGCTTCCTGAGGCATCTGGTGGGCTACTGAGCCTTGATCTCAGAGAGGGCTCCCTCTAGACGTAGGGTGGGGGCCCTTGGGGGGTGGCCAAGGCGCCAGAGAGGCCAAGGAACTAGCAGGTGGTCTGCTGATGACAGCCATTTATGGGCAGAAACTGCGCCCCTGAACATAAGAACATAAGAACAGCCCTGCTGGATCAGGCCAAAGGCCCATCTAGTCCAGCTTCCTGTATCTCACAGCGGCCCACCAGGTGCCCCAGGGAGGCGTGAGACAACAAGATGCTTGCATCCTGTTGCCACTCCCTTGCACCCAGTTCTCTGAAGTAGCCTACTACTAATGTAAGGAGGCTACAACCCATCATTGCCTATAGCCCACAATGGACTTTTCTTCCAGAAATCTGTCCAATCCCCTCTTAAAGGCATCCAGACCAGATGCCATCATCACCTCCTGTGGCAAGGAGTTCCACAGATTAACTACCCGCTGGGTAAAAAAGTACTTCCTTTTATCTGTTTTAACTCTCCGGGGATCCCCTTGGAGGCTGATGCACAGAAGGAAGAACTCAAGGTGGACTGCTGGAGCTCAGCTGCTACAGAATGCAGAAACCACCACGGAGCAAGAGGCAATCAAACACATTCGGGAATGGGAGGGAAAACGGACTAGGCATTAGCTAGGACGGCCCAACAAAGCCTCTGTGTCCAGGAGCAGTTGATCTGGGAGAGATCTGCTCCTGAACTCTCCCGAGGCTCGATGGGCCTTTGTCTGAGCCAGCCAAGTCTGACTTCATAGAGTCCTCTCCTAAAGTCACCCATGCAGTGGCTGTCACAAGCACCTGTGGCAGCGAGTTCCATCGGCTCCGTTTTCGCTGTGTTGTCTTCTTCGGGTGGAAAGAGGACCCTTCACCGTGTGGAGGAGGAGCTCCTCTCGCTCCTGCCTGCCACTCCCCTCTCTGCAGCGCTCTCCTCGAGTACCCCCGCCTGGATGCAGTTCCCACGGCAACCAGCATCACGTTGGTCCCCAGCCCCCTCCCCGCGCCTTCGCCGTTCTCGGTGAGGGACGGGCCGCCGCTCGTTCCGTCGTTCCTCCCCCCCTCCCCCCAACTGCGGAGAAGCCGCAGCTGCTGCATCTCTGGGGCGGGCTGGACGCGGCGGGCGCGACCATTCCAGCGCGGTGGAGGGGGCGGCGCGGGGTCCTCACTTGCCCAGCGGCCGGCCTGAGGCTTGAGGGGAGGAGCTGTGCGGGGGAGCGGGCCTGGGCCTCTTCCGAAGGACGCGGGCCACACCTTCCGGCGGAGTCACCCCCGCCCGGCCTTTGCAGTGGTACGCTCCGGCCCTGGCTGCGGCGGGGATGCGGTGAGCCGGCCAGCCCGGTCGGGAGCCGCCGCCGCCGCCGCCACCACCTGGTGCCGCATCCTCCTCCTCCCGGGCTGCAGCGGCCCCGAAGACGATGCGGGCTGCAGCGCCCTGAGCCCCCCGGGAGCAGCTTCGGTGAGTGACGCCCCGCCCCCCCCGAAGAGGAGCCCTGGCCGGGACTGGCCAGCCCGGCAGCTGGCAGTGCCAGGCGCGCAAGGAGACTGCGGGGGGGCCGCCGCCGGCTCCTAGCGCAGATGGGCGGGGGGGGGGGGCGCTGGCAGCGGGTCTGGCACGCAGCCGCTTTCCTCGCCTTCTTTCCAGGGGAAGGGGAGGAGCCGCGGCGCCAGTCGGCTGGCCCGCCCCGTGCTGCGCTGCGACACCCGGAAGGTCCTCCGGCTGCGTCGGGCGCTGGCCGGCAGGCTTCCGAGAGCCGGCGCGAGACCCCTGGCGAGCGCCCTTCCCGCGGCCGGGGCGTGGGGCAGCGGGCGGAGAAGGCTGCCCTGCGCGGCTCTGCGCCGCCGGGCATCCTTCGGGCGCCGCCCACTCGGGGTGGCCCGCAGCTCGCCTCTCGCCCCGGGCCTCCCGCCAGTCGCCCCTTCTCTTTCCCGACAGGCCGGCGGCGGCACAGGGGGCCGCTCGGGCAGCCGCCCAGCCCCCACCATGGCGAAGCGGGAGGCCAGCTCGAGCCCGGTGGTGCGGCAGATCGACAAGCAGTTCCTAGTCTGCAGCATCTGCCTGGACCGCTACCACAACCCGAAGGTGCTGCCCTGCCTGCACACCTTCTGCGAGAGGTGAGGCCGCGGCGCCTGCGGTGGGCCCTGGCTGGCGGGGGCGGGGCTTCCCAGGGCGGGGGCTCAGGGGGGGCGGGCTCCTGGGGGCCAAGGGAGCCCCGGCCAGCCTCGCTTTCTGCCCCACCCCCACGCCGCTGGGGCTCGCGCGCCCAGGGGGCAGCTGAGGCTGGGCTGCAAGTGTGCAGGATAGCAGGGAGAGTCCTGCTGGGCCAGGCCATTCCAGGCCAGCCTCTCGCGGTGGCCCACCAGGCATCTCTAGGAGCCCGCAAGGCGGCAGCGGCAGCAGCAGCAGCACAGTCAGTGTGCCTTCGAATTGCCTGCCTGCCTGCCTTTGGGCTGCTCCTTGGGAAGGAGCAAAACCAGGTTACGAGCCCATCCACGGCTGTGACAGAAGCGGAGCCTTGTTCCCTCTCCAGCCACGCCACGGGCACTCTGGGCAGGCCACCCTCTCCTGCCCCCATCCCCTGCGCCCCATCCCTGGGGCTTGCTGCAGCTCACAGGCCCTTTGGCAGCCCCGTTCCGTTCTCCAGGAATGTGCAGGGGCTGGCGGCCTTGCGGGGGGGGGGGGGGCTGCGCAGTGTGCTCGTCTGCTGGCTGTCCTCCCTGGTGCTGAGGTGGAGCCTCTGCCTGGCCTCCCCACAAGCGATGCTCAGGTGGCAGCTGGGACTTCTGGGCCTGAGTTGAGCCTGTGGGTTGCGCCCCCCACATGCACACCTCTGGGTTGCAAGCCTCGAGCCTTGCCTGTCGGAAGTGCCAGTGGGGCCGGCCCCCTTGGCTGGGGGTCCCACTACGTTGGGGAGGCTCTCTTGGGAGTGTTTGGAGGTGGGGTTGCCGAGACGTGGGAAAGGGCTGTTGAGGCAAGGCGGGTGGGGGGGGCGTGTGCCTCCCGGGGAGCCTGGAGCAGCGGAAGGAGCGTCTTCCCGGGGCTCTTGGGGGAGAGGGACCTGTTCCCTGCTCCTCCTCCTCCTCCTCCTCTGGAGGCCACTGATGGGCTTGGCGCGCTGGGCGGAACCCGTGTCCTCTGCGACTGCTGCGAGGGTCCTGCCGGCCACATCACCCGCCTGCCCGAGGGACCGTGAGGGCCCTGGAGCTGGGGTTGGGGTCCCCCTGCTGCTCAGTCACGACCTTCGAAGGTTCTCACCCAGAGAAGAAGGCTGAAGCCCCGGAGAAGGGATGGAGCTGGTGAGCTTCTGGGGCCAGGTGGGGAAGCCACCTTCCTCCCGGGCCTCCCGGCTGCCGGGTGTGGCATACCCGTTGTGGCAGACCCCACCCATTGTGGGGTGTGGCATACCAGAGCAATGCAAGGTGGCCAGGAGCCGCATGAGTCGAGGCCGGGGGCAAGCTGGGCCCAGTCAGCTGACCCACAGGCTCAGCGTTGCGCTAGGCTGGCTGGGCTGCCCCCTCACTAGCTCTGAAAGACTCCTGGCGCCCTAAAGCTGGCAGCTCTTTGAAGCATCTCAGCCCGCGTGCTAACCCTGGGGGTTGCCTCTCCTCCCACCCGGTCAGCCCTGTGACGCCAAGCGCAGGCACCGTCTCACCTCCTTGTCTGTGTCCCCCTCCCTGTGTCCCCCTCCCGCATCTGCAGGGCTGATTCTGCCTTGTCCTTCCTCTGCTTCCTGATGCCCCCACCCTGCCCCTCCTGCATCCCCTCTCCCCCTCCCCCAGCCAGGCGCCAGGCCCCCCTGACCCTCGCCTCTCGCCTTGCCTGCTCCGCCCCAGGTGCCTCCAGAACTACATCCCGCCCCAGAGCCTGACCCTCTCCTGCCCCGTGTGCCGCCAGACCTCCATCCTGCCGGAGAAGGGGGTGGCCGCCCTCCAGAACAACTTCTTCATCACCAACCTGATGGAGGTGCTGCAGCGGCAGCCCGACAGTGCCAGCCACGAGGACGCGGCAGCCGCCATGCTGGACTCGGTCAGCGCAGTGCCTGGGCAGCCACTTTCCTGCCCCAACCATGAGGGGAAGGTAGGTGCCCGCCCTTGCGCCCTCGGTGGGGGTGGGGGTGGCGGGCAGGCGGGAGGCAGCAGGGCTGGGGGGGGCCTGGCTTCGGACCTTCCAGGAAGCAAAGTCCCCCCCTGAGGATCTGTTGCCATGTGGCTGAAGGAAAGCCCGGGGGGGGGGAGGGCGGCCAGTGGGCCACTGATGCCCGGCTCTCTGCTCACGCCCCTCGCGCCCCTGCAGGTGATGGAGTACTATTGTGAGTCGTGCGAGACAGCCATGTGTCACGAGTGCACGGTGGCCGAGCACCGAGAGCACGTCACGGTGCCCCTGCGCGACGTGGTGGAGCAGCACAAGGCCTCCTTGCGGCAGCAGCTGGACGCCATCAAGAGCCGGTACAGCCGTGGGGGGCAGGCGTGCCTGCCTGCCTGGCAGTGCCACTGGGCTGGGGGGCGCTGGGGGGCCTGAGCAGGCCTGGACTGATGGGCTGTGACTTTGCAGGCTGCCCCAGCTGGCCGCAGCCGTTGGCCTGGTGTCCGAGATCAGCCAGCAGCTGGTGGAGCGCAAGGACGACGCGGTGGCCGAGATTGGCAGCACCTTTGCGGAGCTGGAGAAGGCTCTGCACCAGCGGAAGGGGCTGCTTGTCCGCGACCTGGAGGCTCTGTGTGGAGCCAAGCAGAAGGTAGGCCGTGGCTGGGGTGGAGCCGCCCAGGGCCCTCCCCTCTCCTGCCTCTGACGTCCTCACCTGCACTGTCTGCCCCAGAGCCCTGAGGGCACCTCCTCCTCGCTTGGCTGGCCCGACCAGAAGGCCTACCTTGTCAGTGCGTGTGGGAAACCACAGGCTGGTCAGCCTGTTCCAGGTAAGGTGGTAGGAAGCGTAATCAAAGATAAAATCCTAAAGCACGCAGAGGAACAAGTGTTGCTGCAGGAAAGTCAGCATGGCTTCTGTAAGGGTAAGTCTTGTCTCGGGAACCGTTTGGAATTCTTTGAAAAAGTTATATTAACTGGCACTTGAATGCTGGCGAACCTGTGGATATTATATATCTGCATTTTCAGAGGGGATTTGGCACAGTCCCCCGCCAAAGGCTGCTGGGAAAACTTCACACTCAGGAAATAAGAGGGCAGGTCCTCTTACGGATTCAGAATTGGTTGAGGGCCAGGAAACAGAGAGTGGGGATCAATGGGCAATTTTCACAATGGAGAGGTGAAGTGCCCCAGGGATCTGGGGTCTTGGGGCCCGTGCTTTTCAACTTGTTCATAAATGACCTGGAGACAGCGATAAGCAACGAGGTGGCCAGGTTTGCGGATGACACAAAACATTTCCAGGTGGTGAAGACCAGAAGGGATTGTGAAGAGCTCCAGAAGGATCTCTCCCAGTTGGGGGGATGGGCAGCCAAATGGCAGATGCGTTTCAACGTAGACAAGTGTAAAGTGATGCACATTGGGGCCAAAAATCAAAATTTCACCTATAGGCTTATGGGTTCTGAGTTGTCCGTGACAGCTCAAGAGGGAGATCTTGGGGTGCTGGTGGACAATTCAATGAAAGTATCGACCCAGTGGCAGCAATTAATGGCAGCAATTAAGAAGGCCAATTCCGTGCTTGTGGTCATTAAAAAAGGGGTTGAGAATAAAACAGCCAACATTATCATGCCATTGTACAAATTGATGGTACGGCCACATCTGGAGTGTTGCGTACAGTTCTGCCCCCCCCCATCTCAAAAAGGACATAATAGTGGAGCTGGAAAAGGTGCTGGATGCTGACTTTGGGGAGTGGGGGCAGAGGGGGCTGCTGCGCATGGACAGGTGGAGAGCAAGGCTGTGTGGTTCCAGACCAGGGAAGGGCTCTTTGTGAGGACAGGCCCCGATGGCCCAAGATGCCCCCAGACCCCTTCCCCAGACTCCTGTTAGTTAGTAGCCTGACTTCAACAGATCTCGATAGCCTGGTTTTGCTGTACAGATGAATAGCGAGGACAGTGCCCTCCGACTACCAGGAGACAGCGCCCTGAGCGATACTCATTTGGGCGCTGCCCCCCCCCCACGGCTTTGGACGTTCCCCCCCATGGGTCATTGTGGCGACTGGCCATGTGGCAGTCCGGCTCTGCTCTGGGCAGCAGAGGGCAGCCTTGGCCAGGCCAACGTGCAGCTGCCCTGCTGGGCCCGCCAGCCCCCGCCTGCCTCTCTGCTGCCTGACCGGCCCCCACAGCCAAAGCAGCTCTGTGGGTCAGGACAAGCAGCCTCCAGCCACCCAGACCCCGAATTGCAGAGGAACCGGTGTCTGGAACGGAACCTGGGAGGCTCAGAACGGAGACTGGGAGGCGTTGGGGCTGGTGCGACCCTGGTGCAGTGTGCGGCAGTGTGCAGCATCAGCCCCCCCCCCAGCCGAAGTCTCTGCAGAGTCCTCAAGGGCGGCCACGTGCAGAAGGCGTTCCAGTGGTCCCGCTGCAGCCAAGGCTGAATCTGGGCTCAGCCCCAGAACTCCGCTGTAAGGCCAGAGTCTGATCCTGAAACACAGTGGGGCGGGGGAGGGGGGTTGATGACAATGGGCAGGGTCCTGTATCTCTCAGTGGCCCACCAGGTGCCTCAGGGGACACTCAGCTGCATCCTGTGGCCACTCCCTTGCACCTGCCATTCAAAGACAGCCTGCTTCTAAAACCAGCCTGAAACTGTCCAATCCAGGCCAGACCCCATCACCACATGCAGGGGCAAGGAGTTCCACAGCCTAACTTCTCTGGACAAATTGTCAATTCTCTTAATATGCTATTTGCTTACCTGTGAGGGACCGAACTGCTACCTGCATCCTTCATTTGTGCCTCTGTCCTTGTTATCTGCTATGCAGAGACCTTCAGCAGGGCCTTTCAGAACGGCTCCTGTGTGGACCTCGTTAAAACAGCTGGCAGGAGGATCCGCTTTCCGTGTTTAAGGGGGTCTGTGCTGGCTGCAGTCACCATTTTGAAGGTTTCTGCAGTATTCAGAGGTCTTTTGGCACATCTGCTGCACTCTGCTGGCTTCCTGAGGGTCTCCACTGGATTCTTCTGATGGCAGATAAGGTATCCCCTTGCACCGAATCCCATAGGATCAATGGATCATCATCTGCAAATTCACTATCAGCGAGAGTTTTGCACTCAAAAACGCACTTGGGTTTTCGCGCAAAAACTGGAAGTGCTCTTTTGAGTGTAAAGCAGGACTTTTCTTTGCTTCAGGGAGACCCATGGAGGGGGCTTCAAGTCTCCCCATCCCTGCCAAATGTCCCCCGATCCCCAGATACGTTGAAAGGTCCCTGGGTGCCCACTGAGCACTGTGGCGCTGTTGGCACACCCTCCCCAGACCCTGCCCCTGCAGCTGTGTACAGCGGTCCTGATGCCGAGTAGGATTTACAGGTAGAGTATCCCATATCCAGACTGCTTGGGAGGGGTGTGTGTGTGTCTGGATTCCAGATTCGTCTGGATTTTGGAATAACTGCATAAACGTAATGAGAAAATGCGTTCTTTTGCTCTTTTGCCCGTTACCCATTTGGGTGTCTGCTGGCCTCTTTGACATTTTTCAGCAATGGCACACTCCACAGAGCAGAGAACAGAACTTACAGCCTGTATGTGAGAAGAAGCACAAAACCTTCTCATGTTTGCACTACAGAAAGTTTTAAAAAAAGTCTTGGACAAACATGTCTGGATTTCGGATGTCTGGATAAGGGATCACCTACCTATAACACTTGAATTTTTTGCCCCAATGTGTATTACCTCACACTTATGCATTTTACTTATGCAACACATTTCATTGTAATGCATCTGTCATTCCCCCAGTTTGAAGAGATCCCTCTGGAGCTCTTCACAATCCCTTCTGGTTTTCACCACCCGGAAAAGTTTAGTGTCATGTGCAAACTTGGTCATCTCACTACTTAGTCCTGAATAAGTTGAAAAGCACGGGTCTCAAAAGACATCCTCGGGGCACTCTGCTTTTCACCTCTCTCCATTGTGAACATTGCCCGTTGACCCCCACTCTCTGTTTCCTGGCCCTCACCAGTTCCTTATCCATAGGAGGACCTGCCCGCTTATTCCCTGACTGTGAAGTTTTCTCAGCAGCCTTTGGTGGGGGACCGTGTCAAAGGCCTTCAGAAAATCCAGGTCTGTAACATTCATGGGTTTGCCTTCACGCCTGCTAACCTTTTCAAATAATTCTAAAGGAGTCAGGAGGCAAGACCGACCCTTACAGAAGCCAGGCTGATTCTTCCCCAGCAAGGCTTCTTGTTCTCTGTGTTTTTAAGATTCAATCTTTGATGAGGCATTCCACGTTCTTACCTGGAACGGATGTTATGCAGACCAGCCTGCAGTTTCCTGGGTCCCATTTCCTTCCTTCTGAAAAGATGGACATGACGTTTATCTGGGGCCGAGATCCCTCTCATCTGAGGTTGTCCGTATTGGGGCCTGCCCAGCTGGCATCCATGCAATGTCCTGTTTCCTAGGTTGGGTGATGAGGTTATGAAGCCAGTGTTCTGTACGCTGCAGCCCATGCCAGTCTCTGCCATGTGCATGAGCCAGTGGGAGGTGGGGGGTGCGGATCCGGGGGCAGCCCTCCAGCAGCGTTGGTGCCTGTGGCGTCCGGCAGCAGGAAGGCTGGACCTGGCCACGGTGGTCCATGCCAAAGTGACACAGAGGTTTCGTAAGGTGCTCTCCGTGGGGCTAGCCTTGATGGTGGTTCAGAAGCCGCATGTTCCGGCCCGTGGCAGTGGCTGCGGGCTGGAGGTCCTTCAGGATCAGAGGAAGGAGCGAGTCTAGCCTAAGGCTGGCATCAAAGAGCTTTATTGGTCTATTCTAAACCTCATAGGAGCACCTCTAGGCTTCCAGAGGCTCCTCCAGGCATAGACTTGCATCAGTGTCAGTCATGAGGCTTGCATTCAGGCGTCCGTGGGCGTGGGACTCCAACCGTCCGGCAGCATTTCAGGGAACTCTGCAGACGAGGCCTACGGGCATTGCCAGGCGACCACTCCAAGCACTGCAGCCTTTAGCTGTGATCACAACGCTCAGGAGGGAGCGAAGCAATGCCCAAAGGCAGAGGCCTTTTATAGACTGGGTGCTTGCTTATCGGGAAATCAGTGCTAATCGGCAAAACCAAACTATTTGACAGCACAGTGATATATCTCAAACTGCCCCTTGGGTCACGTTGTTGCCACGGCTCAGCAGCTGGTCCGAGTCGACGGGCCCTGCCCAGCCATCGCGAGGGGCCTCTTGCCCGAGCTGCTGCGTGCGGGACCCTGCAGAGCTTTTGCCACCACATGGAGGGGCTGCAGGAGATTGATGCTTCTACTGCCTGCTGCCACATTCCGCCGCGCAGCGAGGGCATCCAGTTGTGTTAGGGCACAGTCTTAACCAGCTTTCCAGCACGGGCGTAGCGGTGCCAGTGGGGCATGTGCTGTATCCTGCAGTTGGGGATCAGTCACGGAGGCCTCCTCAAGGTAAGGGAATGTTTGTTCCCTCACCTTGGAGCTGCACTGCCCTTACCCCAGCGCTGGAAAGTTGGCTAGGATTGCACCCTTAATCGTATTAATGAAGTGTAGATCTTAAAAAGTATAACTACAAGCATATATTGTTGTGTATATCAGTCATCAGCCACTGATCACTGTTGGAAATAGGATGCTAGAGTAGGCAGGTTTTGTCTGGTCCAGAAAGACGCACATTTTTAACTTTGAAAGCAAGCCAACAGCGTCATTTCACCAAATGGACTTAGTTAACATCCTGTCTGGCCAACATCATGAGCACCCCCCACCCCCACCCCGCAGTCTTTAAATGGAGAACCAAAGCCCTTCTCTGTCCCGCTAGCGGGAAGCCAGTTTGCCCACTCCAGGTAGAGACATTGGGCAGTTTCCTCCTCTGCCCAAATCAGGAGGGAGCTTTTTTCCTTTCTCCCTCCCTGCAGAGGGGAAATGAAGCCACACCTCTTTCAAGCCAAGGGTCTCCTTTTCAGTAAACAAGGGGGTCCCCTTGCCTGCTCCAGCACAGCTGGGGGGAATTCATCTTTAGTTTCCCCCACCCCAGCCTTGGGAAAGTGCCATCCTGAGGCCCGTTGCGCCCACGCTATGTCATAGTATTGGTGTGACATCATTAGCGCTGATGTGGGGCGCCAAGTGGCACCCCTGCGTCAGCACTAAGGCAGCGGGTCTGGTGCTGCAGGCAAGTGATGGGAAAAGTACTTTTGATGTGATCAGAGGCACTCTTTACTGCATCTTATGGAATTATTATTACCGGCAGCGCAGTCCTATTAGGAGCGCAGCATCGACGTAATGCCGTTGTGTCAATGCTGCACAGTTAGCTCTGCCGCGGAGGCACGGAGTGACATCCCCACTGGTGCAGGGGAGGAGTGGGAGGGCATAGCTGGGTGGGGTGTGGGCGGGCCGGCTGGCAGGCGTGGTGGCCCGGGAGGGGGCGGGCTTGGAATCTGGGCATCAGGCTGAGTCCGAAGCCATGCGGTCTCCTCGTACCTGGGCCTGCTGTTCAACAGGTGCAGATCCGAGGAGCCCGTTGGGGAGGCTGGCGCCTCTGCTATGTGCCCTGGGGCGCACGACTTGCGCTGGGGCGGCTCCAGCCTCCACTCTACTGCCCAGGACACGCGCAGGCCAGTCGGCCTTGCCGTTCCAGCACAGTAGAGGGTTGCGCTCTGAGAGCACGCGCGAGAGAGAGCAGGGCCGTTGGCTGTCGGACGTGCCTTCCTCCAGGAGGGGAACTGGCAGCTTTTCTTTCCTAACACCTTCAACCCCCCCCCCCGCCTCCTCCTCGAAGGCACCCCTGGGAGCCAGAGTGAACCCTTCGCTCCTCTCAAGAACTCCTGGACGGACGGACGGACATTTGACAGCCTGCCCCTTGCGGGGAGAGCAGAACTGACCCTCAAGCTCGGTCCTCTGCCAGGGTCATGGTTGGAGGGCTGGGAGAACCAATAAGATGCAAGGTGGGAGGGGAGGGGAGGCTCTTATCTGCGACTGGCAGATATTGCCATCAATAGGGAGAGGAAGAGGACAGGACGCCAAAGGAATGTGGTGGGCGTGGCTCTTGAGCGTGAGTGGCAGGAGTTCTCGCCAGTGGAGAAAGGGAGAGACCGATCGTGCAGCCCTAGAGAGGAGGGGGGAGAGGGGCACTGATTTCACGGTGAACCCCTGAGCAAAGCGAAGCAGGCGGGGGCTGAAAGGGGTGAAATCACTGGGACAGACACTGGGAAGGATGGGGGGGGGCAGCCAACCACAGATCACTGGGCCGGCAGGGGATTTGGAAGCCGACAGAGGCATGGAATGAAACGAGCCAAAGACCAGTGGGGGGGGCACTCCCCACCACCTCCCAACCTGATCCCCTCGGGATCACGGGATCCTGTGGATCCCCCCAGGCATGCTGCTGCTTGTTGGAATAGGGTTTTACAGTCTTTAAGGTGAGGGTGTGTTGGATTTTAGCTTCCTCTGTAATTAGCTTTTGCACTTTTGCAGCTGTGTCTTGTAAGTCACCTTGGGTGGGATGAGCGTTCTGCAGATGAACAAAGAGCAAGGAGGCTCAGTGGCCTGCCGGCTGGCTGGCCTGCCTGCCTGTGTGGCCGCTAGCCGCCCCACAGCACCCTGGCGTGGCCCCCCAGTGATGTGGTCTCCTTCCCGCCCAGGTGTTGCAGGCCCAGCTGGACACCTTGCGCCAGGGTCAGGAGAACATCCTGAGCAGCTGCAGCTTCACGGAGCAGGCGCTGGACCACGGCTCGGAGACGGAGGTGCTGCTGGTCAAGAAGCAGATGAGCGAGCGGCTGAGCGAGCTGGCCAGCCGCGAGTTCCCCGAGAAGCCCCACGAGAACGCCCAGGTGGACTACGTGGTGGAGACGGAGGGCGTGCGCAAGTCCATCCTCAACCTGGGCGTGCTGCTCACCACCAGCGCCATTGCCCACAAGACGGTGGCCACGGGGGAGGGGCTGCGCCACGCGGTGGTGGGCCAGGCCGCCTCCCTCACCATCACCACCAAGGACAAGGACGGGGAGCTGGTGCGCAGCGGCAGTGCCTGCCTGCAGGCGGAGCTGACGGCCCCCGACGGCTCTGCCTTGGACCACGACGTGCTGGACAACAAGAACGGCACTTACGAACTGGTGTACACGCCGCGCCACGAGGGCGACCACGTGCTCTCCATCCGCCTCTACGGGCAGCCGATCCGCAGCAGCCCCTTCCGTGTCAAGGCCGTCAAGGCCTCCGACGTGCCGCCCTCCCCGGACGACGTCAAGCGCCGCGTCAAGTCCCCCAGCAGCGGCCACATCCGGCAGAAGGCTGTGCGCCGGCCCTCCAGCATGTACAGCAGCGGGAAGAAGAAGGAGAACCCCATCGAGGACGAGCTGATCTTCCGCGTGGGTCAGTGCTGCCGGGGGAGCCCTGTGTGCGCAGGGGCAGGGGCTGGCAGCCCCGGATGCATGCAGGGGAACGGGGGCCGGTGTGGCGGGGCCTCTGAGCGCCCCCTGGGGGTGGCTGTGACCTCGGTTCCGCTCTCCTCAAGGGTGGCTTGTGCTGCTGCGAGGCTGGCGATGGAGGGAAGAGGAGGGGGGGTCTTTGGCACCAGCAAGCTTCGAGCAGAGGCTGGACAGGCGTTCTGGACACGGACGGTAAAGGGCGGTGGGCTCCAGACTCTGTAGTCCGCTGACACTCTCCGCGGGGTGACTGGCGCGTGCTGTTCCCTGGGGAGCCTGTCTGCAGCCGGATGGCAGCCTGCACGTGTTGCAGCGGCCAGCCGGAGTCTGTGCGCCCGGAGTTCTGGGCAGGCGCAACAGGCTGCGGCAACACGTGGGGGCTGCAGTAGCTGCAGTGGAGCAGGAATTGTCGTTCACCAGGGAGGCTTCTGACTGCTGCAGCGGTCTCCTGCTTGGACACCGCTGGTCTAGGGAAGAGAGCACGGGAACATAGGAGGCACCCACTGGATCAGGCCAGAGGCCCCTCTGGCCCAGCTCCCTGGGTCTCCCAGTGGCCCACCAGCTGCCCACTCAGGACAACTAGACGCCTGCATCCTGTGGCCACTCCCCTGCCATTCAGAGACAGCCGCTTCTAGAACCAGGAGGTTGCACAGACCCATTGCAGCTTGTAACCTGCGAAGGACTTTCCCCCCAGAAATCCGTCCAGTCAGTTTTAGTGAGCGTCTGGCATTGTGTGAGAGGGAAGAGAACTTCTCTGTCTGTCTGCCTGCCTGCCTGTCTAGGAGGCTTTTCCCACTTCAAGCAGAGGGCTGGACTAGCTGGCCTTGAAGCTCCCTTCCCATCCTGGGACTCTCTGGCTGGTGTGGAGCTGGGGCAGTGCCACCGGGGGGGGGGGGAGGAGGTGCTGGTGGTGTTTTCCAGCTTCTGCCCTTTGGATGAGTTGGTCCTCTTACAGGAGCCCAAAGCTGAGGGGGGGGGCACGAGCCTGTTGTAAGTGCCGCTCACTTCAGGGTCCGCCCTTTTCCGTCCCCTTGCTGCAGGAAGTCGGGGCCGGGAGAAGGGCGAGTTCACCAACCTGCAGGGCATCTCCACCTCCAGCAGTGGGCGCATCGTGGTGGCCGACAGCAACAACCAGTGTGTGCAGGTAGGGTTGGCTGCCCAGCTGCCGCCCCGTGTGGCTGCGCTGGGTGCCAGGCCACTGACAGGTGGTGTCTGGTGTGCTTGCCAGGTCTTCTCCAACGAAGGGCAGTTCCGCCTGCGCTTTGGGGTCCGGGGCCGCTCCCCAGGGCAGCTGCAGCGCCCCACAGGGGTCACTGTCGACCTCAATGGGGACATCATCATTGCCGACTATGACAATCGCTGGGTCAGCATCTTCTCCCCCGAAGGCAAGTTCAAGGTGAGGACTGAGACCGGCGGAGGAGGTGGGCAGGCGGGAAGTCTCCCTGCCCCGTCTGTGCCCGGCATCCTGCAGTCTGGCCTGGCCTGGCCTGGCCTGGCGGGTGGGTGGGTGTGCCTGGCGTGTCAGGCTTGCCCTAGAGCCTCCCTGGCGGGTCCGCCTGGGCAGTGCGATGCCTGCCTGCCTGCCTTGCGGAACTCTGTGCCAAACCCTGGGCTGCTGGGCACTCGACGCCGGGGGGCTCTCCAGGCAGGAGGTAGCTGGAAAACCCGTGGCCTTTGCGCAGAGCTGCCCTGGGGACAAGCCCAAATGTGTTTGTGTTAAGTGCAGCATCCCAATTTTGAAAAGGAGCCTCTTGCGGCTGAGCCCCCCCCCCCCCCCGTAGATGCTGCTGGCAGGAGAGTAGCAAGCGGGAGACTCCTCAGGAAAGGGAGCAAACGAGTCCAAGCTCAGGCCTTCTGGTCTGAAGGGGGCCTCCGTCCTGAGGGAGGGAGGGAGGTGGGAGGAGCCAGCCCCTGACCGGCAGCCCCCAGCGCCCCGTGTCCACGTGCGTGTCGTTGGCCCCCTCCCTCCCCCCTCCCTCCCCCTCCCAACCTCTGAAGCTTTCCTGCTGTAGACCAAGGTCGGGGCAGGCCGCCTGATGGGCCCCAAGGGCGTGGCCGTGGACCGCAACGGGCACATCATCGTGGTGGACAACAAGGCCTGCTGCGTCTTCATCTTCCAGTCCAACGGGAAGCTGGTGACCAAGTTTGGGAGCCGGGGCACGTCGGAGCGCCAGTTTGCAGGTACCCTCGATGGTAATGCTGCGCCCTCAACCCCCTCGTTCCTGCATGCCGGTGGCTGCTGCTGGGGCCAGGCTGGGGGGGGGCCCTGGCCATGGCTCCTGGCCAGCCAGAGCAGGAGGGGGCTTGCCTTGGCTCGGGCGCCCTGCTGGCCTTGCCCCTCCCCACTGGTGCTTTGTGGGGCTCTTTCTCTCTGCACTGCCCACCGGGCTCACTGCTCTCTCTTTGACTGCGAGCACTGGACGGACGGATGGATGGACAGACGGGGGGGTTACAGGGAAATGTAGATGCAGGAGGACGTAGAGAGCGGAAGGCCCGGGAAAGGGGAGTGGGTGTGTGCATTCTGGAGTGTTAGTTTCTGTGGTGTTTTTGGAGCGGTGGCAAACCAGCTTTAGCAGAATGGGTGAACCTTTTGGATGGGGAACATAAGAACAGAAGAAGAGCCCTGCTGGATCAGGCCAAAGGCCCATCTAGTCCAGCTTCCTGTATCTCACAGCGGCCCACCAGGTGCCCCAGGAAGGCATGAGACTACAAGATGCTTGCATCCTGTTGCCACTCCCTTGCACCCGGTACCAGTAGCCCACCACCTTTGTAAGGAGGTTGCACAATCCATCATTGCCTATAGCCCACGATGGACCTTTCCTCCAGAAATCTGTCCAATCCCCTCTTGAAGGCATCAAGACCAGATGCCATCACCACCTCCTGTGGCAAGGAGTTCCACAGATTAACTACCTGCTGGGTAAAAAAGGACTTCCTTTTATCTGTTTTAACTCTCCCAACCCTTAGTTTTAGCGGATGCCCCCTGGTTCTGGTGTTTTGAGAAAGGGAAAAGAACATCCCTCTATCGACTCTATCCCTTCCATGCATAATTTTGTATGTCTCAATCATGTCCCCCCTCAGGCGCCTTTTTTCTCGACTGAAGAGCCCCAAACGCTGCAGTCTTTCTTCATAAGGGAGGTGCCCCAGCCCCGTAATCATTTTTGTCGCTCTCTTCTGCACCTTTTCCAGCTCCACTATGTCCTTTTTAAGATGCGGCGACCAGAACTGGAAGTCTTACATCCTCCTTGCGTCTGCCTTTCATTTCTTTCGCATGACTCTGATAGGTGTGAAGGAGCCTCGGCGGGACTCGGCCACTGCAGGCAGCCCCCTCCCCCACTCCTGGTGGCCTCAGCCCCGGGGACGAGTGGAAGCAGCTGCTCTGGGCTCTGAAGTCCAGGCCTTTTGCCCCGGGACTGTCCAGATCTGTGGGTGGCCTCGGATGCTGCCGTCGGTCAGGTCGGGGGGCAGGCTGGAGGGGTGGCGCTCCCCACAGGGACTTGTGAGCCGTGGGCAGAGAGAGTGCCTGGCCTCTGCCAAAGGGTGGCTGGCAGGTCCTTGGCCCTGGGTGATGCCAGCATGACCCGTGGCAGAGGAGGCCGTTTTCCATGTCCAGGTAACAGCCGTTTCCTGCTGCCTGCAGCCCTGGGGTGGCTTCTGCCTTGGCAGCTGGTGGAACCAAAAGTGTGGTTCCCCTCCCCAACATGGGCAGTCCTTGCAATTATTGTTTGAATAAAGCTAAAAAAGCCCAATATACTTTCATCCATATAATGTCATCCATATACCAAGCAGTAGGCTTTTATGTACAAGTTATATGTGGTACATTTGATGTTGGTAATTTCTATTTCATAAGAGCCCCGCTGGATCAGGCCAAAGGGGGCCCATCTAGTCCAGCTTCTGCATCTCGCAGCGGCCCACCAGATACCTCAGGACACACGAGACAACTAGATACTTGCATCTCATTGCCACTCCTCTGTATCCGGCATTCTGAGATAGAGCAGGAGGTTGCACCACCTGTAGCCTTTCCTCCAGAAATCTGCCCAATCCCCTATTAGAGGCTCCTAGACCAGACACTATCACCACCTCCTGTGACAAGGAGTTCCCCAGATTAATAACTGGGTAAAAAAGTATTTCCTTTTATCTGTTCTAACTCTTCTAACATTCAATTTTAGTGGATTTCTTTGGTCTGGTATTGTGAGAGAAAGAAAAGAACATTCCTCTATCCACTTTATCCCTCCCATGCATCATTTTGTATGTCTCAATAATGTCCCCCTTCAGGCGTCTTCTTTTCCAGACTGAAGAGCCCCAAACACTATAGCCTTTCCTCCTCATAAGGGAGGTGCCCCAGCCCCATAATCATTTTTGTCGCTCTTTTCTGCACCTTTTCCAGCTCCACTATGTGCCTCTTGAGATGTGGCAACCAGAACTGTACACAGTACCCCAGATGTGGCCTTACCATCCATTTGTACAATGGCATGATAATATTGGCTGTTTTATTCTCGACCCCTTTTTTTAATTACCCCAAGCATGGAATTGGCCTTCTTTACTGCTGCCGCACACTGGGTCGATACCTTCATTGAATTGTCCACCAGCACCCCAAGATCTCTCTCCTGAGCTGTCATAGTCTGCTCAGAACCCATAAGCCTATATGTGAAGTTTTGGTTTTTGGCCCCAATGTGCATCACTTTACACTTGTCCACGTTGAAACGCATCTGCCATTTTGCTGCTCTTTCCCCCAACTGGGAGAGGTCCCTCTGGAGCTCTTCACAATCCCTTCTGGTTTTCACCACCCAGAAAAGTTTTGTGTCATCCGCAAACTTGGCCATCTCATTACTTATGCCCATCTCTAGGTCATTTATGAACAAGTTGAAAAGCCCCGGCCCCAAGACAGATCCTTGGGGCACTCTGCTTTCCACCTCTCTCCATTGTGAAAATTGCACATTGACTTCCACTCCCTGTTCCCAGCTCCCCAATTAATTCTTAACCCATAACTGGACCTGGCCTCTGATTCCCTGAGTGTGAAATTTTCCCAGCAGCCTTTGGTGCAGGACCATGTCAAATGCTTTCTGAAAATTTACACAGATAATATCGAGATTTACAGATTTACACAGGTTTGTTGGCATCCAAGTGCCTGTTGACCTTTTCAAAACATTCTAAAAGGTTTGTGAGGCAAGACTTACTCTTACAGAAGCCATGTTGACTTTCCCTCAGCAGCGCTTGTTCTTCTACATGGTTAAGATTTTATCTTTGATTGCCATCTTCCCCGGAACAGACATTAGGCTGAACGGCTGACCCAGGCCCCCTCTCCTTCCTTTTTTAAAGACTGGCGTGACTTTCGCTATCCTTCAGTCCTCTCGCACTGTGTCAGTTTTAAGGGACAAGTTGCATACTGTAGTTAAGAGATCAGCAACTTCGTTTTTCAGTTCCTTAATAACTTGGGTGGATGCCATCTGGGCTTGGTGACTTATTGACTTAATTTGTCAATTAAATCTAAAACACCTTCTCTTTTAACCTCTGACTTAATTCCTTAATCAGGAGGGGCTGTGTAATTCACAGGCTCATATGCCCTATAACCAGCCCATATTCAGCAGGGAGATTAGCATGGGAGATTAGCATGTGCCCGTCCCGTCCCCCCAGTTATAAAGGCAAATTGGAAGCATTGCATGATGGTCTCTGCTCACATGTGGCTTTCTCAGACACTGACTCAGATTTTTGAAAGTGGAGACACAGGGATTTCAAACTGATATCAGCGAACGTAAAGAACCAACTACAAAAAAAGCTAAGGCTGAGCTCACTGTAACCTTAAAAGTTATGAAGATTATATATCCATGAAGGTTATATAGCTGGCTTTTAGGCTACTTTAAAGATGCTATAAATGGGTGGGGGAAGGTCCGGGCTCTGGACGCTTTCCTGACCTGCGGAGCGCTGGCCTACCTGCGGCTGGTCCCAATGAGTAGACCTGGGCTCTGCAGGGTCTAGGTCTACCCACTGTCGTTTCTAATGGGTAGACCTGGGCTCCCTGTAGCCCAGGCCTACCCATGGCTGGTCCCAATGGGTAGACCTGGGCTCTGCAGAGCCCAGGTCTACCTGCATCCCCTAGATCTGCCTCTGCGCGGGTGCCATGTTGCGGGGGGGGGGCACGCCATACCACCGGCGCCCCCAAGATGGCAACCATGGCTTGTGCCCCCCCTAGATCCACGACTGGTTGATACCAGCAGGAATCCAGTCAAAAGAATATCAACTTAAAAGTTTATTAAAACATAATTAAACATCAGAGCACAGTGGTAAATTCAAGGTTTCAAACAAAAAAACAAGAAAGCTATCTCCTAAATCTACTTCTCTTTTCTGCGCATACAGTTCTTATTGCTTTCAGATAACTGGATAGTTGTTCTGAACTTACAACGCAAGTCTTGTCAGAGTCTCAGTCTTCCTACAACACTTTGCAAAATTAATTCCACTTTTCTCCAGTTCTTCAGCATCTCTTCAAATTGGACAAAATGCGCAGTTCCAAACTCCTGGCATAGCTCTCCCCGAAGAGCTAGCCTCAAGTTCTCCTGGCATAGCCTTCCCCGAAAAGCTAGCTAGCAGAGAACTAATTTTCTCACACCAATTTTATAGGACTTTCCCCCCCTTTCCTTGTCAATCACACTTCAAAAAACCAATCATTTAACTCATTCTTAACACACATTACTGGGCAAGTTAATTCTTTCCACCCCTTCTCAGCTAAACCCAATTTAGACTAACAAAGTTTATACAACAAGGTATAGCTGTGGGCTGTCAAAACAACTAAACCATCTCTCAGTTCCCTCTCTGATCCTCCTCAAGGACACAGCTAGCACAAAATTTAATCACCATTCTGACATCCCTTGAGACACTCCCCCAACTTTCTCACAGCCTTCAATATGCAATTAACAAGGTATTCTAATACTTTTAAGCAGTTCATTTTAAATCAGAAAAAATAGCCTCACTTTAACAAAAACTAAACCGCCAGATTTAAGCTTGTCTGTAACAGCCCCTTTTTTTTTGTTGGTTACTAATATGTCGGGTGACCTATCTATACTATAGATAGATAAATATATAAAGTTGATGGGGGCAACACCAACCCTGATGATAACACTGCATTTAGGTTGTGCATATGGCATTGTAATTTACTCTGCAGGGTGTGGGAGGAGAAGATCCATCACGGGGGGGGGGATGACGACACGCTGACCTCTCGTACCGGCTGATGCAAACTCTAGTGATGCCACTGGATCAGATGCCCACCTCCTGCCGCCCATGACCTTTCTGTCACAAGCCCCTCTTCTCTTGGGAAGGGACGGGCAGGCAGATTTGGGCCCTCGGCAGGGGGTCCCTTGCAAAGCCTCTTGGGTCAGCACCCTGTGGGGCATGACCTTCCCTGCCTTCCCAGAGACCCCGCTGGCAAGTGGCAGGGAAGGTGGAAAAGGCCCCAGCCTTCCCCCCGGCTCCCTTTGTCTAGCTGACAGGCCCCAGCGCTCCCCCCCACGCTGCCTCCGAGACTCACTCTATCCCTCTCCTGCCTTCCCAGGGCCCCACTTTGTCGCTGTCAACAACAAGAATGAGATCGTGGTGACGGACTTTCACAACCACTCTGTGAAGGTGAGCACCCCCCCCCCCACGCACACACTGAGGGGTCGTGGGGGTGTGTGTGACTGGGAGGTGGAGCTGAGAACTGGGACATCTCCCGCTCCAACTCACGGTGGCCACCGCTGCAAGTTCTGCCCAGGCCCCCCCCCATCCCCTACCCCTGGTCAGGTGTGCAGTGAAGGCTGCGTTCCCTGCAGGCAGAAGTGCAGACCCACGACGGCTGCCGCCACCCCCATCCATCTCAGCTGCACCTGTCCAAGTGGCCTGAGGGGCCACAGACCCTGCCCCCCCCGTCTCCTGTGACACGGTCTGGCAGCCCTTCAGTCCCTGCAGGCCAGCTGCAGTTTGGGCAAAGGAATGATGGAGCAGGAGGAGGCCCTGTGGGGAGGAGGTGAGAAAGTGTGTGTGGTGTGCGGGCAGAAAGCCCAGCAGAGCCCAGGCCTGCGTCCCTGTGCCTGTGCCTGCCGCAGGCCCTGGAGAGCTGCTGCTGCTGCTGCTGCTGCTGCCGCCACCCTTGAGGCCCAGGGCCCGGCTCAGGAGAAGCCGCGCCAGACAAACACTCCGCCTCCAAGCACGGCGCAAACTCCCCGGCAGCAAGCTGATCTGGCCGCCACGGTGCCTCCGAGGCACAGCAGGATGCGCAGGGCAGGGCAGGGCAGGGCAGGGCAGGATGCCGCGCAAACAGGCCCACACACGGCGGTTGTCGGAGGGCCCAAGCGCTCTGTCTCCATAGAAGGGCGGGGAGAGTGTGTGCGCCTTTCCCCTCTTTTGGGGAGGAGTTGCCGAGTGGTGGGGCTGCTGCTCCCAAGGCCTGTGCCCCCCACCCCCACCCCGCTGTCTTCAGCTGGCAGGCAGCCTCGTGTGGGGAGGGCGTGGGGGCCTCGGACACCCCTGCACAGGCTTGGCAGGTCGTGGCCATCAACCCTGGCCGGGCAAAGGCCTGTCTGACCTGGGCTCCGCTGCCGTGCGGGGTGAGTGCGAGATGCCGCCCGGGCCGAGGAGTCTCCGGGGGGGGGCACTCTGACCGCTGGAGGCTCCCTGCCCAGCGCGAGTCGGCGGTGAGTCGCCCCCTCCTTCCTTGGCCTCCGTGTCAGGCCAGCCGTGCGGACCCTGCAGAGTTTGCAGTGCGGAGTCCCTGCGGCCGCTGGGAGCTCAGCCGGTGTGGCGGGGGGCCCCCTCTTGCCCCCTGGGCGGTCCAGGCTCCCCCTGCTTCAGTGAGGGGGGCACGCCTGGCTCATCGCGGCTCCGCTCCTCGCCCCTCAGGTCTACAGTGCTGACGGGGAGTTTCTCTTCAAGTTTGGCTCCCACGGCGAGGGCAACGGGCAGTTCAACGCCCCCACCGGCGTGGCCGTGGACTCCAACGGGAACATCATTGTGGCCGACTGGGGCAACAGTCGGATCCAGGTAGGGGGGTCGGGGTCCTGCCTCTGGGTGGTGGGGGGGGTGCCCCTTCTGCTCGGCGGGATGGCCTGGCAGCCCTCAGCTGGGGGGGGGGGCTGCGAGCGGGGGGTCTTGGCCAGGTAGTGGCAGTCCGGAGGGGCGATGCCTCTGCCAGCAGGACCTGCGCCCAGCCTGGGCGGTGCTTGGCGCGCTGACCCCTGCCCCTCCCTCCCTCCCTCCCCCCCCAGGTCTTTGACAGCTCGGGGTCCTTCCTGTCCTACATCAACACCACGGCGGATCCGCTGTACGGGCCGCAGGGCCTGGCGCTGACCTCGGACGGACACGTGGTGGTGGCGGACTCGGGCAACCACTGCTTCAAGGCCTACAGATACCTGCAGTGACTGAGGGGGGCAGGCTGGGGGCCTGCCAGCCTTCAGGCCGAGGGGCTGGGCCGGGGCCTGCCCTGCTCTGCCTCCCGGCGCCCCCCACGGGCAGCTCTGTGATGGTGCCAATTGCTACCAAGGCAGCTACGCAAGGGGGGGGGGGCTGGACGCTTGAGGGCCGGTGCACCAGCCAGCCTTCTGCAGGCGTGGCCAGGACTCCCCAGCCACGTGGGGGTGCCCCGGCAGTGGCCCCCTGCCCAGCCCAGCCTCACCCCGCCCCGGCCATCGCCCTGCTCCTTCCCGCACCTGGGTCTTCTCTGCACTTTATCTCTGCCTAGGAAGGGGGGGCTGCCCCACGCCTCCTGCCTGGCTGGCTTGGGCTAGTGGGGCTGCAGCCTGGAGCCAGGGAGGGGGAAGGGAAGAGGCCCCCCTCCTGCCCGTACGCCCAGGAGCACGGGGAGGGGGGGCTGGAGCCGCACGTGACGCTTTGCTCCTGGCCTCTGCGCTGGAGGTGGAGCCCCCCCCAGGCCTGCCTGCCCTCCCCACTGTCTGGGCCGCCTGGCTGCCCCTCCTCCTGTCGCACCGCCAAGGCAGAGCCAGGCTGCCTCCCCTCCCTGGCCGGGACCAGCCAGCAGGCTGGCACCTGCGCTGCGGACGATTCCCCCCCCCACCCCCCGCGCTGTATCTACAAAGAGACAAATAAAAAGGAAGGGAAAAAAACAGTCCGCTGTCTGCTGCTTGGGGGGGGGTAGTGGCAGCTGGGGGCTGCGGTGAGGCTGGCTGCTCCCCCACCGCCTGCTTCTGAGGGGGTGTCGGGGTGCAGGAGGGTCCCGGCCTGCCCTGGTTTGGAGAGCCCTTTGCCGTCCCCCGCCAGGGCACAGGCCAAGGGGTGGACGGCTGGGGGCAGTTCGTGGGGGGAGGGGTGACTGCTCCGCCTGGCAGGCTGGCAGAGGGATGGCGTGGGGCTGCAGCCGCCATCGCGGTGAGGTGTTGGGTGCCCACTCGTGTGTTGCAGCTGCCCCTGTGTGCACATGGCATGTGGGTGTGCTGCTGCCTGGTGTGGCACGTGCTTGTGTGCGCCTGCACTCTCAGGTCTCTGTCCAGTCCCCTTTTAAAAGCATCTAGGCCAGATGCCATCACCACCTCCTGTGGCAAGGAGTTCCACAGATTACTTACCCTCTAGGTTAAAAAGTATTTCCTTTTATCTGTTCTCACTCTCCCAACACTCAATTTTAGTGGATGTCCCCTGGTTCTGCTATTGTGAGAGAGGGAAAAGAACATCCCTCTATCTACTTTATCCATCATATTCATAATTTTGTATGTCTCAATCAAGTCCCCCCTCAGGTGCCTTTTTTCTAGGCTGAAGAGCCCCAAACGCTGCAACCTTTCCTCATATAGGAGGTGCTGCAGCCCTGGAATCATGTTGATTGCGCTCTTCTGCATGGGAGAGCACATGAGGACTTAGATCTGGTGGAGTCGGTCCCTGCCCCAGCCGCAAGGACACTCCTGCGCCAGAGAGCCAGGGCATGTTGCAGTCAGGCCAATGCCATCTTGTCCATGAGCATGTGCAACGCTTGTGTCCTTGCCTGTTTAAATGCAGCATGCATGTGGTGTGTCTTGCATGTTGCAGTGCCACAGGCATGTGGGGTACACGTCACACGTGGGGATGCAGCACAAGGACAAGTGTGGGGTGTGGAAGTTCGGGGTCAGGCTAGACGTGAGCGCAAATGCAACTGTGGGCCTTTCAACCCATGGGGCAGAAGTATGGGGAAGGGACACAGCCTGTGAGTCGTCCCCCCCCCCCAGGCCCCTTTGAAGCAAAAACCTTGTTCTAAGTTTTGCAAGGAGCCTTACCTGCAAGCAGAGCCTCCTCTCCCTCACCTGTATAGCCAATCCTCACCGGGAAAGCAACACACCGGGAAAGTTTTGCCCAGTGGCTACTGCGGCAAGGAAGAAGAGCGATGAAAGGTAAACTTCTTGCAAAACCTGCGCTCTGCCCCCCCCCAGGGATACTACTGGCTCGACCGACAGATTCCATCAGCCTGGGCGCCAGGGCCCTGTCCCCCCCCCACTCCTGGCCCTGGGCGGGTCTGGGAGGGGAGAAAGCCCCGCGGCCCGGCCCGGGACAAAAACGGGCCGGCAAGTGCCGTGGAGGACGAGCCGGACAGCCAGAACTTGCGTGTCACTGTCTGGAGATCCAGGGAGGAAGTGGAGCGAGGGCCACGGCCGGGAGCTCGTCCCTGCACCAGCCCGCCCACCCGCCTCGGCCGCGGCGGGGCATCCCCCAACCCGCGGGCCTCCTGCTGCCGGCTCCCTCCCGCCCCACTTCAAACGCCTGCCGGCCTTGGTGACCAGGAGACGGAGCGGGAAGAGGCGGGTGCCGGGAGCCCCGAGGAGCCTGCTGCTCCCACCGGGCCGGAGCCCAAGGGGTCGAGTGGAGCAGGCAGGTCCTGCGAGCGAGCAGGCAGCCCCCCTCCCAGAGGTCAGCTGACGGCAGAAGCAGCGGGGGCGGGGGGGGGGCGCACGGAGACCACGGCAGGAGCGGGGAGCGGCAGGTCTCCGCGCTTACCGCCCAGACTCTGTTGTTGTTCAGGCGCTAAGTCGTGTCCGACTCTCCGCGACCCCCTGGACCGCAGCACGCCAGCCCCCCCCCCCACCTCCACTAGCTTCCGGAGTTCGCCCAATCTCATGCTCGTCGCTTCGGTGACACCGTCTCACCATCTCGTCCTCTGCCGCCCCCTCCTCCTTTCGCCTTCCATCTTTCCCAGCAGGAGGGTCGTTTCTCGAGAGTCCTCTCTTCTTCTCGTGAGGTGGCCAAAGTGGCCCAGACACTGACTAGCCCCTCGGAAAGAGAAAGGCTCGAGGAAGACGGGCCCCCACGCGGGGCTCCCGCCCCACCGCAGATTACCCACGAGACCGCCGAGCACCGAGCTGCGTCGCTGGACGCCGTGGGGCCCGCCTGGTCCCAGCCCCACCGCCCTCGATCCATCTCCACTTGCCGCCCCCGCCCAGGAGGACTTTGGGCGCTGCTGGCGCTGCGTCCGGCACGGGGGGGGGAGCCCCGGTGGGGGGAGGAGAGGCCACCCTGCGGGCGCCGCCAGCGCGTCACTCGTCTCGCGCGGCTCCTGCGTGCTTGCGCGTGCCACGAGCGGACGGCCCAGGTCTGGCGGACTGGCGGCCAGGGGGCGGGGGTCGCAGGCTGCCGTTGGCCAGCGCAGTCCCCCCTCCGAAGCTGCGCCCGTCCGGCAGAGAGCTCGCTGCTCCTGGAAGCGCCCCGCCGGCCTGGCACAGCACATCCAGTGCCCAGAAGAAAGGGCCGCCTCCTGGGAGCTTCCGGCCGCCCCTCCCTCCCTGCCCTCCCCGGCTCCATGGCCAAATCGAGGCGAGACGCGAACGTCCGCTGAGCCGAGCCCCCCTCCCTGCCGGAGCCAAGACCGCTCCTGGTGCAGAGGCGACGTCCTCGGGGTTTGGTTCCCCCCCCCCCACTAGAGGCCCTTTATCTCGGGTCCTGGCCAGCTAACCAAGCCAAAACAGCCTCCTGGGGACAGGCTCCCACCGGCGGGGTTCGGAGAGGGCGTTGGGAAGACAGGCACTGCCACTGGTCCCAAAATGGGGCGGAGCCAGGCCTGGTCCTCAGTGGCTCGTGACACCTCGGTCTGTCGAGGGTCCGCCGCCCTCGGGGATGAGCACTCGGGGCCCCAAAGCGCTCGCCCACCGCAGCTCCGGTGCTTTCCCATGTCCCGCTGTGCCTGGGGTTTTCGGCTGGGTGGGCTCGTTCGCGCACGGGAGCCGCGTCCAGGAAGCGCCCTCTTTCCTCTGCTCCCCAAGAGGCACCGGGGCAGCCGGCAGCCAGCGCGGTCATCCTCAGCCTCCTTTACAGCCTTCCGCCCCCCCCCGTCACTGCCCCAGGGGTCGCGCTCCGGCACTGGCCAACCAGGGAGGGAGGGGGCATCCTCTCCCCGCTCTGACCTCCTTCCTCAGCTGAGCAAACGAGTCTCTCTCACACACAGAGACACGCACCCCAACTGGAACTGGACTGGCTTGTGTAAATATTAGTGAACTTTGTATTAGTGGTACTTTGGTACTTTATGCTGACGCCCCCCCCCCCCGCACACACACACACACCGTCCCTCCCCCGCCATGGCCAGAGTCCGGGTTTATTTCCCAGAAGCCCGGTCGAGGACTCCGGGATCAAGGCCCGGAGGGGGCTGCGGGACCTCCGCGGGACCTCGCTGCTGCCCTGCTCCGCCCCACGCGCTCAAGATTTCTCCCCCGCCATTTAATTCCACTTCTTTGCTGCCCAGAAACCTCCGTCTGAAGCGTGCCTGCCGTCCTCCTGTCTGGCCGCCCCCTCGTCTCCAGCGGGACCCAACAGCAGGCGGATGTTCCCTTATATTAGCCTGACATGTAATGTTTGTTCAAGGCTTTTGAGCTCAGAAAGTGTGCGGAAAGCCGCAAACAGGCCGCCCTGCGGAAGGCGCACTTGTGACGTGTGAACGCGTGGGAATAATCCTAAAGGATTCTTGTGCTGTGCTTTCTGTAGTGTGAAGATAGAAGGTCTTGTGCCTAGACCCGTTCCCACGTACAGTGCAGGCTGCAAGTTCTACTCTGTGTTCTTTGCTGTGTACCTGTGCAGACACTGTCGGAACATGTCGAAGAGGCCAGCAGCCACCTGCACGGGCCACAGTGCAAAGAGCAGGCATTTCCCATCGGTGGCGTTGCGGGGGACACAAAACCATGTGTTGCAACAAGAGCCTGAGCTCCTGTGCCAAGCGGCCCCTCCATTCGCGGCTGGGAGGCTTAGCCCGCAATGGTTCTGGAGGCGAGGGGGAGAGGCCGCGTTACGCAGGAGCTCAGATTCACGCGACACATAGCTTTTTTTGCCCCCCTTCCGAGGAACGCCACTGCTTCGCACTATACTTATGCAGGTATTCCGAAATTCAGACCCCTTCCCGTCCCACGCAGTCCGATAAGGGACACCAAGCTCGTATTGACGTGGGTGTTACGTGACCCAGGAGCGCCTCCCCAACGCAGAACTCCCAGCTCCCTCACCCGCTCCCTGCTGGGGTGGGGTGGGGTGGGGTGGGAGAGCGGCGTATTCCCACCGCGCAGGTCCCAAATACCCCCTCCCCGAGGCCTGCCCTGCGCGCTTCTGGCGGCGGCGGCGGCGTTGGGCGGGACTCCCACCTCGGGGCGTGGGGGGGGGGGAGCGGGCGGCAGCGCTCCAGTCCTGCGTTGCGGCACCCAGAGGGCGCCGCCGAAAGGTCAATGTCGCTCTCTGGCCGGAGCAACCTGCGCACCGCCCCCCGCCCCATAAGGAGCTGAACTCCGGAGGCCCGTCGAGTGCTGGGCTGGGCGGCGGCCGAACCAGCAGCAGCAGCATGCGCGGCGCCTTCGGAGCTCTCTGCCTGAACCTGGCGCTGGCGCTGGCCCTGCCCCGGCTGTGAGTGGCCCCGCGAGAGGCGGGAGCGGAGCTCGGCTAAAGCCGACGGCCCGCCGGGCCTGCCCTCTCCGCCGGGTTGGCTTCTGGCGCACGGACGGTGGCTTCTGGAAAGCGAGCACACGAGCAGAGCGCGCGGGCGGGCCGGCGGAGCCCGTGGAACCCCTCCCGACAGCTCTGCCGTCCGTGGGGGAGGCTTGCCCGAGCAGCGCGCAGTCGGAGGGGCACGTCCGAGAGGCCCCCGCCCGCCCCCACTGACGAGCAGAGCAGCGCGAGCCTTCTCCACCAGGAAGGGCACCCGCGTCTGGGGTGTGTGTGTGGGGGGGGGGGTTGCCCCCGTCCTGCATTGTTTGCAAGCGCTTCGGGGGCCGTGCTGCTTCCCCCCCTCTCTGAGCCCCACAGCAAGTGGCCTAGGCCAGGCTGAGCGGGGGTGGGGGTGGCGGGGGCCACTGTGGCGAGGCAGGACTGGAGGCCACCCCGGGGGCTTGCTCTGTCTACAGGGACCCTGGTGGCAAGCAGAGCGGCAGCGGCAGCAGAGGTGGCGCCTGGCACCCACTGGCACCACAGCCTTCCCTCAATGACACAGGTGGGTCCACCCCACAGATAGCACCCCCCTGCAAATCGCCTGCCAGCCTGGCTGCCCCACCCCGCCCCACCCACCTCCCCAGCATGAGTGGGCACGGGAGTGGTGCTCCGCAAGGAATGCGCCTTGCTCTGCGGTCAGCAGCTCTCCTGAGCTGGGAAGTGTCGGGCAGTATGATGGGATTGAGCACTCAGCTCCGCAGTCAGGAGGGGCTGTCCGGGTGGAGGGGCCTGCTGGGAGATCGCCTGCCATGAGGCCGAAGTCGCTCTGCCTCTACTTGCTCTGCAGTGCCTGGCTCTGCCAGCTTCCTTGCCCGCACAGCCTCTCCAGCTTTGCTCGTCAGCCGTGCAGGCACCTTCCCGGACCCAGCCGAGCCCGTCTTGCTTTGCGGTATTCCCTTCCGCTGGGCCTCTGCTACTCCTGTTTTGAACAGCCTCCACGCAGCCTGGAGAGGCCGGACTCTTTTCTCCTTCTTTTTCAATTTCTTTCTAACTAGGTTCCAAAACTGAGGGAAATCTACCCTTCGGAAGTCAAGGGAATTGGCTTTTGGCACTCGGCCCCTGACATCTTATCCTGAGCAGGGGGAAAGTAACTGCCCCTCTTCACCCCTGCGCAGGGTCTTTCCAGTGGCTGGTCTGCATTTTCTTTTGAGATTGTGAGTCCTTTTGGGACAGGGAGCCATTTAACTTCATTGTTATTATTTGCCTGTAAACCGCTTTGTGAACTTCGTGTTGAAATGCAGTATAAAAATACGATTGATTGATTGATTGATTGATTGATTGATTGATTGATTGATGGCGAAGCAGACGGCCACTGTGCCTGGCACCACTCCCCCAGTTGCCCCGTGGCCACTGCACCCCAGCGGGCCCTGGCCTGGTCCTGGGTGCCAGCAGAACAGGGCGAGTCGCCTGTCCTCGCTTGCCCCTGTGAGCAGCTGCTGCGAACAGTCCCGGCTCTCCCTCTGCATCTCGGTCCCTGCGACCGACCGCAGCGCACCCCAGAGCGAGCGCTCTCTGCCTCTGCGTGGCTTCTGGCGGGGGCTCGTTTCACGTGGGGCAGCCTCTGAGGGCCTCTTCCCCAGGCAGTGTCGCCCACGGCCTGCGTGACGGGAGTGCTCACCGCCCTGAGCTGCGAGAAGTGGCAGGTTCTGTCTCCCCTTGGAGCCAGGGGAGGGTCTCTCTGGAAGGCCCCGGCTAAGCCACAGGTCCTTTGGGGGAGGGAGGGGGCGCCTTCCCTCCAAGTGCCTCTGCTCCCTCTCCGCCCCACCACAACCACGGCGCACCAGCCCCTCCCGCGGGAGCACTCCAGCACCGCTCAGCCTCGCCCTCAGCCTCCGATCCCACAGAGGGGCTCAGGGACCTCAGGCTCCCTCTGCCAGGGGCCGCCTCCTCCGGGCCAACCCCTAGCGAGAAGCCCAGCCACTGGCACCTGGGCCTGCAGGAGGAGGGGGTGGATGATGCCAGCTCGTCCCATCCTCACTACTGTGGGTGGCAGGGACTGGCCCTGAGCACTCCTGGCAAGTGGGGCCTGCCTGCCCAGCACGTGCCCCCCCCCAGGCAAGAGGGGTGCTCCCAGAGTCGAGCAGAGCTGATGCTGCAGGGGTTTGTGTCCCTTTGGTGCAAGGCTCCCACTTCCAGTTCTGCAGGAGGTGGTCCAGTGGGGGGGGGGGGCGCACAGCGGTGCAGGGGGACAGTCTCTCCTGCTGTCCTGACTCCCCCCCCCACTCCAGGGACGCTGTGGCGCTGTGCGGGCGAGGACGGCTTTGATGCGACCACCCTGGATGAGACGGGCGCCATGCTCTTCTTCAGAGGTACTGCGGAGGGGCATCCAACCCCCACCCCCACCCTCCTGCTGCCCTCCCAAGGGGGCTGAGGGTTGGGGCAGGGCTGTGGGGCACTGAGGGGAGTGGGCTCTGCCGGGTGCCAGCCGTGGTGCTGGGTGTGCGTTCCGGAGAGTAGGTGCTGGGGGGGGCGTGGGCACCCTGGGCAGGGCTCCCCCCGGATTTCCTCCCTTTCCACACAGGCCGCTTTGTCTGGAGGGGGGTGGCTGGCCCCGCCGAGCCCATCAACGCCTCCTGGCCCGAGATCCAGGGCCCTGTGGACGCCGCCCTCCGGATCCACCAGGCGGAGCAGCCCACGGCCCACGACAGCCTCTACCTCTTTCAGGTCTTGCGGGGGGGGGAGCTTGCTTGCTGTGGGGGAGGGGGCGTTGCCGTCCTCTTCAGCACCCTCAGTCGTCCCTGGGAGGAAAGGACTCGTCCTGGAGTCCTGGGCAGGAGGACGTGGAGGACGTGGTCGAGGGAGGGCGGGGCCCGGCCCTGGGCATGTGGGGCTGGCGGACGGACGTGCTCCCTCCTGCAGGGCAAGCGGGTCTGGGCCTACCAGCGGGGCACGCTGAGAGACGGGTACCCACGCCTCATAGCGCAGGAGTTCAGGGGGGTCCCTGCAGACCTGGACGCGGCCGTGGAGTGCCCCCCCGGGGAGTGTGCGGCCGGGAGCATCCTCTTCTTTAAGGGTGAGGGGCCTGGCGGGGCCGGTGCTGGGCGGGGGGGGGCGGGGAGGTGGCGGCCTGACGTTGTGCCTCAGCTGGGGGCAGCAGCAGCCCTCGCTCAGGGCAGCGGCTCCGGCTCTCGCTCCCGCAGGCCCCACAGTCCTCTCCTACGAGCTGCAGACGGGCGAGCTGAAGCGGCGGCTGTGGCCGGCCCTGGCCAACTGCTCGGCAGCCCTCCGCTGGCTGGAGCGCCACTACTGCTTCCGGGGCCCGCACTTCCTGCGCTTCCACCCGGTCACGGGCGAGGTGCCCCCGCACTACCCGCGGGACTCCCGGGACTACTTCATGCGCTGCCCTGGGCGCGGTGAGTCACCTGGGCGGGGGGGGGGGCTCTGGGCTGGGCCGGTCTTGGGCCAATGTGACCCACGTCATCACACTGGGCCCCACACTGTGCGGGCCCCGCACCAGTGCAGCAAGCGTATGGCCAGCTGCTGCAGCCAGGACCTCGATGGGCTTTACGTCAGTGGGGCCAGCAGAGCAGCCTTCCCTCGGCCCTCCCACCTGCCCCTGCCTCTGAACCGCCCCGAACAGCCCCCTGGAAGCAGCTGGTGGTGACGTCCTCAGGCCACCACCGACGACCTCCAGGTGCTGAGCGCGACACCACCAGCGCTCCTCTTGGTGAGTGGGGGGGGGGCATGGGAAAGGCCTGTGTTGGGCCCCACTGCTCCTGGCCCCGGGCTGCTTTCCCAGCAAGGCCATGCTCAGGGGTTCCGCGCATGTTGCCCGCTGCCCACAGGAAGCCTCTGTCCAGGCCGCTCTGCCTCTGAGTAGCCTTGTGCAGAGGGCACGGAGCCAGGTGGGCAGGAGTGAAGTCTCGGGGGGACGACCCGCTCCGAGCCCTGAGGAGGAGGCCTCTGTGCTGGCTGCTCTGAGGGCCTCCTGCGAGGGCTGCAGAGGAAGGTGCCCGGCTCTGCCGCTGCCTCTCTCACCCTCTCTCTTCCATGACGCTGCCAGGCCATTGGCACAAGACCAATGCCAGCCTCCTGGTGCTCGCAGACCGCTGCAGCGGGCACCCCTTCCAGGCCTTCTCCTCTGACGACTCTGGGCGCATCTACGCCTTCCGTGGTAAGCCGCGTGGGCTGGGGGGCACAGGGCAGCCTGCCCCCTGGTGCTGCAAAGGGGCACGATGGCCCTGGGACGTCACCATTCCTCCAGCTCAAGGGGGCAGGAGACACAGGCATGCGGCTGGGGTGGGCGGGGAGTGTGTGCCCACCCGTGCCCTCCGAACTGGGTTGCTGGGTTTGACCTGTAGGGGTGTGAGGGGGTGTGAGGAGCTGCCCCTGCCTGCCCTGAAAGGTGCCCCCCCTCTCCCCACTGACAGGGGGGCGCTACTTCCGCCTGGATTCCTCCCGAGACGGCTGGCACTCCTGGGCCCTCAGCCACACCTGGCCAGAGCTGGAGGGGGAGGTGGACGCAGCCTTCAGCTGGGAGGACAAGCTCTACCTGATCCAGGTGCGGGGGGGGGGGCAAAGGAATGGGGCTGCAGCTGACCAGGCCCTGTGCACTGAAAAACCTTCCCGGGCCAGGTCCGGGGGCCCACCCAGTCTGGCCTTCTGTACCCTGCAGGGACCTGCAGGCTGCCTCAGGAGCAGAAGGGATCCCCCTCCCACTCCCCCCCCCACGCAGAGCTAGTCGGGGCACAGCACAGCTGACTCTTGAGATGGCACCAGTGCCCTCCCTCGGAGCCCGGAGCAGCCTGCACGCGTCTCTGGGGTGCCAGGGGGGCTGCGGGGGCTGGCGGCCAGGGGGGGCTTCCACGCCACAGCACCAGCAGCAGGAGCCTGAGGCAGGTGGGGGGCCCAGTGGCCAGGATACCCGGCTGCCTTTTGTTGTAGGGTGGAAGGGAGAGCCCCCCCCCCCCCGCGGTGATGAGCCAGAGCAGGCGAGCCGGAGGGGAAGGGTTGGGAATTCTGCTGGGGGGGGGGGCTGTCGGGGCGGGTCCTTCTGGGCTTGCCTGGAAACGGGGTGGCCTGCGCTGTGCCGAAGGGAAGGCGGGAGGGGCAGACTGGCGCAGTCTGGCTCCAGCTGCGGGAGGGGCCCCAGGGCTGGCTGCGGCTGCAGCTGGAGCTTGCTGTGGAGGAGACGGACCCGGGCTGTGCTCGAAGGTCGCCTGAGGTCTGCTGGGTGAGTCCCAGTGCTGGGGCGTTGGGCACCTGCCACCCGCTCTGCGCGTGGGGGGAGGGAGGGAGGAAGGAGCCTTCCGCTGCAGGGAGCAGCCTCTGGGGAGCGGCTGCCTCGCCGTGGGGGCATCTCAGGGCTCCTCCTGCTCCCCCTTTGGCGGCGGCAGCATCTCCTGGCAGGGCTGGGAAGGACCCTCCTTTGCAGTTGGTGCCAGGCCGTGCGGGAGGCCCGAGGGCAGAGTCAGCCGACGGCATTCACAGAGCCAGGCAGGAAGAGGATCCCGTTTGCAGACGTTTGCAGGGGTGGGGGTGAGGGTGGGGAGACACTCAAAGACTGCCAGGCTCAGACCTGACTCTTGTCCTCTTTGACCCGTGTGTGTGACCCCTCCCTGCCCCTCTCTCAGCCTTCCCACAAGCAAAGGCTCCCCCATGTTCTGCCAGCTGCCGTCCTTTTGTGACTGTCTTCGTGACAAAACGTGCTGTGGGACGTGGCAGTTTGCCGCTTGATTGTTTTTGCTTGTGGTGGCCTAGTGTCAGACGTTCCCCTCCTTCAGCTTGTGGGTGTATCTTCTACTAGACCAACAAGATCCCCTGCGACTTTGAGCACAATCCTAACCTGGAGCTGGGATGGCACAGTTAGGGCAGCAAAGTTTGGCCCCCACAAGAGACACCGTAAAGTATGCCTGGAGCACTCCTGTAGTCAGGGCGGATGGCGCACATCTGTGTGCCGGCCTAACTCCAGGGTAGGCTTGTGCACTTTGTCAAACAGACACTGACAGAGTCTGCAGTTGCCACCTGGGGGCCAGGGAGCAGGCTGCCCCCCCCACTCACCTGCCCCGTTCCAGCAGCCAGTGCGATGGCCCCGCCCTTCTGAAAGTGTTCTGCAGCCTTCGGGAGGCTTCCAAACCAGGCTTCTGGTTTTTAAGCCGGCAGTGCTGTTTGGAAGCCTTCCGAAGGGTGTGGAATGCTTTCAGAAGGGCGGGGCCGTCTGCACGGGCCTGCTGCCCCCCCCCCCCCCCCGGGGCTGATGGCAGGACCGCCTCTGGGGATCTGGGCTGTCAGTGGGGATCATGGCGAGTGCCGTGAAACGTGGGCTCCCGGCCGGGCCACCTTCGGAGGGGGAGGGAGAACACGACTCCTGCCGCATTGCCCTTGTGCAAATCTATGGGGCAGCCACGGCATTGGAAGGCCATGTCCAGATATGGTTGCTGCCCCTTGAGAAGGGCACTGCCAAGGTAGAACAGATGCCGGGAGGAGGGGCTGCTGGAGCCCCTCCCACGAGGTAAGGCTGCAGGGCCTTGATCACGGTGGCACCAGCTCATGGGATGCTGGTGGGCTGGCAGATGCTCTTGGTCCACCAGTACAGGCCTTTAGTGGAGGGGGTGGTCCCCTGCTCTCCCCTGCCCTCCCGCATGAGTTGGTTTGTGTTCCCAGCACGGGCCTGCGTGACTGCGCCCCAGCCAGCGTGAGGCTCCTCCTGAGTGGGGCTGGGGCTGGGGCCGCTCATGCGCTCTGCTCTCTCGCAGGGCTCCTGCATCACCATCTACCGAGCCGGCCAGGGCTACAGGCGTGTGGAGGGCTACCCTCGGGCCCTGCAGGAGGAGCTGGGGGTCGTGGAGGCGGACGCTGCCTTCACCTGCCCCTCTTCCCAGGACCTTTACGTCATCCAAGGTGCCTGCAGGGCAGGGGCTGCGCTGCTCACTCCACTCAGGGGCCCTCTGACGTGGGCATGTTCCCTGCGCATCCTCCACGTGGAGGCAGCTCAGAGCTGGGAATGGGGAAGCTGCTGCCTGCCTGCTGACTAGGCCTGGGGAGGGCAGCAGGCTCAGAGTGCCACCCAGAGTGGCAGCGGCCCCCCAAGACTGGCAGCGGTTCCCTGCCCACGGCAGAGGCTGAGGCCTGCTGCACACGTCTCTGGGCAGCCGCGCCTTGGCAGTGGGGCTATGCACAGACTCTGACTGCACCCTCGGGTGGCGAGCGGAGAGCCGATGCAGGGGCAGAGGAGGAGGGGCGTGCAGGGGAGGTGGGCTTTGCGTGAGTGGGGCGCTGGGTGAGAAAACGGGCTTTCTGCGAGGCCCTGGTGGAGGGCAGCCTCAGGGCTCTGTGGGGGCCAAGCCGTGGCTCAGACGCGCTTTCCTCCCTCCAGGAAGCCACATGAGGCACGTGGACCTGCTGCAGAGTCCACGCCGGCCAGGACCGGCGCTGCCCATCCCGCACACCCACGTGGACAGCGCCCTGTGCTCCGCCAAGGGGGTGTACCTTTTCCACGGAGCCAGCGTCCATCACTACGCCAGCCTTACCAAGCTCCGAGCTGCGACGGCGCCAGCGCTGGCCCAGAATGCTGCGGGGGTCTTCTTTGGGTGCCCTGCAGTGGCGGGGTGACACCCACTCCCTCTGCCCCCACTGTGCCCTGGCACCAATAAACACCTCCCCTGCCTGCTGCCACCGCCTGCGCGCCTCTGCTTGGGCTCCTAGGAAAAGGGCCTCCGCTGGCCTGAAGGGGGGATGGGGAGGGGGGCCCTGTCTGGGCATTGCCCAGTCCTTGGGGCAAAGGGGGCACCCAGGAGCGATGGGGGGAGAGAGGGCCAGGAGAGCAACGCTCAGCAGAACGACGTTTTATTGGGCCGCGCTTCAGGCTCGGCTCTCGGGGGTGGGGGGCGCTGGCAGCAGGCGCCGCTCTCGGGGGGGGGGGGGGCTCAGCCAAAGATGCAGACGGTGCCTGATGCCAGGCGGTGGCGGTACTCGTGGAGGAGGCTGGCGGCCGGGGGGAAGCCGCTCTTCATCTCCAGCTTGCCGGGCACCACCAGGAGGGTCACGGCCGGGCCCAGCCCCTCGGCCAGCTTCTGCAGCATGCGGCGGGCCAGGTAGCCCCCGGCGCGGTGCGGCTCGGCCTCCAGGCTGGCGTAGACCTCGGGGGGCGGGTTGGGCAGCTTCCACTCCAGCTCGCCGATCAGGCGGTTGGTGCGGCCTCGGTCGAGGGCGGCCGGCGTCTCGCTGTAGCAGGCGACCAGCTGGAGCCCGGCGGGGCCGCGGCCGGCCACGAAGTTGCCCTGGGCCAGCACCTCCTCCGGGGCCTCCGCGCCGCCCTGCCAGGCCATCACCGCCCAGCGCAGCCAGTCGTAGTTCTGCTCCAGGGTGCGCAGGAGCCCGGCGGCCGCCTCCGCAGGCGCCGCCGGTGCCGCCCGGCCCAGGGCCTGATCCAGGTCCTCCTGGGCCTGCGGGCGGAAGTGCCGGGCGCACTGGGCCAGCGCCTCCGCCACGCGCCGGTGCAGGGCGCCCACGCGCTCGCCCCACACGCCCAGCAGCAGGGCCGGCTCCCGCCGCGTGAGGCCGGCCTCGCTCAGCAGGCACAGCAGCCCCGCGCCCAGCACCGCGTTCAGCTTCTGGCACAGCCGGGCCATCTGCGGGCGGCGGGGGCGGTGCTGCTCCACGGCCCGGGCCAGCAGCGGCTGCCGCAGCGCCACCACCGCGCTGCCCTGCACCTGCCGGCACAGGCCCAGGAGGCGGCGCTCCAGCTGGTCCCGGGCGCAGCCCTGCAGGAAGAGCTCGGTCTCCCGGGGGGCCTGCGGGGGCGCCGCCCGCACCGCCAGGCACAGCTGCCCGAAGGCGGCGGCCACGCAGTCCTCGCACCGGCCCAGCTCCGCGTCCTCCAGCAGCCCCGGCCCCTCCGCCAGCTCCTGCTCCAGCCGCTGCAGCTCTCGGCGCACGAAGGTCAGCTCCTCGGGGCTGGCAGCGCCTTGCAGGTGGGAGACCACGCCCAGGGCCAGCGAGCGCAAGGCCTGCAGGAAGCCCACCGGCTCCAGGCACTGGGAGAAGAGCGCCATGTAATGCGGAAGCCTGCAAGGAGAGGGCGCGGCTCAGCCGGGCAGGGCAGCCCGTCCCCTCCCGCGAGCCCCGGCCTCCCCCTCCCATTTCTCAGGCACGGTGGAGGGAGAAAAGCAGCAAGACGCACATGCTCAGAGACGCTCCTCCCTGGTCCCAGGAGGGTAAGGGGCACTGGCCTGAAAAGAGGTCCTGGGGCCAAGCTGCAGGTAAGCCAACCTGGCCCCCCAGGAGGGGCTCCCAGCACCCTCCCGCCTGCTGCCCCCTCTTCCCTGCCTGGAGGGGATGGCCCAGTGAAGCCTCTCAGGCTCAAACAGGGACCAGGTAGGGTAGGGTGGGGTGGGGGGGTGGGGAGGGGAGGGACAGCTCGGGAGAAAAGCCCCTGCAGCTAAAGCAGGGAGGTGGTTCCCTGCCCCAAGGGCACGCAGTCAACTAAACCGGGAGAAAGGCCAAGAGAACCAGCAAGCAGAACCACTAGGGAAGCTGCTCTTGCTGGGAGGCTGAGTACAGAGTCTCCATCCGCCCGGTGGAGCCTCCAGGCCCAGCAGCAGTCTACCTTCCAGAAGGCCCTTGAAGCAAAGGGGGCCCGTGGAATGAGGCCCCAAGCCGGGGCTCAGGCTGGGGAGCGCAGTGGGACCAAGCTCCGCAAGGAGGCAGGGGGGCCCTTCTGCCCCCTGCTGGGACCTCTCCAGCCCGGAGACCCAGGCTGGGCACTGGCATTGCCCTATGAGCTGCATGGGGGGCAGCGCTTTGCCTGAAGCCCCACCCGCCGCCTGGGGCTGCCGGCGCCCTGCCCAGGGGAGAGAGAGAGAGGCGTGTCCTTGTCCTTCCAGGGCCCTTCAGGGCAGCAGTGAAGGAGCCTCTCCCTCCCCCAGCAGGTGCCGAAGGTGACCTGGCTCTCCAAAGGGTGGCAGGCAGGCAGGCAGGCAGGCAGGGGGTGGCGCCTGGCACCGGCCTTCCCTGGCCCTCGGAGCACACGGGGAGGGGGGCGTCCAGCAGCGGAGGCTGGTCCTGAGCACCTCCCTTGCGGCAGCGCTTGCACGGCCGTGCTGGGCCCTGGGCAGGGGGACCGCAGTGGTCCAGCCCCAGATAAGCAGGGCGCTGCCTGGCACAGGGCACCTGCTGGGCTGCTGGGGGGCTCGGGGCCTGCCTCTCCAGCCCCCAGGCCTGCCTCCCTCCTGACCTGCGTCCTGGGGAGCCCAGTGGGGACAGGGCCTCCCCCCCACCCGCCTGGCCTGGCCTGGCCTGAGGAGCCCCCAGCTGCGCCTGCTGCCACCCCCAGGGTGCTGCCCTCCCTGCTCTCACCTGAGCGTGCAGAGCCCGCGCCGAGCCGCCTCCCTTGCTCTGTCCGGATCGCTGGCCTCAACTGAGCTGCTGCCCGGCTGGCTGCCGGCTCCTCCAGGTCGCTCTGCCTTATCGCTGCTCCCACTCTGGCCCGCCTTGTGCTGCAGGGGGGTGTCGGGGGGGGCAGGACAGTCTCCACCCACTGCTGCCCGGCCAGGCCGAGGCGTCCTTCCCTTCTGCAGAGCTCCAGGACAGTCGCAGCGGGCGCAGCACGGAAGGCCGGCCTGGGGGCTCGAGGGGCAGGTGGGGCTGCAGGGCCGGAGGCCAGGCCTGTCGCGGAGCAGGTGGGGCAGCCCCTCCCTTGCCCAGGGAGCCAGAGAGGGTCAGGACCAGGCCAGGCGTCGTCCAGTGGCCGCTGGGAGCCTCTTCGGGGGCCCAGCTCCAGCCGCAAACTGCACACAGGAAAGGGTAAGCAGAGCCCTCCCCACGTGCCCGCTTACACGTGCCCCCCGCCACCACCACGTGGGCATTGCTGAAGAGAGAGGCCCTCCTGCCCGGGCACAGCTCCTGTGGAGACCAAGGGACCTCTCCCCTGTTACAGGACGATTTTAGTGTCTCATAAAATATATGCTTGTCTGCTTCTGTACTGGCTTATGCTTTAGGCAGCGCAGGATAGCGTTTGGTTAGAACCCAGCTTGAAGGTTAGGACCTAAACTTTGCACCCGCTTCTGTAAACAAGTTTGCTTTGCTTGGGGTGAGACAAGATTCAAGAAGTTGGGCAAAGAGTCCTTGAGCTGGCGCCTCTGTGTTGTGCCAGCCAGGAAGGATAGAGAGAGAATGTAAACTACAAGTGAGCTGAGGTTAGTTTGACATCCAGTGATCGAATTGTATTCTAAATTGAAACTGTATCCTTCTCTAATTAGGTAGGAAGTAACGCCTTATGTTTTTCTTACATTGACCTATACTGTTGCTCCTTTTCTAATGAGAAGCCTGCGTCATTTCAAGTATATAATTTCTTGTAATATGTTTTTTCGGGGCTGGTCCTCAGGAAGTTAGTCGTGAGACTCCGAGGCAGCCCTCTGCGCAGATGGAATAAAATACTGATAAAACCTACCTCCGGCTATCCTTAGCTTGATGTAATTTGGCCTTCATGTTTCACCCCTCAGCTGCCAGGGCAGGAGGTCTCAGGGGCGGAGCTACAGGAGTGCAGGGGGTGCAGTTGCACCGGGCTACGCATTCCCAGGGGGTAACAGTCTGGCTCCGCCCCAAGGCTTTGGCCCCCTCCCACCACCACCAGCCGGAGCACACACAAGCCTCCCCCTGCCATTTGCACAATTTGCACCTCAGCCTCAGCCTTTGTGGCTGGCCGGCTTCTATGGCAGCCAAGTGCAAATGCAAGCGTAGGCAGTCCTCCTCCTCCTGCTTGTGTGCTGCAGCTGGGAGGGGTCAGGGGGCTGGCTAGTTTTCTTTCTTATTTCCTCTCTTCTGAATTGGTGCTGTGAATCCTGGGGTGCCTGTGCGTGTGCAGGGAGTAAGGGACCCAAAGAGGCGCGAGGCAAGCACCGAAAAAAAACAAGGACAAAAGGCGAGCAGCAAAAAACCCAAAACAAAATCCGAACTGCTGCTGCTGCTGCCCTCTCTCTCTCTCTCTCTCTCTCTGTGTGTGTGTGTGTGTGTGTGTGTGAGAGAGAGAGAGAGAGAGAGAGAGAGAGAGAGAGAGAGAGAGAGAGAGCCGAACCCAACCTTCTGTCAAAAAGGTAAGCTAGTTCTTCCTCTCTTCCAGTCCCCTCCCAGGGCATCTCAGCCACTGCTTAATTGCTGAGGACTGCAAGCGGGGGGGGGGGGGACCTGTCACAAGTGACTTGCAAGGTTGCAGGCTGGGGCTGTGCTCCTTCTAATGTGGTTCACTGACCATTTGTCCTTGGACCCTGGCAAGGCTCAGGCTGAGCATCACGCCATCTCTGTGCGTGGCAGTCCCAGATGCGTGAGAACAGGCTGGCCATAGTTTTTGAGTATGGAAATGCACTCTTTAGGTCCTCAGAGGCACAATTCTGCCCTCTCCTCAGTGCCTGTCCCCTCCCGAGTACCGGCCTTGCCTTCCCCTCTTGCAGATGCAGTCCATGGCATGAAGTTGGCATGACTGCTGCTATCTTAGCTGTATTCACAGCCCAAAAGCCTGTGGCAGAGGCAGGTCGCTCAAATTGGTTTTAAATTGACTTTGGCAACTGTCTTTTGGTTTCCAGTGTGGATTTTTAAAATGGTTTATTGTACTTTATTAAGTGCTTTTGGAGGCTGCCAAGAAATGGCAAGAGAAAGCAAGAGAGTTCCAGAAAAACATCTACCTCTGCTTCATTGACTACGCTAAAGCCTTTGATTGTGTGGATCACAACAAACTGTGGCAAGTTCTTGAAGAGACGGGAGTACCACACCACCTGATCTGCCTTCTGAGAAACCTGTATTTAGGTCAGGAAGCAACAGTTAGAACTGGACATGGAACAACCCAAATTGGGAAAGGAGTACGACAAGGCTGTATACTGTCACCCTGCTTATTTAACTTATATGCAGAGTACATCATGAGGAAGGCAGGGCTGGATGATTCACAAGCTGGAATCAAGATTGTTGGGAGAAATATCAACAACCTCAGATATGCAGACAACACCACTCTAATGGCAGAAAGTGAGGAAGACCTAAAGAACCTTCTGATGAGGGTGAAAGAGGAGAGTGCCAAAATTGGGTTGAAGCTCAACATTAAAAAAACTAAGATCATGGCAACCACTCCCCTCACTTCCTGGCAAATAGAAGGGGAAGAAATGGAAGCAGTGACAGAGTTTATTTTCCTGGGCTCCAAGATCACAGCAGATGGTGACTGCAGCCAGGAAATTGAAAGACGTTTACTTCTTGGGAGGAAAGCTATGGCGAACCTAGACAACTTAATCAAAAGCTGAGACATCACCCTGCCAACAAAGTCAAACCTAGTCAAAGCCACGGTTTTCCCAGTAGCAATGTATGGATGTGAGAGCTGGACCATAAGGAAAGCAGAGCGCCGAAGAATAGATGCTTTCGAATTATGGTGCTGGAGAAGACTCTTGAGAGTCCTCTGGACTGCAAGGAGATCCAATCGGTCAATCCTCCAGGAAGTCAAGCCTGATTGCTCCCTGGAAGGACAAATGCTGAAGCTCCAATACTTTGGCCACCTCATGAGAAGAGAGTCCTCCTGCTTCCCTCATGCTGGGAAAGATCAAAGGCAAAGGAGAAGGGGGTGGCAGAGGATGAGATGGTTAGACAGTGTCACCAAAGCAAGTGGAGGACAGAGAGGCCTGGCGTGCTGTGGTCCATGGGGTTGCAAAGAGTCAGAACAACAACAAGAAATGGTGTACATTTTTAAAATTTTTGAAAACAAAGAGATAAGATGGGAGATATCTCTGCCTCAAAAGGGTTCAAACTGCTAGAGCGTATACTCCAGATTGCTTAAAGTGGTTGTGTTACTATTGGGGCTTTTTTATTTCTTTGGATTGTGTTGTGTGAGTGGTAACTCTAAGCACCCAGTAGTAACTTAGGGGTGCAAAGGAAACTGGTCTTCTGTACTGTGTACCCAAGTAGGCATGCATAAAGGGGAGTATTTGCAATTTCCCTGGTCTCCCTGATTTCTGATTTGGTATAGACATGTGGTCGTACTCGCTCAGCCTTGTGGGGAGAGACACCCATGTGGTCACCTCCCCATATGGTTACATGGCTGTTCTGATCAGATCTCCTCCAGGCATGTGTGAGGGCGAAGTGGGGATTCTAAGCCTCATAAATGATTAGGGTTCCAGAACAGAGGCATATTTAATGCAGAGTTCACAGGTGTGATCTTGTGTGCTGTGGCATATATGAATTGAGAAAAGGCACATGAAGGGATGTACAGAGCTTAAAACCTTGATGCAGAAGTCTTGGTTCTTGATGCCATAATACTAAGTATCTTTACTTGGGAGTAAATGGGATTCTGTTGGGTTAAGACAAAAAAAAAAAGACAGCGGGGAGGAGGCTACAAAATCTTCTTTGCACCAGGCAGCAAATGACTTAGCTACGCCACTGGGAGGATGTCAGCCTGGAACAGAGGGAAACAAGCCCCCCCCCGGGGGGGGGGGCTTTCTTCAGGTGATCAGCCGGTATTCAGTCGCACTAAGGATGTTCCTCAGTGGCAGGAGAAGTCGGGGGCTGCTTGTAGTGGGTGATTCTGAGGCCAAATTTAGGCTGCTTGGGAGGAAGCTGAAAGCCAGGACCCCAAAGGTAGCTTCTCAGAAGTGCTGCCTAGGGTTAGGGTTAGCTAACTAACTGGCACTGGGCCGGCTAGGCAGGCAGAGCTCAGCGGTCTCAATGCGTGGATGAGATGGTGGCGCCAGGAGGAGCGGTTTAGATTCGTTAGGCGTTGGAGAATGTTCTGGGATAAGCCAGGCCTGTACAAGAGGGACGGGCTTCACTTGAACCAGAATGGAACCAGGCTGCTGGTGCTTAACATTAAAAAGGTGGCAGAGCAGCTTTTAAACTTACCCCTGGGGGAAAGCCGACAGGAGCCGAGTGGCATCCGGTTCGGGACTCCTCACCCCTATGGGAGGAGGAGGGTCGAGGAGTACCACAGAGTAATGGAGGAGTAGGAATTAGGAGTGCAGGTATGAGGGGATGTGACAGCTGGTCCAGTAGAACGAGAGGCAGGCATAATGGGTCAAATAAGACACCCCCTTTGGGGGACCCCATATACAGGTGCTTCTATGCAAATGCCCAAAGTCTCCAAGTGAAGATGGGGGAACTGGAAAGTTTGGTGGCTAGGGAAAACGTTGATATTGTGGGCATAACGGAAACCTGTGGAATGCAGAGAGCCCGTGGGATACCGCAATCAGTGGCGTCCCGACAGGGGGGCAGAGCTCTCAGTTCTGCAAGGAGCCTTACCTTGCCATGGAAACAGCTCCTTTCCCGCACCACTTTAGCTAATCCTCATGGGGAAAAGCAACATCTTGGCGTTGCTTACTGGCTACAGCGGCAAGGGAGAGGAGCAATTTACACAGGAGGGTAAGGGTCCTTGCAAAACTGAGAGCTCCGCCCGCCGTAGAGACCCCACTGATCGCAATCCCAGGCTATAAACTCCATAGGAGGGACAAGGAGGGGCGTGTTGGGGGTGGGGTGGCCATCTATGTCAAAGAAGCGGTAGAATGCAGTAGGGTAGACATTGAAAGCGGGTCCAACTCCACCATAGAGTCACTGTGGGTTAAACTACCGGGCCCAAAGGGTGATGTAATAGTGGGGGCATACTGTCATCCTCCGGATCAAAAACTTGAAGAGGACCTTGAAATGAGGAAACATATCAGGGACGCATCAAAGAGGGACAGGGTTGTAATCATGGGGGACTTCAATTATCCTCATATTGACTGGGTCAACTGCTGCTCTGGTCAAGAAGGAGAGGCTGGATTGCTTGACGTGCTGAATGACTGTGCCTTAGAGCAGCCAGTCCTGGAGCCCACCAGAGGACAGGTGAATTTAATATCAAATTTAATATTGAGTGGTACTTGGGACCTGTTTAGAGATGTCAGTGTTACTGAGCCGTTGGGGAACATTGTGATTGATTTTGCCATGAATGTCCAGGAAAGACTGCAGAGCAAATCTGACACAAGAACCCTTGACTTTCAAAGGGCAGATTTCCCTCAATTGAGGCTAGTTAGAAAGAAATTGAAAGGGAAGGTGAAAAGAGTCCAGTCTCTCAAGGCTGCATGGAGGCTGTTTAAAACAACAGTAGTAGAGGCCCAGCGAAAGTGTATACCACAAAGAAAGAAGGGCTTGATTATGTCCAGGAGGGTGCCTGCATGGCTGACGAATAAAGTGAGAGAGGCTGTAAAGGGCAAGGAAGTTTGGAAAAAGGGCAAGGAAGATGGAAGTCTGGCCCAAATGAGAAGAATAAAAATCAATCAATCAGCACAAGAAAAAAAGAACACACACTCTAGCAAACAGATGTAAGAAGGTGATATGGGAGGTGAAGAAAGACTTCAAGGAACGCATGGTCAGCACCATAAAGGGGAATAATAAAAGCTTCTTCCGATATATTAGAAGCAGGAAACCTGCCAGAGAGGCGGTCGGCCCACTGGATGGTGGGGGAGGAGACTTGGAGATTGCAGAGAAATTAAGTGAATTCTTTTCATCCCTCTTCACAGCAGGCCACCCCCCTGTGCAGACCAGCCCATCCCCGGAATGCCCTCCCCCTGCCATGCTCCGCCCTCTCTCCCACCTTCCACCTGCCCACGAGCGAGCGGCTTACCTCAGGTGTGCTCCAGTGCTGCAGGGCCAACACAAGCGGCTTGCTTTGGCGCTGCATGCCTTGCGCTGGTGCAAAAGTGCTTTGTGGCACTTTCACGACACCTCGGGGCCAATGCAAGCAGCTTGCCTGAGCCCTAGGGCACTTTCAGATTGCGCCCTAAGTCAAATAACGGTTAGATAAGACATTTCAGACCTAATTGACAAATTAAAGATCAATAAGTCATCAGGCCAAGACGGCATCCATTCAAGAGTTGTTAAGGAACTCAAGAACGAAGTTGCCAGTCTCTTAACTACAGTATGCAAAACCACCAGAGGATTGGAAGATGGCAAATTTCATGTTTTAATGCTTCAATGTTTAAAAAGGGAAGAAGAGGGGAAGGAGAGACCAGAAGAGAAGCCTTGGGATGCTGGTGGACGTGAAAGCGTCGATCCAGCGTGTGGCAGTGGTGAAGAAGGCCAATTACATACTTGACATGATTGAGACATACAAAATTATGCTCTTTTCCCTCTCTCACAACACCAGAACCAGGAGACAGCCACTAAAACTGAGGGTTGGGAGGGTTAGAATTGATACAATGAGATACTTTTTCACTCAGCGGGTAATTAATCTGCAAAACTCCTTGCCCACAGGAGGTGGTGATGGCATCTGGCCTAGATGCCTTTAAAAAGGGATTGGACAATTTTTGGAAGAAAAGTCAATTGCAGGCTACAGGCCACGATGGGTAGTGCAACCTTACCTCCTTAGAAGTATGACAGGTGCAAGGGAGTGGTCACAGGAGGCAGGCATCCTGTGTGCTCCCTGAGGCATCTGGTGGGCCACTGTGAGACCCAAGAAGCTGAGCTGTCCCGGCCTTCGGCCTGATTGAGTAGGGCTGTTCTGATGTTCTTGTGTCCTGAAGGTCCTCCCCCACCCCCACCCCGCACTCACAGGTCACTAGTGGGGGGCACTCCCAAGCATGCCCTCACTTATGGGTGCACAGCTCGAAGGGTGCTTTTTCTCCCAGTGTGCATAGAAGCGGGGGGGGGGGGTTAGGGTTAGGATAACCCTAACGGGGTAACCCTTTCCTCTCGGGGAAAACCGCCTCTCAGTCTCACCAAGAAGGGCGGGGCGATTGGCCTCCATCGCTTCTGACCTCCTGCCCCGCGGCTGGCTGGAAGCCAAGGGCTGCGGGCTGGCTGGCGGCTCGTGTCCTGGCAGGCCGGGTTCCCAGCCAGAGGACCCCCGGCGGCTCCCCCCCTCCTTCCGACGTTTCACAAGACAAGCCCGTCCTCTCTGACCCTCCGGGTCTCCGGGTGACGTGCAGGCGCTCCGGGGGGGGGGCTGCGTTCCCTTCTCGCTGCGGGGCATTTCCCTGCTTTCTTGCGTTACCGATTTTCGTGAGCAGCCTTGAGTCCCTCAGCTGGGAAAAAGGCGGCGCATAACCACTGCTTAAAATAATGTACTCCCAAAGAGCAGTTCTGAGCATGTACAAAGCGTCCCCCTCATCTCCGCCAGTGTACAAACGATTCCAGGTAATTCATACGAACATAAAAATAGGGGGCATCCCTGCAGCCAATCAAAATATTTTCAGTCGATTCATCGAAGATTTGTTAGTGGGGGAGTTTGTTGGTGGGGGAGTTCTTGCCCACTCGGCCGGGGGCGGGATCTGCATGCAATCACCCGAGGGCTGGTGGGGGACACGCTCAGAGCGACGCGGCCCCCCCCCCGTAAATGATGGGCCCCCTCGCTTTCCCGCTTTTCCCGCTGCTGAGGGCTGAAGGGATACCGCCGCCCCCCGCTCTGCGCAGAAGCCCTTTCCGGCTCCCCCTCTTCCCGAGGATGGGGGGTGGGCGAGCGGGCGGGGCTCCGTCCGTCTCGGAAGCGGAAACGACGTCTGTTGCTCCCCCCGCCCGCTCGCCCTGTCTCTCCATCCCCGCAAAGCTGCCGCCGCTGCAGGTACCGCGCTGCAAAACGGGGGGGGGGAGGCTGGGGGTGACAGCGAAGAGGCTTATTGACTGGGACTGAGCCCCCTCCCTGAACGGGGAGGCCTTGCAGCACTGTAACCGGCCGGAGGGACGTGTCTCTCCCCCCCCCCGGTAAAGGCCTCCGCTCACCAAGCCGGGGGGTGGTGGTGGAGATATGCAACGGTGCCCGCCAGACACCTTGTCCTCCCTAACCCGCCTCCCCCCGCAGCCCGGGGGTGGGTGGGGGGCGCGGGCCGGAGGCGCGCGTTCTGCAACGCATCGGAGTCCGAAAAGAGCCTCCTGCCTGTGGGGGGGGGGATGACCCTCGTGTGTGCCCTCCATCCCGCTTTTGCCCACAGTCCCCATTCGGGCGCCCCCCCCCCCCCCC
>JAJKFI010000215.1:264702-309407 GCA_029204185.1 Lerista edwardsae | reverse complement strand
CAGGCATCCTGTGTGCTCCCTGAGGCATCTGGTGGGCCACTGTGAGACCCAAGAAGCTGAGCTGTCCCGGCCTTCGGCCTGATTGAGTAGGGCTGTTCTGATGTTCTTGTGTCCTGAAGGTCCTCCCCCACCCCCACCCCGCACTCACAGGTCACTAGTGGGGGGCACTCCCAAGCATGCCCTCACTTATGGGTGCACAGCTCGAAGGGTGCTTTTTCTCCCAGTGTGCATAGAAGCGGGGGGGGGGGGGTTAGGGTTAGGATAACCCTAACGGGGTAACCCTTTCCTCTCGGGGAAAACCGCCTCTCAGTCTCACCAAGAAGGGCGGGGCGATTGGCCTCCATCGCTTCTGACCTCCTGCCCCGCGGCTGGCTGGAAGCCAAGGGCTGCGGGCTGGCTGGCGGCTCGTGTCCTGGCAGGCCGGGTTCCCAGCCAGAGGACCCCCGGCGGCTCCCCCCCTCCTTCCGACGTTTCACAAGACAAGCCCGTCCTCTCTGACCCTCCGGGTCTCCGGGTGACGTGCAGGCGCTCGGGGGGGGGGGGGGCTGCGTTCCCTTCTCGCTGCGGGGCATTTCCCTGCTTTCTTGCGTTACCGATTTTCGTGAGCAGCCTTGAGTCCCTCAGCTGGGAAAAAGGCGGCGCATAACCACTGCTTAAAATAATGTACTCCCAAAGAGCAGTTCTGAGCATGTACAAAGCGTCCCCCTCATCTCCGCCAGTGTACAAACGATTCCAGGTAATTCATACGAACATAAAAATAGGGGGCATCCCTGCAGCCAATCAAAATATTTTCAGTCGATTCATCGAAGATTTGTTAGTGGGGGAGTTTGTTGGTGGGGGAGTTCTTGCCCACTCGGCCGGGGGCGGGATCTGCATGCAATCACCCGAGGGCTGGTGGGGGACACGCTCAGAGCGACGCGGCCCCCCCCGTAAATGATGGGCCCCCTCGCTTTCCCGCTTTTCCCGCTGCTGAGGGCTGAAGGGATACCGCCGCCCCCCGCTCTGCGCAGAAGCCCTTTCCGGCTCCCCCTCTTCCCGAGGATGGGGGGTGGGCGAGCGGGCGGGGCTCCGTCCGTCTCGGAAGCGGAAACGACGTCTGTTGCTCCCCCCGCCCGCTCGCCCTGTCTCTCCATCCCCGCAAAGCTGCCGCCGCTGCAGGTACCGCGCTGCAAAACGGGGGGGGGGAGGCTGGGGGTGACAGCGAAGAGGCTTATTGACTGGGACTGAGCCCCCTCCCTGAACGGGGAGGCCTTGCAGCACTGTAACCGGCCGGAGGGACGTGTCTCTCCCCCCCCCCCGGTAAAGGCCTCCGCTCACCAAGCCGGGGGGTGGTGGTGGAGATATGCAACGGTGCCCGCCAGACACCTTGTCCTCCCTAACCCGCCTCCCCCCGCAGCCCGGGGGTGGGTGGGGGGCGCGGGCCGGAGGCGCGCGTTCTGCAACGCATCGGAGTCCGAAAAGAGCCTCCTGCCTGTGGGGGGGGGGATGACCCTCGTGTGTGCCCTCCATCCCGCTTTTGCCCACAGTCCCCATTCGGGCGCCCCCCCCCCCCGCACTCTTGGGCCCTTTCCCCGCCGTCGCCGCACAGCCGAGGCTCCCAGAGCACCTACTTTGCCGGGGGGCGGGGTCAGGGATGGGCTTGGACCAGGCAGGAGCTGGCCGGAAAGGGCGCCCCCCCCGCGCGTCGCCACAAGCGGGACGGGCACTGGGGTAGGGCAGAGGAAGCCAGCTATCAGCACCGCCTGCTGTGCGGGGGCAGGACACTTGGACAACATGCAGCCCCCACCTCAGGTGGGCAGAGCTCTTGGTCCAGGCTGGTTCCGGCCCCCCTCGGACTGGCCATCGGGGCTTCCGTCCCCCCCCCACGAGTCCTTGCTGTGCCTGGCTGGCCGTGGAGAGCCCCTCGAGATGGGCGGGAGGTCTGCAGGCAACCCAGAGGGGGGCTCCCAGAGGGGTCGCCTGCCCTGATCCGACCTGCCCAGGCCCGTGTGCAAGACCTTCCCTGCCCCCTCGTGCTCTGGGCCAGCTGGGCACCCCTGTCCTATGGTGGCCCCTCTGTGCTTTGAGCGGAGGGGGAGGGGTGACTGCATGGCGGACCACAGGAGAAGGGGGCTGTGGCTGTGGCTGGCCGGTGGGGTGGGGTGGGGTGGGGAGGGGGCTGAGAGGAGCGCTCTGGCTGGCCGTCCAGCAGGGGAAGTCTCCAGGAGAGAGGGCTGCCCTTGCCCCCGCCTGTGGGGTGGAGCTGCCCCTGGTGGGCCCTGACTCTCCTCTTCCTCTTCCCTAGGCCATGTGGGTGCTGAGCTAGCCCTGGTCTACAGCCGCTGCCGCCCAGCTTACCCCCAAAGCATGTAGCTCCCCCAGCCTGCCTGCCTGCCTGCCTGCTGCTTCTCTGCAGCCCCTGACAGGTAAGAGCCCCACCTGACAGGTGGGCACCCTAGGCCCTGAGCTGGCACGGCCCTGGGGCATCAGGGCCAGTGTGGCGAGGTACAGAGGCCTGGCACCTCCCGGCGCTTTGGCGGGGAGTGCCTGCTGCCGCTGGGCAGCCACCATGCAGTTGGAATTAGGGCACCCCCACTGGGAGGGCAGGAGGCAGGCAGACCTGGGAGGGAGGGAGGGAGGGAGGGAGGGAGGGAGGGAGGGTGGACGGACCACCACTCCTCAGGGCCTGGTGCTGGCTGGGCGCAAAAAGCAGGGCCCTGGGTAGCCACCACTCTGCCCAGATTTCAGAGGACTGGCCAGTTACGGTTGGCCAAGCAGCCGGATTAGTGGAGTCAAAAAGCAGCGCTTTGTTGTGGTCTAGAAACTTGGCCTGATTTATTAATTGGGCAGCAGTTCAAATGCAATTTTGAATGCAGGCGCTTTGGAAAACCGGCCCCACGGCTCCTGCCCAGACCCCCATGTGAGTCGTCGGCATTCAGGGACATGCGTGTTCCCAGGGCTGGCTGTAGGCCTAAGGGGCCCCTGCGCTAGGCCAGCAGATGGCGGCACTTGCCTGAGCCCACGACCCAGCCTGGTCAGGAGACGGTGCCAGGCCTGTTTCCGTGCTCAGGTCACTCGGGCCTGATGAAGCAGTGTCCCTGAGTGCGTGCAGAGTGCCTTTCCTGCAGCTGCCCCCACCTCACACCCTGGTCTCAGGAGCCCGCGTGTGTCTGTCTGGCAGGCAGCTTGTGTGTGTTTGGAAGTGCGGGGGGGGGGCAGTGGAGAGAGGCTCCGTGACTGCTGAGTGTTTCTCCTTCCTCCCCCTTGGCAGTGCGACCCGCCCCGCCCCGCCCCGCCCCACCCTGTGGCCCGGTCCCAGCACCATGTCGGGTGCCCTGAGCAAGAGGAGCGACCTGGCCAACGACAACCGCTGCCTGGGCCTGGCGCTGGCCCCCCTGGCGGGCGAGGGGCTCCCCCACAAGGGCCGCTGCGGCTACCCCTGCTCTGCGGAGCTGCAGAACCTGGTCCTGGGCCTCCCGCCCTCCTCCGAGGAGCCGGCCAACAGCAAGTGGGCCAAGGACGGGCAGAACCAGCTGCGGCAGGCGGTGGAGCGGGGCCGCGACCAGAACCGCAACGAGCTGGGGGCCCCCACCAAGGAGCTGAGCACCTGGCTGGTCCCGCTGCTGCCGGGCGAAGGGGAGGAGGAGGAGGAGGAGGACGAGGAGGAGGAGGAGGACGAGGACGACGAGAGGGAGGACTCCACCCCGGTCCAGAGCGAGCCCGTGACAGAGTCGGAGCAGAGCTCGGAGCGGGCCCAGCCCCGCGGGGAACAGGGCCGGAGCGCCAGCCTGCTCTTCGGCATGCGCCACGCCCCGGCCAGCGACGAGGACTCCAGCTGGGCCTCCCTCAGCCAGGGCAGCCCCACCGGCAGCTCTCCGGATGAAGCAGGTGGGCGTCCCCGAGGCACCTGGGCGGGGGGTGCCATTTATTTACTAAACATGCTTTGCCTCTCCCAAGAAGGACTTGTCAGCTTGCAGCCATAATTTCAAAAAGATCTAAGCAGTGGCCCAAAATGGCAATTAAAGCCACTGTCAGACAGAGGAGGTCACTGGGGCACTGAGCAACCCCCCCACGGAAGAATCAAAGGGAGCCTGAGGGAAAGAAAGCTTGCTGCCAAGCCTGGGTCCAAACGTTGGCAGTCAGGCCTCCTGTGGCAGGGAGTTCCGCAGGACCAGAGCCAGCACCTAAAAGGCTCTCTGGCATGTCACCCCCAGCCAAACGGTCGCAGCCTCTTTGCTGCCTTCAGTGCAGTGGGTCCGCCTCTCCTCTCTCCTCTGCCAGGCCTTGCCATTCTTCCTGAGCTCACTGCTCCTGGGTGCCCCCGTGACCTTTGGTGCCCCTCCCCTGGCAGTGCCTGGCAGTCCCTCTCCACCCCAGAGCCTTCTCCCCCACTCAGCCCTGGGCCTCCGGCCGCAGGGTCAGGCGCACGAGATGTCCGTGGCTGTGCTTCCCTGCGGAGCCTCCCCCACCCCCACAGTCAGTCGGTCCTTCAGGGTGTGGCAGGCACCTGGCCCCGCCTCTCTGCCCCCTTGGCATGTTGCAGCCCCCCGCCTGCTGCCCAGACCCTGCACCGCTCTCACGCTCCGCCCCTCTCGTCCACTCTGGGAGGCCGGGTCGCGCTGGGTCCTGGGCTGATCTGCGGGGTGGGGGCGGGGCAGGGCGGGGGCGGGGCCTCCTCTCAAGATGTTGGGGGTTGCGGCTCCACCCAAAAGTCCTGGGCGGCCTCCAGCCTGCTGTGCCTCCTCCCCAGCAAGCCACCCCCGCTTGGCCTGCGGGGGGGGGGCGCCAGGGGTGTGTGCGTGTCAGTGGTGCAGATCAAGGGGCTGCCAGGGGCCTGCGAGGCTGGACTGGGTGGGGAGAGGGGGAGGGGTGTCTGCTGTGAGTGCCGCTGACCCCCAGGCATGTGGGGACCGAGAACAGCCCCCCTCCCTGTATTTCGGGGGTGGGTCGGGGGGTCAGATGCCGCAGGGTCAGGATTAAGAGGGGCCTCCTGGGCTCGGAGGTGGGGAAGGCTCTGCGCACTGAGGGGCTCGGTGAAGACCCAGGCAGCTTGGGCAGGGGGACTGGCTGCGGGGGGTGGGGTGGGGGGGCTGTGCGCTCCTCTCCATTCTCCTGCTGGCCGCACCAGAGGGGCTGGCACTCCTGGGGGGGGGGTCACCTGCTCTGTGTCCACTGGCTGCTTGCAGGGTGTGGGGTGTGTGCGTGTGCGGGGGCTGTTCCTCCCAGAGACCCCTCCCCCCAGAGGCCCGATGGGGTCCACCTGTAGGGGCCTTCCAAGCGTGCCCAGTGCGTGGGTGGTGCTGCGTGCCTTGCTGGCAGGGGGTTCTGGCAGGCAGGCAGGGCGGTCGGTCGGCAGGAGACCCCTTTCCTGAGGCAAATCCCCCCCCCGCCAGGTTGCTGCGGTGAAGAGGCCGGCCCCTGAGTGGAGGCTGTTCAGGGGCCTTCTGGAGTGTCAGCAGACCCCCAGCTGCCCTCCTTGTGTGTGTGTGTGTGGGGGGGCTGCCCACCATTTAGCGACAGGCCTGGGGATGGCTTCTCCGGCGGTCAGGGAGGGGGGAGCCTGTGGGGAAGTTGCACAGGGGGCAGCTGGACAACACACTGCCCCCCCCGCACGGCATCGTGCTCCCCCCCTCCTGCGCAGTGCTGCAGTGACTGCCCAGGCCTCTGGAACACTCCTGTTCCCCACCTCCCGCATCCAGGGGGCTCAGTCCGTCCCTTGAAAAGAAGCGGAAGCCACGAGCTGCCCCCCACTTGGGGCCAGGCAGGCAGGCGGGGAGGGGGCCGGCATGTGCAGGCGCAGGGGAGCCACTGACGACCCCCCTGTGCTCTGGGGTGGGGGGGGGAGGCCGGCAGGCAGGCTGGATGCCCCCGTTGCTTTGGGGCCTGGGCTGGCTGAGGCTGGCTGCAGGAGACCCCCCCCCGCCCTTCCGATGGCCTGTGCCTGACCCGCCCCCCCCCCGCTTCTCTCCATAGACTCGTTCTGGCTGTGCAACTCCTTGGAGACAGACTCAGACCTGCCGGCAGGGTGGATGCGGGTGCAGGACACGTCGGGCACCTACTACTGGCACATTCCGACGGGCACCACCCAGTGGGAGCCTCCTTTGGGAAGTGGGAGCAGCAACTCCGCGGGAAACACCCCCTCCAAGGAGGCGCAGGTGAGGGGCCCCGGAGCAGCCGTGCCTGAGGAGCTGCCCTCGCTGGGGGTCCCTGGCCCCCGCCCTGGCTGGACACCCCTGGCCCTGCTGAGAGGCCTGCGTTGTGACCCGGAGCCCCCCGGGCCGCTTGCCACGCTCACGCCCGTCCTTCTGGGGCGCCCAGGTTGGGGCCTGAGCAGACTGGAGCCCCTTCCACACACTGGCTGGGATCCTGCCCCACCCTGTCTGCAGCAGCGAGGGGATTGCCCCAACCGAGTCTTGGCCCTGTTCTGGGGGGGGGCGGGGGGGCCACGGCACTGTTTCTCTCTGGTTGGGAGCCTCGGCTCTTGGCTGGTGCTGCCCTCTGGGTGCTCCCCCGCCCTGGCCCCGCCCCAGCTCCCCAGTGCTCCCCCGGCCCCTGAGAGTGGGTCCACTGAGCTGGAGCGGGTGTCTCTCCCCCTCCGAGCGGCTGCCTCTGCCTCGGGAGGGGGCTGTTCGCGGGAGCCGTGTGCCAGAGTCCGCCCAGTGCGCAGGAGGCCCTTCCCGCCTCGTCTGGAGCCTGGGCATCTGGAGGGGGCCGCGGGTCGTGGCCAGCCGAAGCGCAGCCCAGCTCCCCCGTGCAGATCCCCAGTCAGGGCAGGTGACGCGCTGGGCCCCAGAGGAGCTCCGCCTGTCGAGGGGGGGGGACACGGCAGGTTGCGAGTGGGGGGGCTGGTGCAGGCAGAGCAGCCAGGGGGGCCTCCTGCTTGGGGCAGCCTTCGGGCACCGCCCTCCGTGCCCTGCTGCAGCTCCCCCCAGACCAGCTTCTTCCTCTCCGAGGTCGCCGTGCTTCCGTTCCCCAGGTTTTGGAGTGGAGGCACACCCCACTCCCCACTCCCAGCGCCCCCCAGCGTTTGCTGGAGCATAGCCCAGTCCTGTCCTCCCCCCCCCGCGTGTGCCGTGCGTGTCGCGTCCTCTTTTCGGACCGCGGGGGGGGCGTCCGGAGTGTGCAGGGTCCTTGTCAGTGTGTGGTGGGAGCTGACGGCCCTCTCCAGGCCCCGCTCGTCCTCTTGCCTCGAGGGAGTTGGCGCTGGGGCTGCTCTCTGCTGTGGGCTCCTGCCCGCTTTGGGGGACCCGCCTCCTCTGAGCAGCCCCCCTGCTGGAGCCAGCCGGCTTTCACCCTGCTTTCCGGAGGGGAGGAGGAGTTCCGACGGGGACTCTCACTGTGGCCTCCGAGTGCTGCCCACGGCCGGCCGCTAGCAGGGGAGGCAGGCAGCCTTGTGCTGAGGAGTGTGGGGGGGGGCTGTGGGCAGCAGGAGAGAGGAGGGGGTCTGGGGTGCCTCTGGCTGCTGCTCCTTTCCACTGACCACCCCCTGCCCCTCCCCTCCCCTCCACACGCTCTGCAGCTCACCTGGCTGGACTTTGCGCACCCAGAGCATGCTGAGGCCACAGACTTCTGGCAGGTGAGTGGCTGTGGGGGGTGGGGGGTGGGAGCGGAGGGGGCTGAGCCCGGGGGTCGCCCACCCTGCCTGTCTTCCCACTCTGCTCCAGGAGCCCCTGTCGGGAGAGGCCACGCCTGAGGCGCAGCCGAACGGGGGGCAGCCCAGCCTGCACGCAGGACCTCTGAGCATCAGGTGAGTGGGGGGCGGGGAGGCCCCCGGCGGCCCCAGGGCAGGCGGAGTGTTTTGCCCTGGCCCAAGTCCTGCTCCTTGGCTGCCGCCAAGCCACCTGCATGCACAGCCGGGGCTCCTCCGTGACCCGCCTGTGGGTGGTCCATGGCCCAGAGAGAGCACAGAGGCCCCGACCCCCAAGGGTGGCCGCCCCCCCCCCAGTGCCAGCCCAGGGCTCACTGACGGTCTTCCTGCCAGCTCCTGGGATACTTCAGGGTGGGGGAGGCTGCCTGAGGGCAGGGGGGGCTGTGTGTGGTGGGGGCGCCCTTTCTCTGGCGAGTGGGGCTGCCTCCTGCAAAGCCAGTCCATGGAGACTTCTTTGGCGGCGGCGGGGGGGGGGGCTTCTGCAGGTCCTTCCTGCCCTCTGCATGGAGCAGGACCCTGTCGCTGCCTCTCCCCATGGCCGTGGGGGCAGGGCAGGGCAGGGCAGGGCTGTGGGCAGGGGGGCCACTGTGGACTCTGACTCCTGGCCGCCAGAAAGGGGGAGGAGGGCTGTTGCCTACTGGGGGCTGACTCCTCCCCGCCGCCTGTTCCCCAGTCCTTCTCTGGAAGAGGAAGGTGAGGAAGCGGAGCCCTTCCACGGCACCGGCCAGGCGTCCAAGGTAAGGGCACGGCTGATGCAGCCTGGCAGGAGGCGGGGGGGGCGGAGTGAGCAGGACAAAGGGGCCCATCCAGCCCAGCTGCCAGTTGCCACAGGGAGCGCTCAGGACCCACAGAGGCCCAGGTCCTGTGGCCCCTCCCTCGCACCTGCTCATCTTGCTGGGGGGGGGAGAAGGAGGGGCACACCATCTCTAGGGCTGGAATGTGGCTGCCCCTCGCCCCCAGCTGCCTCTAGTCCCCCCATGGCTACTCCCCGAAGGCGAGGAGGCCGGGAGGAGCGGGGGGGGCGTGCGGAGTGGACAGTGCTGGGCCCCAGGCCGTGCCGTGGGCGTCGGCCGCCCCCTCCCTCCGGGGCTGGGCGTGCGGTGGGGGGTCCATGCAGGGCAGGCGTGCCGGAAGCAGCCGCCCCCTGTGCTCAGCCCCGCCTGCCTCCCCCCCCCGCAGTGCTTCCCGGTGCGCTCCCTGGGCTGGGTGGAGCTGTCGGAGGAGGAGCTGGCCCTGGGCCGGAGCAGCGCGGCCGTCAGCAGCTGCATCCGGCAGCTCTCGGGGACGCGGAGCGCGGACCTCGGAGGCCCCTGGGCGGACGTGAGTCGGGGGCGTGGCAGGCCAGGGCTGGGAGGCAGGGGGACGCCCCGGTGCAGGCCCTGGGGAAGGGGGCGAGGGGCCCGGGCCAGTGGCGTGGAGGGGGTCTGGTGGGAAGGGCCCCTCAGGCTGCCGCCCTCCCCTCCCTCCCTCCCCTCCCTCCCTGCAGGGCCGGGGGACGCTGCTGGTCCTGGAGAACGAGACGCTGAAGCTGCTGGACGCGGAAGGGCAGACTCTGCTGCACCGCCAGCCCATCGCCACCATCCGCGTGTGGGGGGTCGGGCGGGACAGTGGAAGGTGGGTCTGGGGGTGGGGAGAGGGTGGCCTTGGGGCTGGGGCTGGAGGACCCTCCCGGCTGGGCCACTCGGAGGGCGGTCCGTCCGTCCGTCCGTCCGTCCATCGGTCTCCCCCCATCTCCAAGGCGGCTCTCTTTGGTTCTGAGCCTGCCTAAGAATTGCCTTGCAATCCCAGGCTGGGCGGGGCTGGGTGAGAGGGGAGCGCTTGGGGTGATGGGGACCCCCCCAGAATGGGCAGGGACTGCTTGTCCCGCTAACCTGCCACCCTCTCTCTCTCTCTCTCTCTCCCTCGCTCGCTCGCTCGCTCCGCTTTGGGATCCAGGGAGAGGTACGTTCCTCATGTGCCTGCTGCCCCCTCTTGCCCCTTTGGGTTCACTTTGGGGCTCCACCCTCCCCCCCCCCACAACCTGGAGGTCCTCTGCTGCAAATGGGGGAAAGTGATGGCTGAAGGTCCCCGGGGTGTGCACAGCCCCCCCCCCCCGCTTTCCCCTCCCCACATTCACATGCTGGTGCTGCAGTTTGAGGGGGCGGGGCCTGACCTCCAGGCCCTGCATTGGCCACTGCTGGGAAGGGCAGAGGTGCCCCCTGGCCCCTGTGACCCAGGGTCTCCCCACCCAGGGACTTTGCCTACGTGGCCCGTGACCCCCTGGGCCAGCTGCTGAAGTGCCACGTCTTCCGCTGCGAGGCGCCAGCAAGGAGCATCGCCACTGCCCTGCAGGAGATCTGCGCCAAGGTAACTCCTTGCCCAGCCTCCGCCCCCCCCGCCACCGCTCCCCACACTGCCCTTGGCAGGCCTCTGGCAACCGCGCAGAGAGGCCCAACCGAGGTGGGGGGCTTGACCCTCGGCTTGGGTTTGGGGTCTCCCGTGTGGAAGTGGCTCGGCATGGACCCCAGGCAGCTGGGGGGGGCAGCGGAGGGCGTCAAGTCAGACCCGCTTGGAGGAGCTGCCCCAGGGCTGCAGGAGCGGGGGCACGTGTGGGGGGCAGATCCAGCTCCCTGGTGGTGTCGCGTGCCCTGCGGGGCAGAGGAGGCCAGCGCCCAGCTCCCACAAGCCTCCAGGACTGCCCCCCGCGAGACGGCCCAGGACGGCGTGCCCGGCCAAGCGCTGGTGCTCTGGGCAGAGGCCCTCGCCCGTCCTGCTGCCCGGAGCTGCTGCGGGGGCTGGGAGGGCCGTGGCCACCTGCGCCCAGCGCTCCGGCCCGAGTCTGGGGGCCCCGCAGCCGGGGTCCCTCCAAGCCAGAACTGGCAGTGCAGAGGCGGCCCGACCCCACCTGGTCCACCTGGGCCCGGACTGCAGGCCTGGGACTGGGTGGGGGTGGGGTGGAGGGCGGTGCCTGCTGTGGGGGCTTTGCCCGGCAGTCTCTGCTGGGGGGTCCTCCGGTGGGGATGCAGTTTGGGGTCTCCCGCACTTCCCCTCCCCCCCAGGCTCCAGCCCCTTCCATTTTGCCCCCCTCGCCGATCCTCACGGCGTCCCGGACTCTGTGGGGCAGCCGGGCAGCCTTCCTCCCCGACCCTGAGCTCTGGCGTGGCTGTGGGGGGGGGGGTCCCGAGGGCTGGGTCCGGGGGTGGGGGGCTGCTGAGGCGGTGGGCGGCTTCTTGGCTGGGGGGGCCGCTCCACTCCCTCAGCCCCCTGACTGGGCTGCCTTGCCCCCCCAGATCATGAGTGAGCGGCAGAGCACCCGGGCCCCGCCGAGCACCCTGTCGCCAGACCACGCCAAGCTGGTGGAGGTCCCCTTCCAAGGTAGCTGGGGGGGGGCGGGGGGGCGCAGGGGCCGGCCTGAGGCTGTGGCCGGTGGGGCAGCCCAGCGTGCTCTGCGGGGTGGGGAGGGGCCCTCAGAGCCCCCCTGGCGTGGGGGGTGGGGGGAGGGGCCAGGCCAGGCCGCTTCCTACTCACGGCTGCTTCTCCTTGCCCCCCTTCAGTGGAGTTCCCAGCCCCCAAAAGTGAGGCCGTGCAGCAGTTCCAGGTGTACTATCTGGGCAGCGTTCCGGTCCCCAAGCCCGTGGGTAAGGTCAGCCGCAGGGACGACGGTTGCCAGAGCACAGGGGGCCTCAGTTGTCGGGGGGGGGCTGCACTGTGGAGGACAGCCAGGAGGGCTGTGTGTGCGTGTGTGTGTGTGCGTGCGTGTGTGCACCTGCCTGTAGCTACTAGGCTGCTGTTCCAAGGGGCGTCTTCAGTGGGGCCCCCGCCTTGGCTGGGCCTCCCGTGGCCTGGAACCTGGGGCGCACCACTCCCCGCTCGCTATGCCACTGGTGGGGGTGGCACAGTTGCAAGACCCCCCTGGCGAAAGCTGCGTGTGCCTGAGGAAGGGGTACCCCACCCCCCCACCCCACCCCACCCGTTGCCTGGGTGCTGCTGAGGCCCGCTGTGCTTGGCTCCCCAGGGATGGACGTCATCAACACGGCCCTGCAGGCGGCCCTGGCGACCGGCAGCCGAGAGCGGTGGACGCCCGCCCAGGTCAGCGTGGCTCCGGCCACCCTCACCCTCACGCACCAGCAGGTGAGCGCCCTGGGCAGACTGAGACATTCCCTTTGGATGGCGGCAGGATTGCTGCAGTGCCGACAAGCCCCCTGACACCCCCCCCCCGCCCTGCAGGTGAGGTCCTGTGAGGAGGAGCAGGTGGCTCCCTGGGCGCAGTCCCCGCTGCCACCACCGGAGGGCGCAGCCACACTCTGGTGATGGCGGCCACCCTGTGGCGGGGCGAGGGGGGGCCTGCCTGAGCACCGCCCGTCTCTCCCCCGCAGACGGAGGCGGTGCTGTGCGAGTGCCGGGTGCGGTTCCTCTCCTTCATGGGCATCGGGAAGGACGTCCGCTCCTTCGCCTTCATCATGGCCGCGGCCCCCGGCCACTTCTGCTGCCACATGGTCTGGTGCGAGCCCAACGCCGCGGGGCTGAGCGAGGCTGTGCAGGCGGCTTGCATGGTGGGTTGCAGGCAGGAGCCGTGGGGGGGCCTGAGGGCGGGGGGGGTCAGCGCTGCGGGGTCAGCTGACCGTGCGGGTGCCTCCGTTGCAGCTCCGCTACCAGAAGTGCTTGGACGCCCGGCCCCAGAGCACCAGCTCCTGCCTCCCAGCGCCCCCCGCCGACTCCGTGGCTCGCCGCGTGGGCTCCACCGTCAGGAAGGGAGTCCAGACCCTGCTGGGGACCCTCAAGCCCAAGCGGCAGGGGGCGCAGACGCCGTAAGCCCCCACCCGGGGACCCTGGCGCCTGCCTGGCGGCATCAGACGGGAGGGCGGCGGCAGCAGCAGCAGCAGCAGCCCCCCCCCCCAGCGCGTGTGCCCTGTGTGCGAGGAGGGGTGCGAGGTCCATATTTATGAGGTGTGCGTGTGGGCGTGTGCGTGCCGGTCGGAAATGCTTGTGCTACCTATTATGAGCTGCTGCGGGGGGGGGGGGGCTTCTCGTGCCCTACCCCAGATGGGGCACCTGCATAATCTCTCCCAGAGCAGCCCTCATGCCCCCCCCAGCCTGTAGATACTGTTGCTGGGGCCTGCCAGGATGGGGGGGGGAATGTCTACGTCTGCCCTGAAGAGAAGCTGAGGCCCTCCCTGTGGCGGGAAGGGGGGGCTGCCCGCTCTGCTCCACGCAGGAAGTCTGTGTTGTGCGAAAATCCCCAATAAACCCGGATCCGTCATGACTCAGCTGCTTCTCCTTTGCGGGAGGGGAGGGGAGGGGAGGGCCAGGGCTCCCGCGCTGGGCACAAGCACTGCACCCGGGGGCATGGCTGGAGGCGGAGCCTGAGCCTGGCACTCGTTAGGCAGCACGTCCCAGGGTGGGCGCCAAGCGGCTCTGGGGGCAAAGGAGCCCTGCCCCGGTTCTGGGCAGAGCAGGCCAAGGGCTCCAGCATCCCGATCCCCTCCTGCAGCCCACCCAGTGCACCCGTGGCAAGCCAGCCTGGGAGGAGAGGCGCACTTCTCCCCCCCCACTCCCCTGCAGGCAGCCCACGGCCATGGGGGGCCACTCCTCCCCCCCGGGCCATCTTTGCTGCTGGCCCCCTGGCTAAGAACATAAGACAAAGCCCTGCTGGATCAGGCCAAGGCCCACCTAGTCCAGCTTCCTGTATCTCACAGTGGCCCACCAGATGCCTCAGGGAGCAGGCAAGGCAACCAGATACGTGTGTCCTGCTGCCACTCCCCTGCCTCTGGCATTCTGAAGTAGCCTATTACCCTTGCATCACTCCCAAGGAAGACACCAGACTGAGGTTGGGGTTTAACTTTATTAAGCACAATGTAAGTCATGAACACCCATCCCTCCCTCGCCAGTCTGGGGTAGGCAAAAAAACTGCCATCCATGGCCAATTTGGATGACAGAAAAAAATTCCTACCTGGCACTCAGGACGAGCGACGAGCTAATCTCAGCCTGGGCATACCCCTCATAGCTTGTAACCTGTGATGGAGTTTTCCTCCATAAATCTATCCAATCCCCTTTTAAAGGCATCCAGGCCCAATGCCATCACCACATCTCGCAGCAAGGAGTTCCACATTCTAATTACATGCTAGGTAAAGAAATTCTTTCTTTTGTTCTAACTCACCTGACGCTCAGTTTTAGAGGACGTCCCCTGGTTCTGGTATTGTGTGAGAGGGAAAAGAGATTCCCTTTATCTACTCCACTCTGTGCATAATTTTGTATGTCTCAATCATGTCCCCCCTCAGGCGCCTTCTTTCTAGACTGAAGAGCCCCTAACGCTGTAACCTTTCCCCGTAAGGGAGGTGCCCCAGCCCAGTAATCATTTTGGTTGCTCTTTTCTGTACTTTTTCTAATTCCACTGTGTCCGTTTTGAGATGTGGAGACCAAAATTGTACGCAATACTCTAGGTGTGGCCTTACCATTGCTTTGTACAATGGCAATACAATATTGGCTGTTTTATTCTCAATCCCTTTTCTAATTATGCCTAAAATGGAATTTACCTTCTTCCCTGCCGCTGCACACTGGGTCGACATTTTCATCGAGCTGTCCACCAGCACCCCAAGATCTCTCTCCTGGTCTGTCACTGACAGCTCAGAACCCATTAACCTATATGTGAATTTCTGACTTTTTGCCCCAATATGCATTACTTTACACTTATTTACATTGAAATGCATCTGCCGTATTATTGCCCATTCTCCCAGTTCTGAGATCCTTCTGGAGCTCTTCACAATCCTTTCTAGTCTTCACCACCCGGAAAAGTTTAGTGTCATCTGCAAATTTGGCCACCTCACCGCTTATGCCTGGCTCCAGGTCATTTATGAATAAGTGAAAAAGCACTGGTCCCAGGACAGATCCCTGGGGCACACCTCTCTTCACTGTGAAAATTGCCCATTGACCCCCACTCTCTGTTTCCTGGCCCTCAACCAATTCTCAGTCCATAAGAGGACCTGACCTCATTCCCTGACTGTGAAGTTTTTTCAGCAGCCTTTGGTGAGGGACTGTGTCAAATGCTTTCTGAAAATCCAGATATATAATATCTACTGGTTCACCAACATCCACATGCCTGTTGACCTTTTCGAAGAATTCCAAAAGGTTTGTGAGGCAAGACTTACAGAAGCCATGCTGATTCTCCCCCAGTAAGGTTTGGTTTTCTATATGTTTTAGGATTTTGTCTTTGATGAGACTTTCGACCATCTTACCCGGAACGGACGTTAGGCTGACCGGCCTATAGTTTCCTGGGTCCCCCCTCCTACCTTTTTTAAAGATTGGTGTGACATTTGCTATCCTCCAATCCTCTGGTACCGTGGCAGTTTTAAGGGACAAGTTGCTTATTATAGTCAAGAGATCAGCAAAGGAGCAGCAACGAGATGCAAGTGTCTTGTGTCTCATGCCTCCCTGGGGCACCTGGTGGGCCACTGTGAGATATAGGAAGCTGGACTAGATGGGCCTTTGGCCTGATCCAGCAGGGCTCTTATTATTAGAGCGCTCTCTTCTTACGTTCTTACGTTCATTTTGGTTCAGGTGCAGCCTGTCCTTCTTGTACAGGCTTGGCTTGCCCCAAAATGCTCCCCAGTGCCTAATGAATCTAAACCCCTCCTCCCGACACCACCGTCTCATCCACACATTGAGACTTCTAATCTCCGCCTGCCTACCTGGCCCTGCGCATGGAACAGGCACCACTTCTGAGAACGCTACCTTTGGGGTCTTGGTTTTCAACTTCCTCCCTAACATCCTAAATTTAGCCTTCAGGACTGCTTTTCCCACGTTGTTGGTGCCAACGTGCACCACCACTGCTACCTCCTCCCCAGCACTCTCTACCAACCTATCTAGACAAGACGTGATGTCTGCAACCTTCGCACCAGGCAGGCAAGTCACCATGCGGTCCTCACATCCGTCACAGACCCCCCTCTCCATATTCCTAACTATAGAATCTCCCACTACAAGAAGGCCCCGACCCCCCTCCTGCCGAGGAGTATCCTTAGTGCAACTGGATATGGTCCCGTCACCTGAAGAAGAGGTCCCCAATCCTAGAGGATTGTTTCCCTCTTTTCCAGAGTGACGTCCTCCAGCCCCGAGACTTCCTACCCCAGCAGCCGAGGGGCTGCCCCTCTGAGGGTGGGACAAAGCCTGCAAGTCCCCAGATATCTCACCATGGACCCTCTCTGCCTGCCTCTGCTTCTCCAGGTCCGCAACCAAGGCCTCTAGGGAGCAGACGCGTTCCCTGAGTGCCTGGAGCTCCTTGCAGCGAGGACATACCCACGACTTATGCCCAAGAGGCATATAGTCATACATGTGACACTCGGTGCAAAACACTGCATAGCCCCCACCCTGCTGCTGCTGCTGTCTGCCTGCATGGCTATATTAGGTGTGTGAATTGGCTGCTCCTCTTCTCGCAGAAGCTGAAGGGCGGTGGTTCGGGGCCCTGGCTTCCTCGCCCTGCTGCTACTCGCCCAGCTGCTCAGCTCACCTCCCTGGCACTTGGTTCCAGGACGCACTCACGGCTCGTGAAGGAGGAGCTGGGTGCTGGGCTGACTGCTCTGTGGAGGCCTCTGTGGGCCAGTGGCAGCTGCCTGCACCACCGCCGGGTCCACGTGAAAGAGAGGCATTTGCCCCCCCCCGTACACCGCTTGATGCTTGCAAGCCATGCGCTCCAAGGCAGTCTGTTCTCACCCTGCAGCAGTTTGGCGGTGCCTGGAAGTGGCGGCCTTGGCTGCCAGCTCAGCGTGGACTGAACGAGACAGTCCTGCCCCACTGCAGGCCCAAGTGTTGCTTCTGCCCTGCCCTCCTCCCTGGCCTTCAACCAGTGCTCAGCCCCCCCCACTTCTTCCCTGGGGTGAGGGACTTGAGCAAAGCCTGAGGAAACTGCTCCGCACGGATCACCCTGACGGCCCTGCCTGCTGGCAGCCTCAGAGAGCGGCCAGGCTCACGCAGCAAGGCTCGCACTGCTAGCGGCTGCCCAGGTGCACTTATGCTCCAACCACCCCCTCCAAAGCTCCTGGCCAGACACTGGCTGGACGCCCCCCCCACAGTGATTTGCTCCCTTTCAGTGGGTCAGCCTGCTCCACCCGGCCAAGCTTTGGTTTGTCCTGTCCAGCCCCCTCTTGACATGGGGGCCACAGACAGGCTTGGGACTTCACAGGGTGAGTCCGGGAAGGAGGAGCACTGCTGCAGGGGCAGCCCTAACCCCCGTCCCTGCAGGGGCCCTGATGCCCCCCCCCCCGTCCGGAAGGGACTGTTGGGGAAGAGCCAGCTGCGCCCTGCAAAGCCAGAGGGGGAGCATCGCATCATGTACCCGAAGGCCAGGGGCTGCCGCTCTCACGGAGATGAACATGAGAAATTCAGAGGCAGTGGCAAGGAGTGTCAAAGACCGTCTGGCACCCTGGCTCACTAGTCTCACGCTGGGCTCCGTGGGTGAGGGCTGAACGGACTGGGGGGCGGGCTGGTGATTTGGCTCCTGCTTCCGCTCTTGTCAGGCACCCAGTATCAGCACTGGGAAATCAGGACCCTGGACTGGGGGGGGGGAATCTGGGGCAGGGAGGCGAGGCAGAGGTGGTCCCTCAGCAGCTGCACTGCAGAACTAGAGGGGGGGCAGTGCTGAGCCCCACCCGTCACCCAGGGGTGTCTCTTCCCAGGCTCTGCACACACAAAGCAGCTCACAGGAAAGGGGGTGGAGGGGGGCAGGATGCCTTTATTTAAGAGGGGCAACAGAACTGCATGAACACTAGCCCCCCCCCGGTAGTCCGCAGAAAGCTCCCACGCTGCAGTCCGTCCCCCCAAAGAGCAGCAGACGACCAGCAACAGCCTGCACCGGGAGAGTGCACGCAGAACAGGAGGCGGGGGGGTGTGGCCAACGGGGGGGTGGCGCAGGCAGCCCCCAGTGCCACTCTGCTTCGTGGTCCAGATTCTGCCCAGCCCCCCAACACATCCCTCCTCAGGATGTCCTCTTCAGGGGAGGGGGAGTTGCTGAGGAACCCATAGGAGGCTGCTGCTTCCTATCAGAACACGTCGGGGGGGCAAGCCTGCCAACCCCCCTTGGCAGATATCCCCCCCCCGTGCAAGTCGGGCCTCTGGCTACTCCTTAGTCCTCCAGCCCCTTCTCTCCCCAAGGAAGGGGGGCGTCCTCTGCCCTCCCCCACTTGGTTCTGACCAAGCGCATCCCCCCCCCAACGAGGGCCTTGCCCAGTCCACTGTCCATCAGGGCGCAAAGTACGGAGATAAGGTGCAGGGGGGCGTACCAGCACCCCCCCCCCCGAGAAGCCATGCCACTTGGAGGCACCAGGGCACGGCAGCACCCAGAGCCTGTGGCGCCCCTAGCAGAACCGGCGCTGCCGCCACCAGGCCTGGACCTCCGCGAAGGGCAGCTCCGGGCGCAGGCCCCGGCAGAGCTCCGGGTCGCCGGCCCGCCCAGTGCGCAGGGCGCAGAGCAGCGCCGTCTTGCAGGCGTCCTGGCAGGGCTCGCGCGGGGGGTTGCCCTTGTACATGTGGAACCAGAAGCGGTGGAAGAGCCGCTCCTCACTCTGGAAGCGGCGCACCAGCCGGTCCCAATCCGCAGGGAAGGCGGTGGCCAAGCCGTACGCCTCCCGCGCCCCATACAGGCGCTTCCAGTGGGGCACAGCGCCCGGGACGTTCGCCTCCGTCAGGTTCAGGATGAAGGTCTCGTGGTCGAGGACCAGGTAGGAGCTGCCGGGGTAGACGCCGTCCAGGTGGTAGATCCGGTACCCTGCGGCAGAGGGAGGCGGGTCAGCCTGGCCCTGCCCACGAGGCAGACAGCAGGCGAGGGGGCCGGCAGAACCGGACAGGCACAGGCAAAGAGGCAGCCCCCCCCCGTGCCCCCTCTGGGGGGAGGGCAGCGGCTCACCTGGGTTGAGGTTGATGTACGTCGTGACGCTGGGAGCCACGAAGGCAATCCCCAGAGGACGCGTCAAGGTCTCCTCGTCGTAGAACAGCTCAAATTCGTCCACGTGCGTGTGCCCAAAGAACTGCCCGGCCACAGTGCCCTCGAACCTGCGACGAGACGGCACCCTCAGGGGCTGGCAGACGTGCAGAGGCCCCACCCCACCCCACGGGAAGCTGAGTCTTGCTGGCAGGACAGGCCTCTGGGGAGGGAGGGGGCGCCTGGGGATCCACTGCGGGGGCAGACTCGGCCCCGAGGCCAGAGGACAAGGGGCCTGACAGCAAGGGCTGCCTCAAAGACCCCACAGACGCTCCTGCAGCCATGGCCCGGGGGGGGGGGCGAGATGGCCTGCAGCAGGAGGCAAGCGCCTCTCGTAAGAACATCAAAGAGCCCCCTTGCTGGATCAGGCCAAGACCCATCCAGCCCAGCTTCCTGCATCTCACAGTGGCCCACTCAGGGAGCACACCAGACCAACAGATACACCTGCATCCTGTGGCCACTCCCTTGCGCCCGGCATTCTGAGGCAGCTGCTTCCAGCGCAAGGAGGATGCGCCACCTACCATGGCCTGTAGCCTGCCATGGACTTTTCCTCCAGAAATCTGTCCAGTCCCCTCTTAAAGGCATCTAGGCCAGATGCCATCACCACCTCCTGTGGCAAAGAGTTCCACAGATTAACTACCCGCTGGGTAAAAAAGTACTTCCTTTTATCTGTTTTAACTCTCCCAACCCTCAGTTTTTGCGGATGCCCCCTGGTTCTGGTGTTCTGAGAGAGGGAAAAGAACATCCTCTATCGACTATCCCTTCTGTGCATTATTTTGTATGTCTCAATCATGTCCCCCCTCAGGCGCCTTTTTTCTAGGCTGAAGAGCCCCAAACGCTGCAGTCTTTCTTCATAAGGGAAGCCCCAGCCCCGTAATCATTTTTGTCGCTCTCTTCTGCACCTTTTCCAGCTCCACTATGTCCTTTTTGAGATGCGGTGACCAGAACTGGACACAATATTCCAGATGCGGCCTTACCATCGATTTGTACAATGGCATGATAATATTGGCTGTTTTATTCTCAACCCCTTTTTTAATGACCCCAAGCATGGAATACTCTAGTTAAGAGGTCGGCAAATTCATTCTTTAGTTCCTTGTTAACTCTTGGGTGTACACCATCTGGGCCTGGTGACTTATTTATATGTAATTTATCAATTTGATGTGAAATATATTGTTTATTAACAATAATCTGACTTAAAATCTTAGTTAGCAGGGGCTGTTCAGGCAGTGGTATCTGCCCAAGTTCTTCTGCCATGAAGATAGACGCTAGGAATTCATTTAACTTCTCTGCGATCTCCAAGTCCCCTTTTATCTCCTCTTTCCTTCCCTCACTGTCCAACTGCCTTCCTGGCAGGTTTCCTGCTTCTAACATGCTTGAAGAAGCTTTCATTGTTCCCCTTAGGGAGGCGCACTGCGGCATGAGGGCGGGGAGAGGGAGGGGCTGTTTCACTCTGACCCCCTTCCCAGAGCCCCTCGCGCACCCCACTGGCCTGGCCAGGAGGGAGTGGCACAGGTGGGCTGGAGCATCTCACCTGTTGAGGATGTGGTAGTAATTCCAGCTCCAGCAGCGCATGCAGTGCGAGGGGGGGATGTGGCCAATAATGTGCACCTGGAACCAGGAAGAGCAGCTGAGGCTGGTGGGAGCCAGGGGGACCCTCCGCCCGGCTCAGCACGCAGCAGCCGGCCACTCCCTCCCCCGGAGGCACTAGAGGAGTCCCCCCCCGCCCCCGCCAGGCCCCTCACCTTCTCGCCACTCTCCTCCGCCCTCTGCAGGACCTGCACCAGCCACTGCAGCTGCCCGGCCGGGTCTGTGGAGTTGACGAGGAGCCAGAAGTTGGCCTCGGAGCAGAAGTTCATGTTCAGGGAGACGAGGCGCAGGCCGGGCAGGATCCGGTGGGTGTAGAAGCCCCCCAGCCTGTGCCGGAGAGAGCCCAGCTGAGGCGCCAGCGTGGGAGGGCCCAGGCGCCCCCCCCCTCGGAGCACCGGCCTCCAGCTGGGCGGCCAGTGGCCACACCTGCCCCCGCACCGGGAGCCTGCTCTCCAGAGGCGGGGCTCGGCGTGGACAGGGCTGCGCCACCCCTGGCACTGCGGCCGGCAGCTCCCTCCCAACCCCGGCCCCCACTCCTCCCCTGTGACCCCCCTCCCATGCGCTGGGCTCCCCAGACCTGCTCGCTGCCCGGAGAGCGTCCTGAGATGGCGCGCCCTGAGGCCAGGCAGGCGCCACCGCCTGCACCGCGACTGCCCGTGGGCAAAGGACCCTCGAGCGGGCTGCCCACCAGGGGCCCACCCGTTTGCCTGCAGACCCCCCCTCCTACCTGAGGGTTTCCAGGGCGGTGGGGGGCAGCCACTGCTGCCAGGCCTGAGCCATGGCCCCGTACAGCCAGGCCGACGACTGGTTCCCGGGCACGGAGGGCGGCGGGAAGGCGTTCACGGGCACCGACTCGTGGTTGCCCACGGCCGGGTAGACGGGCAGGGGCCCCAGGTACTTCTGGACGAGGCCGGTCACGGTCCGGAGGGCCTGCAGCTGGTCCTCCCGGGTCTGCTCCCAGACGTCGTGCGCCGGGATGTCACCGGTCCAGTAGGCCAGGTCGAAGGGTCCGGAGGCGGCCAGGTGCTGCAGCAGGTTCTCCAAGGTGTGCAGGGGCAGGTCGCACTTGCTGTGCGAGCCCCAGTAGCCGGCCCCCTGCCCCTGCGCCGGCCGGCCCCCTCGGCAGCAGAGGGGGTCCTTGCAGGCGGGGTCGCTGCCCGGCGTGTAGCCCCGGTCCCAGTGCAGGTCGGTGAGGAAGAGCACCCTGGCCGTGGGGGCTCCTGGTGGTGGGGGCACCGGGGGCCGCACGGGCGGCTTGGGCGTGGCCGGCAGCGTGACATTCCAGTCCGAGTAGATGTCCCAGTGGCCGCAGCGGGAGCCCACCAGCAGGCCGCAGATCTCGGCCGGGCGCAGGACCGAGCGGAGCCAGGCGGTCAGCAGGTCGTGCTCAAAGAGGCGGATGATCTCCTGGCAGACCTCCAGGCGCGCCAGGTGCAGGTTGGCGCACACGCTCACAGCCAGGCGCTGGATGCGCTGGGCGCTGGCCTCCAGCTGCAACGCACAGAGAAGGGCAGGAGGGTCACGCACGGGGCAGGCACAGGCTGGCAGCAGGAAGGCAGGGGGCACCATCGGCTGGGCCCGCCAAGCCAGAAGAGCCCAAGGAGAGCCCTGCTGGATCAGGCCAAGACCCATCTAGTCCAGCTTCCTGTGTCTCGCAGAGGCCCACCAGACGCCTCAGGGAGGCATGAGACAACAAGACGCCTGCATCCCGCTGCCTCTCCCCTGCACCTGGCACTCGGATACAGTCTGCTTCTAAGACCAGGAGGCTGCACAGACCCATCACAGCTTGTAACCAGCGACAGGCTTTTCTTCTGGAAATCTGCCCCATCGCCTATTAAAGGCATCTAGGTCAGATGCCATCACCACATCCTGAGGCAAGGAGTTGCCATCACCACATCCTGAGGCAAGGAGTTTCACAGACTAGTCGCCCACTGGGTGCCTCTTTTAGCAGCCACACCTTTTCCAGGAAACTCCTTCCCTGCTTTCTGGGCTGCCTCAGAAGCGAGATGGTGGAAGCTGCACAACCTGGCTGGCCCGGCCCTCCCCCATCTCCCCCTAGGGCTGCCCACAGGAGTGGAGAAGGGCCCAGCGGGCGAGGGGCAGAGGGGCCACCGTAGCCACAGGGCCCAGGTCTCTGGGACAGACCCCAGGCACCTCTCCTCTGGCTCCCCCCCTCTCCCAGAGGCTGCCCAAGTTCACTTATGGCACCCCCCCGGCTCCCTCCTGGCACAGAGGCTGGGTTTGGCTGCCAAGTCGCAATGTCACCTTTGGGCTCCCAACGCATTCTGGGGGGGGGAGCACCAGACAACCCCCCCACTGTCAATCGGTATTAACCCAGTATGCATCCACCTCCGCTGGAGCCCAGGGCTACCCCGTCGGGAAGACCTGGGCTCCGGCTCTGTTTTCGCCCGGCCAGGGAACCAGCAAATCTTCCGCAGGCGCAAACAGCTCCCCCTACGCGCACCAGCAGCCTGACTCGCTTCCACGCACAAGCACACAACAACCCCCACACGGGGCACCAGGAGCAATGCCCCCCCACAGACCTGGGCTCCCGTCCGTCCGTGGCTGTCTCCCCCCACCCTTCCCGGATACGTCAGTCCCTGTCCTGCCTTGTGGTTTGTTGCTTGAGTTTCCTCTTTTTTTTTCCTCCCCCCCCTCCACCTGTGGCTTTGTGTTGGAGAGAGCGAGTGAGTGAGAGGCCTGCAGTGTTGTGTGTGCCTCTCCCCCCCTCCTTCCTTCCCTGTCAGCGAGCCCCCACGTGGAGTTTCCCCTGGTGCTGTGGGGGGGGGGCTGCTCCTGGTGCCCCGTGTTCGTGTGTGTGGGGGGTGTTGTGTGTTTCTGCGTGGAAGTGAGTTGGGCTGCGGTCCTGGGCTGTGTTTGGTTCCCCAGGCGGCCTCCCCCTCCCTCCCTCCCTCCCTCAGCAGCCCCCCATTGCTCCAGAATGAGGCCCGGGGTGCCGTGTGCGCGTGGGGGGAGCCGTTTGCGCCCGCAGAAGGTTTGCCGGTTCCCTGGCCGGGCGGAAACAGGGCTGGAGGCCAGGTCTAGGCGAGCGGGTAGCCCTGGGCTCCGGCGGAGGTGGATACATACCGGGTTAATACCCTGTCAATCTGCCGGTTTGCCCAAGCCTGCCAGGCCCTGGCTCAGCAACTCAGCTGCCCCCCCCGCTGCGACAGGCAGGGCCCAGCCAGGAAGCCGCCTTGCGACGGGCAGCGAAGTGGGCGCAGCGGAGAATGCCAGCGCTTCGGCTGCACCCGTTGGTCTAGGAAGCAGCTTCGAGCAGCTTTGTGCTCCTACCGGGGGGGGGGCAAGGGATGGCCGATGGCACCACTCCCCCCAGCCCAGCACCCGGGGCACTTGCCCCCTTGCCCCCCAGGTCCCCCACTGCCTCCCTAGCAGGCCACCTGCACCTGAGGAGGTTCCGGCTGTTCGCCTCCCTGGGGTCTGCCAGGTGACCCCCCTCCGCCCCCAGTGCATGTCCGTTCCTTTTGCTGGGAGGTGCTCTGCCAACCGTCTGCTGGGCCACAAGCAGCGCGTTCCGTTTGGCTGCCACTGCTTGCCCCACACCGTCAGGCCTCGCCACGGCTACGAAAGGCCAAGCACCCTTCCACGCCCCCCACTGCGGCCACATGAGCTGCCTTGGGGGGAAGAGGGAGACGGCCGAGCGCCCAGCTCTCCTGCCAGGGGAAGGCGGCCCACCCTCACTGCTGCCCTGAGGAGGGACGGGGGGGACGGACCCACCAGTCCCCAGGACAGCGGCAGCCCTTCAGGGCACGGAAGGAGCCGGCGGAGGGGGGGGGGCTGCAGCTGCGCCTGTCGCCCTTGCAAACGAGGGGGGAACGAGGGAGGCGCCTGAACTCCAGGGACGAGCAGATGCTGCACCTCCTCCTAAGGAGGGAGATCCCGGAGCAGATGATTAAGCACCGAGAACTCTGAGGACCGACTGTGTGCCACCGCCGTGGCAACAACAGGATGTGGGCAGCTGCTTGTCCCAGGAGGCACCCGATGGTGCAACACGAGAGCCAGGAAGCTGGACTGGTTGGGCCGTGACCCGATCCAGCGGGGCGCTGCCTCTGTCTGCTCCAGGAACGTCTGTCTCTGTCTGCCACTGCACAATGAAAGATTGCCACACTTCTAGGAGGAAGGAAGGAAGGAAGGAAGGAAGGAAGGGGCCTTGCCCAAGGAGACCGAGTGGGCCGGTCTCTGCAAAGCCTGCCTGGCACAGCGTCAGCAGGCCCTGGGAGCAGGGGGGGGGCGACCTCCCAGTGGAGGATCCCCGCCCCCCCAGCCGCCTCGGACACCCCCCCCCCCCCCCCCCGGGGGGGGGGGGGGCGCCAGTGCCAAGAGGTGGTGACAGCTGCTCGCGGGGCCTGGATAAGGCAGACGGGAGGCCTGCCCGAGGCTCCGGCCGAAGTCCAGGTGCGGGGGGGGGGCTGCCCCCAAGCAGCTGACACGGGGAAGCAAAGTCTTCCCAGAGGCGCCCAGCAGGCCGTCGTGGACACGGGACGGGGTTCCTGGCCTTGATCGGACACGGCCGCCTCTGCGCTCAAGTCAAGTGGGGGGGGGGCTTTCCTGCTCCAGCAGTCAGGCGGGGGCGCGGCAGGGCGGCCCAGAGCTAGCACGGGCGGAGGCCCCGGCAGCCCTCCCGCTCGAAGAGCAGCCACCGGGGCTTGCCCGAGGCGGAGGAGCCGGGTGCAGGCAGCGCGCGCGACTGACACCGGGGCGCCCTGGGGGAAGCCGTCGCCCGGGACCGTAGGAGGACGCGCTGACGCAGGCAGGAAGCCGGGACCTGGACCGGAGCAGCGCGACCGGAAAAACCAGCCGCTCCCAAGAGCCGAGCGGCTGGAGTCCGCCGCCGGCAGGGCCTTCTCCGCAGCGGCCCCGCAAGCCTGGCCGACCCGAGGGCGAGCGCTGGGCCCGGGGATCTCCTCCGACGCCTCCAGCACCGGGAGGGCAGCGCGCCCAGAGGCCGCCCACTCACCTCTATGCTGGCGTCGATGGCGGTGAAGATGACCTTGCAGGCGGGGCAGCTCAGGTTCCTCCAGCCGAAGTGCGCGCCGGCCGCCGACAGCCGCTCCCCCAGGTCGTCGTCGAGCCCCGGCTGCCCCCAGCGCACGGCCGCGGCGGACAACAGCAGCAGGAGGAGCAGCAGCAGCGGCGGGGCTGCCCCCGGGCCACCCCTGCTCGGCCGCATCGCGCCAGCTCCGCTCGCTGCCCGGCGGCTCACTGCCGGCAGCTCAGGTGGGCCAGCGCAACGCCGCCTCCCGGCAAGGCGGGGCGGCCTGGGCGGCCGGCGGAGCTGCTTCCTGGGGGCGGGGAAGCGCTGGGGCAGCTGCTCCGGCCGGTCCCCGCAGGCTCCCCACGGGCGCGGGCAGGCCCCGCTGCAAGATGGCCGGCGCGGCTTCAGGCTGCGCCACGTCGGGCTCCCGCCTGCGCTTCTCATTCGCTACGCCGCCCTAGCACGGGGGGGGGGTTCTCCGGGGGCGGGATTGGGAGGAGCTCGGGTGGAGGCCGATTCGGGCGTGTCTCCGGGACCTCCCGCCTCGCGTAGGACCCTCGGCAGCCGGAACGCGCTGGCCTCGAGGGCTGCACTGCGCCCGCGGGTCTTTCCGCCGTCCGCTCCCCGCTTGCGCGCAAGGCTGTTCACGGGCAGCCGCGGAGGCAGAGCCGGTCCCGGGAGGAGGACGCTGCCGCGGTGACGCCAAGAGCCTGGCGGAAGCCACGGGAGCCGGCGACGACTCCTTGCTGCAGCAGGCCTGGCCGCCCGGCTGAGGAACGGGACCCGTGGGCGGCCCCCAAAGTGCTGGGGTGCTGTGGGGCGCCCTCATCTGAAGGAAGCAGGCGGCCTTGGGCCGCGAAACCCCTTTCCCTGGTCCCCCCCCCACATGTGCAGCTGGCGTGGCTGCCGCGTTTGCTCTTATAGTGGACGTGCACTTTGCACGTGCTCAGGGGCCTGCTCGTCATTTTGCATGTTCAAGGGAGCAGAGTCTTCAGCCCTCCCCACTCCAGCTGTGTTGGCAGCTGTGCCTCCTTCTCTCCTGTAACTGGCCTTCTGGCTGAAAGCACCGGTGAGACAACGATGATCCCAGCGGATTTATAGGGACGTGGTGGCGCAGCAGGTTAAAACGCTGCTGCTGGGCTTTCCGACCAGAAGGTTGGGAGTTCAAGACTGCGCGACGGAGTGAGCTCCCGTTGCTTGTCCCAGCTCCTGCCAACCTAGCAGTTCGAAAGCACCTAAAAAATGCCAGTAGATAAATAGGGACCACTTTGGTGGGAAGGGAACGGCGTTCCATGTGCTACGGCGTAGAGTCTTGCCAGCCACATGATCACGGAAGCTTCTCCTCGGACAAACGCCGGCTCTACAGGCTTTGAAACGGAGATGAGCACCGACCCCTACAGCCGGTCACGACTAGACCACTCGGTCGTGGGGACACCTTTACCCTGCACCGCCGGGCTCCGGGCTTCTGCTCTGTGTGCGGAAACGTGGCTGCGGTTCTTTAGGGGGGAGAGACCACCTGCGGCCTCCGGCCACGGCCTTGTGGGGGGGGGAGGCCCAGTTCTGGGAGGATCGGCGCACAGGCACAGGCTGGCCAAGGCCTGGCAACTCGGTCTGCGGACTGGCGCTGCCACTCTCTGTCCCGGCCACACCAGGCGGGGGCCTCTCTGTGCGGGAAGGACGAGAAGCCCCTACCCCTCCTGCGGCAGCCCTGGGCCGGCTTGGGGCCCCTTCTGGGTCCCACTCTGAGCACCCAGCTGCAGGGCTGGGACTGGCCGGCTCTCCAACCAGCGGCAGCTCCCTTGCTGGCACGAGGCGGGCGTGGCTGGGCCCGCCAGCCCTTCTCCACCGGAGCCCCAGCGGACACCCTGCCTGGCGGGGAGGAGGAGGAGGGAGGAGGGAGGCAGCCTTTCATTCCCCCCGGGAGTTTCCTTGGGTCCCTTATTAGCTGGTGCCTCTTTACTTGCTGCTGTGCTTGGAGTCTTGTTTTACTTGTTCTGTTAATTTAACGGCACGTCGCCTGCTGCGTTCCGAATCTTCCCGCGTCGCCTTGAGCTGCCTTTGCTTGGGAAGGGGATGATCCAGCCGGGTCTCCTCCCCAGGCTTCCTGCTTCAGACGTGGGGGACGGAGAGGCTGCTGCCCGAGGGGACGGAGGCTGCTGTGCTTTTCTGCCCTTCTGCGAACTGCCTTTCGAGGGGTGCCCGAGACACGCGGGTCTGGGCTGGCTTTCTGGGACTGGCTGGTTTGTTAACGAAATGGGGCAGCCGTGCCTGCCTGCGTCTCCGTCCCCGTGCCCGCTGGGAGCAGAGAGCCCCTCACCTCCCCCTCTCTCTGCTGCAGGCTTTGGGCTTCTTCCTCTCCCTACTCAGACCTGGAGCTCTCCCCCCGCCCCCCACCCTGAGCAATACTCATTTGGGCGCTGCCCCCCACCCCACGGTTTTGGACGTTCCCCCCCATGGGTCATTGTGGCGACTGGCCGTGTGGCAGTCCGGCTCTGCTCTGGCAGCAGAGGGCAGCCTTGGCCAGGCCAACGTGCAGCTGCCCTGCTGGGCCCGCCAGCCCCCGCCTGCCTCTCTGCGGCTTGACCGGCCCCCACAGCCAAAGCAGCTCTGTGGGTCAGGACCTCCGATGGTGGCGGCAGAGCCCAAGCAGCCTCCAGCCACCCAGACCCCGAATTGCAGAGGAACCGGTGTCTGGAGCGGAGACTGGGAGGCGCTGGGGCTGGTGCGACCCTGGTGCAGTGTGCAGCGGTGTGCAGCATCAGCCCCCCCCCCCCAGCCGAAGTCTCTGGAGAGTCTTCAAGGGCGGCCACGTGCAGAAGGCATTCCAGTGGTCCAGCTGCAGCCAAGGCTGAATCTGGGCTCAGCCCCAGAGCTCCGCCTTCCTGGAGGGTGGGTGGGCAGCCCAGTGGGACGGACCCCTCCCTTTCCAAGGAAGGTGGTTGCAGGAAATGAGGTCTGCCTGAGTCCCAAGAGGGTCCCTGAGATGATGAATGGGTTGTTGTTGTTGTTCAGCCGCTAAGTCGTGTCCGACTCTCCGCGGCCCCCTGGACCGCAGCACGCCAGGCCTCCCTGTCCTCCACCAGCTTCCTGAGTTGGCCCAATTTCATGTTCGTTGCTTCGGTGACACTGTCTAACCATCTCGTCCTCTGCCGCCCCCTCCTCCTTTTGCCTTCCATCTTTCCCAGCAGGAGGGTCTTTTCTCAAGAGTCCTCTCTTCTTGTGAGGTGGCCATTGGAGCTTCAGTATTTGAAGGTGTATTTGACGTATTTGTCCTGGAAGGACAGAGGGCAATCAGGCTTGACTTCCTGTAGGATCGACTGATTGGACCTCCTTGCAGTCCAGGGGACTCTCCAGAGTCTTCTCCAGCACCATAATTCGAAAGCATCTATTCCGCCTTCCTTGTGGTCCGGCTCTCACAGCCATACGTGGCTACTGGGAGAACCGTGGCTTTGACTATGCGGATGTTGGTATTGAAGAAGGGAGATCCAGGAACTACCCAGAAAGAACCCTTTGATGATTGGGAGCCCAGCCCAAATGTTGCTCTTCCTCCTTGTCAAGCAGTGCCACCCGCTTGTTGCAGTTTCCGTGGCAACCCCTTCAGCCTTCTGCTCCTCATTTCATTCTCAACGTTTACACCAGGGTTCAGTTTTAACCTGAAGCACCCGAAGCCTGAGAGCGGGCGTGTGGGGGTGGTGGCTGCAGACAGGGGCTGAGTGGCCGGGCATCACCCAGCGAAGCCTGGCCCAGGGAAGGCCACCAGCACGCGTGGCCAGGGTTGCGGGGGTCAAGGGCCCACTCCCATCGGGCGGGGGGGCAGCTCATGGGAGGCCTTGCTGAACTCCGGATTCAGGAGTGCCCCACACCGGTGGCTGCCCCACACCCTGCCAGGCTAGTCACTGTGTCAGAGGAGAGGATGAGGCTTGCCCAGCTTGGCCTGTTTCTGACACAGCCGTGCTGGTGGCCAGAAAGCCCCCCCCCCGCCATCTCCCGATCTTCCTTTCCCCCATTTTAAGGATAATGTCAGAGAAGGCATCCTTGACTGCCAAGACACATGCTCTCTCTCTCTCTCTCTCTCTCTCTCTCTCTCTCTCTCTCTCTCACTCTCACTCACACACACACACACACACACACACACACACACACACACACAGTGGCCTATACACAGGACGACGTACAATAGTGAACTTCCGGATTTCCTATGTTAGAAATAGTGGGCCCCTCTGACCCACCAGCCCATCCATCAAATGGTTAGGAGTGTTTGATCCCCCTGACCCAACATCCCTGTACCAAGTACCACAGAGACCGAGAGAGATGGCAGCAGCCTGGGTTTCCTTGCCGCAGTAAAGGGAGGGGCAGGACCAAAGTCCAAGACCCCTCCTCAAACAATACATAACCACAAACTATATGGACCCCATTCCGTGCGCAGCCCCTCCTCGCGTTCACCATTGGTTGAGTTACTTCCGAGGTTACAGCCTTCCCGTCTGCCTATTACACATCTCCCCCATGTTTCTCCTTGATATGTATCCCCACCGTCGCGCGTGCATTCAAATCAGCTTTTGTGCTCCAAGAGGGGTGTAGTTTAATATTTGTTGTTGTTGTTGTTCAGTCGCTAAGTCGTGTCGGACTCTTCGTGACCCCATGGATTACAGCACGCCAAGCCTCCCTGTCCTCCACCAGCTTCCTGAGTTTGCCCAATTTCATGTTCATTGCTTTGGTGATACTATCTAACCATCTCCTCCTCTGCCGCCCCCTTCTCCTTTTGCCTTCAATCTTTCCCAGCATGAGGGTCTTTTCTCAAGAGTCCTCTCTTCTCCTGAGGTGGCCCAAGTACTTGAGCTTTACTTCAGCTTCAGGATTTGTCCTTCCAGGGAGCAAGCAGGCTTGACTTCCTGGAGGATGGACCGATTGGTTCTCCTTGCAGTCCAGGGGACTCTCAAGAGTCTTCTCCAGCACCATAATTCGAAAGCATCTATTCTTCAGCGCTCTGCCTTCCTTATGGTCCAGCTCTCACAGCCATACATTGCTACTGGGAAAACCATCACTTTGACTATGTGAGCCTTTGTTGGCAGGGTGATGTCTCGGCTTTTGATTAAATTGTCTAGGTTCGCCATAGCTTTCCTCCCAAGAAGTAAACGTCTTTTAATTTCATGGCTGCAGTCACCGTCTGCAGTGATCTTGGAGCCCAGGAAAATAAAGTCTGTCACTGCTTCCATTTCTTCCCCTTCTATTTGCCAGGAAGTGATGGGAGTGGTTGCCATGATCTTAGTTTTTTTAATGTTGAGCTTCAAACCAATTTTTGCACTTTCCTCTTTCACCCTCATCAGAAGGTTCTTTAGGTCTTCCTCACTTTCTGCCATTAGAGTGGTGTCGTCTGCATATCTGAGGTTGTTGATGTTTCTCCCAGCAGTCTTGATTCCAGCTTGTGAGTCATCCAGCCCTGCCTTCCTCATGATGTACTTTGCATATAAGTTAAATAAGCAGGGTGACAGTATACAGCCTTGTCGTACTCCTTTCCCAATTTGAAACCAGTCGGTTGTTCCATGTCCAGTTCTAACGGTAGCTTCCTGACCCGCATACAGGTTTCTCAGAAGGCAGATCAGGTGGTCTGGTACTCCCATCTATTCAAGAACTTGCCACAGTTTGTTGTGATCCACACAATCAAAGGCTTTAGCGTAGTCAATGAAGCAGAGGTAGATGTTTTTCTGAAACTCTCTGGCTTTCTCCATGATCCAGCGAATGTTGGCAATTTGATCTCTCGTTCCTTTGCCTCTTCGGAAACCAGCTTGTACATCTGGTAGTTCTTGATTCACATACTGCTGAAGCCTAGCTTGTAGGATTTTGAGCATCACCTTGCTAGCATGTGAAATGAGTGCAATGGTGCGGTAGTTCGAACCATCTTTGGCATTGCCCTTCTTTGGGATTGGAATGTAAACTGATCTTTTCCAGTCTTGTGGCCACTGCTGGGTTTTCCAAATTTGCTGGCATATGGAGTGCAGCACTTTGAGTGCAGTAGTTTAATATGTATAGACCCTATTAAGCCTGCGCAATTTGCTACAGCCCTCTGTAAACTTTTCACCTCTAATTAACCCACCTTGTTAGTAGAGACATCTGGCTCATCTACTTTTGCCTGTGTTTTGCCTGGTTAGAGCAGAGGCACCTGCATTATTCCCTAAATATTTTTGGTGCCAAACCTTTTGAAGCTTCTACTTGCTTGTGAATGATTCTAATGAGCAAAGCTATTCTTTGTGCTGGCTACTTGCTCCAAGTGACAGGCTTCGTTCCCCTGTTCTCAGTCTTCTGACAGCCCCCAGTCCCAGTTCATAAGCTCTCAGTTCCTTCTTAGTCCTTTTAGTTCGTCTGCCCCAAATCACGGATGTTGTGATTTTTGCCCTAAATTCCTTACACCTACAACAAGCATGACCCTCACTGGCTCCTCTCCAGCCTTTGGGAACTGCCCATCTCCAGGCAGCAGCTCTGTGATGACACCTGCTGGCACCTTCCGCACACTGGGGTTCACCTCTCCCCCTGCCACCTGGGACCTCTTCCCCACCTTCTGCGCTTCCTTCTGTGACCGTCCTCTCCTGCCTGTCCCAAGCTGCTTGCATGGCCGGGATCCTCGACTGGGAGGTCCCCCCCCCCCGCTTCCAGGGCCTGCTGACGCTGTGCCAGGCAGGCTTTGCAGAAACCGGCCCAATCGGTCTCCTTGGGCAAGGCCCAGTGGTGCAATTCAAATGAATTAACAAGCGGTTCTATGATGTCATAGCCGGAGCCAAAAAAACCCCGAAGCCAGCCGAGGTAAGCGAGTGGGCAGGGCCCGGCCATTTAACAACCAGTTCTATAGAACCTGGGCGAACCCCCTGAATTTCACGACTGGCAAGGCCCCTTCCTTCCTTCCTTCCTCCTTCTAGAAGTGTGGCAATCTGTCATTGTGCCACTTTCCTGGAGCAGGCAGAGGCAGCGCCCTGCTGGATCGGGTCACGGCCCAACCAGTCCAGCTTCCTGCTCTCGCGTTGCACCATCGGGTGACTCCTGGGACAAGCAGCTGCCCACGTCCTGTTGTTGCCACGGCGGTGGCTCACAGTCGGTCCTCAGAGTTCTCGGTGCTTAATCATCTGCTCCGGGACCCTCCCGGGTGGCTCCTGGATCTCCCTCCTTAAGAGGAGGTGCAGTTCTCTGCACTCGTCTCTGGCGTTCAGGCCTCTCCCTCGTTCCCCCCGAGTTCGCAAGGGCGACAGGCGCAGCTGCAGCTCCCCCCGCCGGCTCCTTCCGTGCCCTGAAGGGCTGCCGCTGTCCTGGGGACTGGGCTGCCTTCGAGGGTGGTGGGTCCCCTCGCCCCCGTCCCTCCTCAGGGCAGCAGTGAGGGGGGCCCGCCTTCCCCTGGCAGGAGAGCTGGGCGCTCGGCCTTCCTGCTGCTGCCCGCGGCCTCCTGCCGCCTCCTTCCGCGAGCCCCCCTCCTGCCTGCCGGGCGTGAGCAGCAGAAGCCTCGGCTCCTCTGTGCGGGGGGTGGGGGGCTCTGCCCTTCCCCAGCTGCCCCCCGTCATCCAGCTGCTCCTGCAGGCCCGCTCTCCGCACACGCTTCCTGCCGCTGCGCTGCTTTCCCGGGACGCCTCCCAGCCGTCTTCTCGTGGTGGCCGTTGGCACCTGAGCCTCGGGAATCCCACTTTGTCAGGAAGCTCTTCCTGGACTGTTTCTGCCCTCAAAGGTTCTCGCCGGAGGATCCAACTGGTTCTCAGGACCGTTCTCAGCCAGCACCCCTGAAGTCTAGAGTGTGTCCCTGACGGGCTGGCCTGAGGCTGAGGCTGATGGGAATGCTGGCTTTGGTTGGGGGGGGGAGCTGCGGCCCAGCAGGGGAATGCCCCACCCTAGCTCGCGTCTGCTGCCGCCCCCCTGGCCTGAGCTGCTGAGCAAGCAGGAGGGGGGCGGGGATGCAGCACCCCCCACTTTCTCTGGTGGGGCTGGAGGGAGGGAGAGAAAATGTCTCCCAGCCGCCATCGCCTTGTCCACAAAGTGGCAGGAGGGTGAGGTGGAGCCTGGCAGGCAGCCTGGCTCGGGGCCCTCCCTGCATGCGCTGCGCTTCCCCGCCCACCCTCCGGGGCACGCGGCTGCTGACCAGCGGGCACTGTGTGGCCACGGTCCAGCCAGGAGCGGCTGGTGGCTGACTCTGCTTCCAGGCATCCATCAGTCACAGAGGCCTCCTCGAGGGGAGGGAAGGTTTCTCTTTACCCCAGAGCTGTTGCCCTTACCCCGGGATTGCGCCCCTAGTTACTGCTCAGCCCTGCCTGCCTGCCTGCCATGCCTCAAGAACTGGACCCCCTCCGCCCCCACTGCGGGCCCACACTGGGCTGTGGCTGCCCCTCCAAGCCCTCGTCCCTCCGGTCCTGCAGGGGGGGCCCATGTGCCAGGGCGGTGCCAGCAGCAGGTAGCAGCTCAGCGTATGCAGTGCTGGGCAATGCCGGCATCCTGGCCAGCAGAGTCGAGGGGGTGGGCAGGGCCCGTGAGGGGGGGGAGGAAGTAATTTGTGTTCGGGCTCAGGGTCAAGAAGGTGGCCCAAGAGCCAAAAGGGTGCAGACGTGTCCTGCCATCTTACCTTTTTGTATCTCACCAGAACTCACTGCCCACGTGTGGTGCTGGGGGCACTGCTGTGGGTGTGTGGCTTTGTGCAGTGGCTTTAATGCGCACAGACACTTCCTGGGAGGAAGCCGGTCTGCTCCAGGAGCCCTTTGGCTGGTGGATCTGCGCACTGTGAAGGAGTGTGCAGGAGCTCAGGGACAGCTCTGGGCCTGCAGCTGCTGCCGAAGTCAGTTTTGGTGCACACGGGACATGTTAAGCCCAAGTACAAGGATGATGCTAACTTTCTGCAATGATTTTCTCCGTTTAAAAGATTTTAGAGAGGCGCAGGAGTGTGTTTGGTTTGCCATATTCCGACACTGTGCCTGTGGGCCGACCTGGGCTCCACATCAGGAAGCCTGGAAGACCCTGGGGAGCAGACCTCCCAAGACAATTCCGGCACCCTCCCCCGCCCTGTTCCACTGCTCCCCCCCTTTGGGAAGGGGCCCAAAAGAATCTTTGTACCCTGATAAAACTCCTCTCAGAGGCCCTGCCCACGAGGCCCTCCCCCTTGCTGCCCCTCCCCTGTGAGCTGCAGCATTGGGGGCCCAATCCTGGAAAGCGGAGGGAGCGGGAAGGAAGGCTGGCAGAGCAGCCCACTGCACCCATGCCCCTGGCTGAGCCCAGCTCCCAGGTCCTGCCTCCTCTGCGGACTGAGGCTCGTGAGCCCCCACTGAGATGGGCGGGGCTGGGAAGGTGCCCCTGGCAGGATGTGGAAGCCTCTGTGCCCCCCCCCCCCGCTTGACTGCGATCCGCCCCGTCCTTCCCCTACAGGAAAGCCTCAGGCTGGCGGCCGCTGCCCTCGGGGGTTGCTGTGATGGGCACGACACTGTTTCCAGCCCCTCCAAGGCAGCCTCGGAGCTGACGCAGCCTCTACCAAGGTTGGTGTGACCCTGAGCCTCCGGGGCCGGCCTGCTCCCGTCCCCGTCCCCCCCCCCCCGCTCGTTCACCAGCTTGTTTGCAGATGGGCTGACGCTTGCCATCCAGCTGGCATGTGGTGGCAGGCAGGCAGAGTTCCTGGTCTTGCTGGGCGCCTTCGCTGATGAGACCTGGCTGCGTTGGGGCACATCAGGCAACCTGGGCCTTTTCCCCACTGGGATGGCTCAATGGCACCCTGCCCCGCCCTTCTCCTCCTGTTCCATCCCTCGCTCCTCTGCCCTGCCTGGCTCTGAGAGCAGCGAGGGGGCCAAGTTTGCGGATGACAGAAAACTTTTCTGGGTGGTGAAGACCAGAAGGGATTGTGAAGAGCTCCAGAAGGATCTCTCCATATTGGGGGAATGGACGGCAAAATGGCCGATGCGTTTCAATGTAGACAAGTGTAAAGTGATGCACGTTGGGGCCAAAACCCAAAACTTCACCTATAGGCTAATGGGTTCTGAGCTGTCTGTGACAGCTCAGGAGAGAGATCTTGGGGTGCTGGTGGACAATTCAATGAAGGTCCACAGGAGGTGGTGATGGCATCTGGCCTAGATGCCTTTAAGAGGGGTTTGGACGGATTTCTGGAAGAAAAGTCCATTGTGTCCTTACATTAGTAGTAGGCTACTTTGGTGTACCAGGTGCAAGGGAGTGGCAACAGGATGCAAGCGTCTTGTGTCTCGTGCCTCCCTGGGGCACCTGGTGGGCCGCTGTGAGATGCAGGAAGCTGGACTAGATGGGCCTTGGCCTGATCCAGCAGGGCTCTTTTTATGTCCTTAACCTCCCCCCAGTGGTGGGATTCAAATAAATTAACAACCGGTTCTATGACGTCATAGCTGGGGCCAAAAAACCTGGAAGCCAGCCGAGGTAAGCGAGTGGGTGGGGCCTGGCCATTTAACAACCTGTTCTATAGAGCCTGGGCGAACCCCCTGAATCCCCCCACTGCCTCCCCCCCCCACAGAGCCTCTGATGCCGACTGCATCTGCTGACTGAGCTGCACCCTTTGTTCTGCTGGGATTCACCTTCGGATGGACAGTGTATGCTAGGTGGTGGTGGAGAATTGCCCCCCCCCAGAACAACATGAAAAGCAAACTGCTGCAAGGCACAGCCTGCTTGGCACCATCTCTTTGGCCACCGGTGTGAAGAAGTGCCTGGTGTAGCCCCCAAGCTTGCCTGCCCGTCTGCCCGCCCGCCCGCCCTGTGCTTTGAAGGCTGGCTGGGCCTCGCGGGGGGCTGTGCTGTCAGTCTGAGCTGATGGGAGTGGACCTGGGAAAGGTGCAGGACCACTGTGGGGCAGCTCCCTCCCGAGGGAGTCCAAAAGAAGGTGCCAGGGGGTGGTGGGAGGGCAGGCCCTGTGTGGCGGGCAGTCAGTCAGACGGAGGGGGCCCAGGGGAATCCCCGAGTGCCCCCAGGATAGCCGGTCACGTAGTACTCCTGGGACATCAGGATGCCCAGCCCTGGGGACAGAGGCAGAAGGTCCGCATGGCGGTTTGCGGGGGGGGGATGAAACCCCTCCTATATTCAGACAGGGGAATGTCACCGCATCTTTCTCCAGGGTTGAGGAATGGGAAACTCCCAGGAGGAAGGAAGCTGGCCAGAAGAGGAGCCCCTCCCCGCAGGGGTCTCATCAGTCTGCACACAAACCACCACTCTGCTCTGTGGCTGAAGCCACTTGCTGGCAAGCCGTCTCCCGTCCGTTGCAGCTGAGCAGGTGGGCTCACCTGCTCGTATAACCCATGGAAGCCGCTCTCTAGTCCAACCTCCTGCCTGTGGTGGAAAATCCCCCTCGTGCGTCTCCGGCAGGGGCCTTGGAGAGATCTGGCGAGGGGGAACCACCTCCGTTCGCAAGCCGAACCGCTGAATTCACTGCCGAACCGCCCTGGCCAACAAGAATGTCCTTCCTGATGTCTTACCAGAATCTCCTCCCTTGCAATTGGTACCCACTGGACCTAGTTCTACTGTCAAGAGGGAACAGATTTGTCCCTTATGGCAGCCCTTCAGGTACTTCAAGAGTCCACTCTCAGCTTCCTCTTCTCCAGGCTAAACATCCCAAGTTCTCCCAACCTTTCCTCGCAGGGCTGCTTCTTTTTATTTGCCCCCTGAGCATCTTCGTTGCTCTTCTCTGAACCTGCTCCAGTTTGGCTGCATCTTTCTGAAAAGGACACAGTAGAACTAGAAAAGGTGCAGAAGAGAGAGGCCAAAGTGATTGCTGGGCTGGGTCAACTCCCTTATGAGGAAGAGCTAAAGCTTCTGGGGCTCTTCAGTCTAGGAAAATGTGCCTGAGGCAGAACCTGACTGAGACACAAAATTACGCACGGGATGGATAGAGAGATGTTCACATCCACTAAAATTGAGTGTTGGGAGAGTGAGAACAGACAAAAGGAAATACTTTCTTACCCAGTGGGAAATTAATCTGTGGAACTCCTTGCCACAGAAGGTGGCAAGATGGCATCTGGCCTAGGTGCTTTTAAAAGGGGATTGGACAGATCTCTGGTGGAAACATCCATCACAGGCTACAGGCCATGATGGGCGGTGCAACCTCCTCATTGTAGAAGTCGGCTGTCTCTGACTGCCTGATCGTAATTCGCAGGCTCATAGATACCCCATATGCAGCCCAGGGCCCAAGTGAGTCGTGAACGTTCAGCAGAGGGTGTCCTTAAGCACTTCCAAGCCAAGGCAATGAGGCACACAGCCTCAGCTCCCAGCCTGGGACCACAGTGAAGAGTTACAGCCTCTGACAGCCATAAACAGCCTCTTAACTTTTTTAATCCACAGGCTAAACTAGCCCTGACTGCAAGGAACTATCCAAAGCTATGAGGCTTAACTGGTAGGGTGCCCAAGCAGCAAAACTGAATTTAGTTTGGTTTTAGTTTGGAAAAGTTTTGTGTCATCCGCAAACTTGGCCACCTCACTGCTTATCCCTGTCTCCAGGCCATTTATGAACAAGTTGAAAAGCACTGGCCCCAAGACAGATCCCTGGGGCACTCCGCTTTTCACCTCTCCCCATTGTGAGAATTGCCCATTGACCCCCACGCTCTGTTTCCTGGCCCTCAACCAATTCTGAATCCGTAAGAGGACCTGCCCTCTTATTGGCTGATGAAAGCTCTTGATGGCACCCAGCTTTTTGAGATGGGTGACCCAAGCTCTTCATGACCCCCTGAAAATTGGTTCACAACTCCCTCAGGGCGTCCGACCCCCAGGCTTGGAACCGCTGCTCTAGGAGGATTTCCTGCTTCAGAACAAGATGGATCCTTTCCAAATCTGTGATTCTACTGATATGAGGTCGGCAGGGAGGTGGGGTGGATCAGGGAAGGGATGGGGGCCTGTTGGAGGCGGGAGGGAGTGACATCCGGTGCAAGCAACATGCCCCGGATGTGATCTCCTCCCAAACCTGCCAACGTGCCCCTTTTTCCTCCTCAGTCTTGCACCTGCTGAAGGGCTGGTGCAAGTCCAAGGAGTCCCTCTTGAGACAGAGGGGCTCGTGGAGGTGCAGTAGAATATTTTCCCTACCTCTTGCAAGCCTCTGATTCCTCCCCCCCCCCCCGTTTGTAGCACGCAGCACAGCCTGGAAAGGATGGGGTGGGCAGTTCACCTCCACTTGGTTGATGCAAACCCAGCTGCCTTTCCAGTCCCTGCTGCTCTGTGCCTCATCTGGGACCTGTGTGGAAGCAGCCCAGCAAGGGCGAGATTTTGTTGTTTCCTCAGAAAAGGGGGGCACAAGAGTCGGCGTTCCGTCCTCTCAAGGGTGCTGCCTGACACCTGCTTTGCACCTAGCAGAGCCGGTGGCTCAAACGAGACCGGAGGGCCTCCTAGGGAGCAGAGCAGCCAGGCCAGCGGGGGGGGGGGGATCGGCTGCCACCTGCTGCTGCCTGGCTCCAGCAGGAGGGATGCAGTGGGACGGGAGCACCAGCCCTGGCCACTAGCCCTGGGGACTCTGTGCCACCCTCTGCCCCTGGATACCTGCTGAAGGGGACACGAGGGTGGGAGAAGAACCCATCAGGTGGGTGCTGAGCCAGGCCGGCCCTCTGGGTCTCCCTGGCAGCCAGCCCCCCCCAATGCTCTCAGGATCCCAGCAGGCCCAGGAGGCTCCCCATCAGGCCCTTCCTGTCTCGACAAGGTGCTGCGACACCATGGAGGTATTATACACTGGATAGGACATGACGTCATTTTCTTGAAGCCATGGGTCTATCAATATGGCTGACTCAGATCATCGCCGCGAAGGAGGATTGCCGCGAATTCACGAATAAAACTCTCCCTGCACGCGTGGGAGAGCACGCGTGTGAAATTAACCTTAAAGAGGTTAATTTCAACCTCTTTAAGCATGCCTGCATGTTCTGCATACGGGTGTGTGAATCGCTGTACGAAAAATGGGATTTAATTTCCACGGAAAGATTCATGTATTCACATTACATCGGTTCAATAAAACTACCGTTCAGTGAGTACAGAATTTTTTTTTATGGGGCATGACCGTTTTATTTTTGCTTGTGTAGATTTCAAAAAATAAGTCTGTCAAAATAGTGCAATCCAAGCCGCGGTGGTTGTGTAAGCCGGCAGCGACCCATGCATAAACCGGGGCTGAGATTAGAGAAACGCCGCTCGCAGGCCTTTTGCGTGCCTCGGTTCCAAGCCGGCGGCTCAGCTCTTGCACAGGCGGCGTAGTGGGCTACGAGAATGATACACGTTTTTATTTTGGTAAGTTTTTATTTCAGGAGTAAACTATTCAGTCCTAAACAGTACGGGCAAAGCAATCTGAAATGCTTGGAATCAGCATTGTTTTGAGTTCAAAAACATGGCCGCTAAGCCCACCCCCTGGCTTCAATTCTGCCGCATTACTTCTTAAGGCAGGGCCATGGGTTGTGCTACAGGGACAGCTGCACAGGCATCCCCCTGGCAGAGTATGCTGGGCAGCCCCCACCCCTCCTTCAGACGGCAGCGCTGGGGGATAGAAACACTCCTGAGCAGGACGTGATGCCTGGGAGACAAGGCTGGCTTGGGCTGTGGAGGCGAATGCCCCCCCCGTCTTGTCTAATGGCTCCTGTGCTACGAAAATGGCTCCCCAGCTCAGCCCAGCACCAGGGGCTGGATCTTTCCTCCGAGGGACCATCGTTGGCGTGTCACTCTCCTCCCCCCACAACAAGGTGCCTCCCCCGCCACACTCTTCCCTGCTGCTCCCAGAACAGCAAAGGGCTCCCCACTGCTACTCCCCCCCCCAACATGGGCGAAGCTGGAAATGCCCACTTCCTGGCAACCAGAAAGGGGCATGTGGGCAGCCTACCCCCCCACCCCTTGCAGGGTGACGGGAGCTGGGCTGGGGGGCCCTGGAGCCAGTGCCAGGAGGAGCAGCTGAGTTGCACTCTGGCTGGCTCCGCAGAGGTGCCGGCTGGATGGCTTGTGGAGAACCGAGGTTGGACCCAAGGCTGGGGCTTGCACTGAGCGCATCGTGCGGACAATCCCAGAAGCCTCCGGAGACTCTGCATGCACTTCCCGCAGTTCCCACCAGGTGGCAGCTTGGCACCAGGGTCCGGCCAGGCCGCCTTTCCCTTGGTTCCCCTGGCCCCAACTGGAAGAGCCTGGGGGCTGTGTGGGGGTGCCTGTGGCTTTGCTCGGGGTGGGGGTGCAACCTCCCCACCCAGAGAAGGTGTCACCAGGCGCAGGAAGCCCTCCTGCTCTGCACAGGCCTGGCCTCTTATGTGGGGTGCTGTACCATTCTTGTTGGCAAGCTGAACCACCAGGAATCCGAGAAGACTCACAAGCCCCGAGCTCTGGAGGGAGGCGGTGGTGGAGCCGCCACCGCCAGGTTTGCCTGTGGCAACAAAGCCGACAGGAAGACTTCTGGTGGCCTCTGAAAGCCGAGCTCATGCAGCGGGTGGACATGTGTGACTGCTGTGGGCCAAGGAGTGGCGGGCCAGGTTCGAGTGCGCACCGCCAGCCCTGCGGAGGCCATGACCGGGCGCTGATTGCTCAGGGCACGTGGGCTTGGCCTGCTGGGCATTGGGAGACTCCTCCGGGGCAAGGGCTGCAGGCACTTTGGAGCAGAGGCCTTGGTGAGAGAGCAGAGAGCCGACCGGTGAAGGTCTCTTGAGTGCCTTGAGCAGTGTGTGCGTGCAGGTGTGTGTCCTTGGGGTGGGGATGTGGTGGACGGAAGGGCTACTTTTCCTGGGCAGGTCCAGTTAGAAGACAGAGAATTCCCTTTTTGACCGTCCTGCCCTGCCCTGCCCTGTGCTGCTTTGGAGGTGGTGATGGAGCCTGCAAGGACAAGGGCTCTTGGGGGCGGCTGCCTCGGCAGGACAGGCAAGGACATCTACCACGAGGTGGGCTGTGTGTGTTCTGGACGCAGCTGCAAGGGGGGGCAGTCCAGTGTCAGCAGTCGTTGTCGTTGTCTCCTCCTCCTCCTCCTCCTCCTCCGAATGGCCCTAGCCTGGAATTTGACTCCTTCGCTGTGGCTGCAGCTGGGTCAACATTTGCCTGGAGCTCTCCACGCAGACCCTCAAACGCCCCCCAAATCCTGACCCAGCAGAGTCTGAAGAGACAGGCAGCAGAGCGAAAGTAGCCAGTCCCACCTTGACCTTACGGGCCGTTGGGTTCCGCACAGAAGCCACAAGCAGCTTCGTTTGCTTCAGGCGCTGCGGACAACGGAGCTCTGGGGAAGGTCCTCAGGGGGGGCTTTGGGGCCCGGCGAGAGGGCCAGGCGAGGGTGCGTCAAGTGGGCAGCCTGATGTGCCTCTGGAATGAGAAGCAAATGCACACTGCTGACCACCTAGGGAGTGGCGTCCTGTGCCAAGCAGCTCTCCTTGCTTAGTCCAGGACACACACCCCCGCCCCGAAGCACGAGCTCCCCACTCCAGCCAGTCCATGGCAAGGAAGAGTTATGGGTGCACGAGGGTGGGGCGGGGTGGAGGGATGCTTCCATCTCAGCCCTTGCCTTGAGGGAGCAGTGAGGAAGGCAGCCCCCCCACCCACAGAAAGGCCAGGGCCAGGCCTTCTCCCTCCCCCCCGGCAGTCTCCGCAGTGCAGCTCATTCATACCTCAAGGTCAGTGCATGATGGTGGCACCATGGATACCATCCAGGTATCTATGGCAACTGGTGGCAGACAAGCTTAGGAGAGGAACAGAAGGTGATTCCCCCGTCCCCACTGGGGGGAGGAGGAGGATGCCTGAACAAGCTGAGGCCCTGGGTGGGGTGGGGGCTGTGGGGGCTCTGGGGACTGGAGAGGGCACAGACTGCACCCCTGAACCTCATCCCAAGGTGTGCAGGTGGGGCTCTCAGGGGGCTGTTCTCTTGGGAGGTGCAACCCTAGCGCTGGGAGAAGAGCTGCTGCAAACATGACCAGGGGCCCCATCCTGCAAGGCGCAGCCCCATCCTGTCCAGGGCCGTCCTGTGTGCGGCAGGGACACCGTTGCCCTCCTGGCTGCATCCTGTGGCCTGCCAGGTCCTGCCCTCCTCGCCACGCCTTGCTTCCTGCTCCTGGGACGGCACAGAAGAGGCCTGGCAGGCCTGGGATGGGCACTCCGGATCCTGCACCAGGGCCTGCCCCCCGTCCTGGCCTGACCCACCCCCGGCCCAGCCTGCTCCCGGCTCTGATCCTCTCTCCCAAGTGCCTCTCCTTGGCGGCTGACCTGCGGCCTCTCTCAGCCACACACGGCCTTCTGGGCCTCGTGCCAGCGGAAGCACTCCAAGCAGGGCGGGGGAGGCTGCTGTGCCAGCAGCCCTCGTGCTCCACCAGCGCAACACACCAGTCGGATCGGGCCACTCTTTGCATGCGTTGCCGTGTAGCGTAGACTAATAAAAACCCGTTAAAAAATCTTGGCTTCGTTTGTTCCCTCTTTTGTCAAGCTCTTTGGGATGAAGAGATGAAGCTTTTGTCAAGCTCTTTGGGATGAAGCTTTTAACTGTTGACAGGCTGGCTGGCTGGCTGGCTGGCTGGTTATATTTTTATATTTTATGATCCACTGGGCTTGTTGTTTTTAAATTGTATTCTTTTGTTTTGATTTTGTTTTATTGTATGGTTTTAATATTGTTTTTAAATTACTTTTGGATGTTAACTTTTATATTGTGTTTTTGTATTGTAGTGCCGCCTTGTGTGCCTCCGGGCTAAAAGGCAGGGTAAAAATCTAATAATAAATAAAATAAAGAGCACTCTCGATACAGGAGTCAATGAAGCAGATGCCAGCTTTGTTGAGCATGGATGTCCTGTGGATGCCCACCATGGCCGGAGGAGTCTGGGGTGCCTGTCCGTGGTGCTGTCCGTGGTGCTGCAACAGGCAGCGGAATGCCAAGCGCTGTCCACAGTGCTGAAGGTGGAGGTACCTGCCCTCAGTGCTTCCGCTGGTGGAATTGGGAATGGGAGGGAAGGAGACAAGAGGCTTCTCCAACAGCTTGTCATGAGATGGGGGCTGGGAATCCACCTGAAGGCTTTATCCAGCCTTTGGCATGTGGTGCGGAAGCTTAAGTGTTCCAGCCCCTAGCAGGGGCTGACAGGGGATAAATACAGTGCACCCGTAATATCTTCTGGGGTTCTGAAACAGAAACAGAACAGAACCCCCTCACAAATATTGTGGTCACCATTTAAATGCCCTTAAAAAAAAAAGGAAAAAGTGCCAAAATCACTTCTCATACCTTTTGTGAGGTCAAACAGTGCTGGTCCCCAGCAGGCTACAGGCCATGATGGTTAGTGCAACCTCCTTATTTTAGAAGTAGGCTACCTTGGAGTGCCAGATGCAGGGGAGTGGCAACGAGATGCACGTATCTAGTTGTCTTGTGTGTTCCCTGAGGCACCTGGTGGGCCACTGTGAGATACAGGAAGCTGGACTAGATGGACCTTGGCCTGATCCAGCAAGGCTCGTCTTACCTTCTTATGTTCTTTCAGAGGCTAAAAATAGCTCAAAGGTATATACTGCATTCAGCCACTAGAGGTGCTGAATGGAATGGAATTATTCCATCACACTCCGTTACATTTGGCACTTCTAGTGGCTGAATGCGGTATATACCCAGCCCACCTACTTACTGTATTTGATTGAATATAATACAGCATATTGATTCTCCATGTACTTATTATTTATTTATATTCTGGCCCTTGACACCATATCAGATATATGATGCGGCCCTCGTGCTGTCTAGGAGGATTTCCTGCCACAAGCACGGGGTTGGACTAGATGACCTTGTGGGTCCTCCTAACTCTAAGTTTGTGTGGGGTGGGCAGTGGGTGGGGTGGGAGGAACAGGGAGAGGAGTGTTGGATGGAGGACAGGGCGAGGGGGGTTGAGGCTGGGAGGGGGGCAGCAGCACCAGCTGCTGCACTGTCAGTATCCTCTCCTGCTTTCCTGGCTTCGGTCCACCTTCCAAGGGGGCTCAGACTTGTGCCAGCAAAATTGGGACAGTGAGGCTCACCCTGAGGCAAGGGAACAAATGCCCCCTTGCTGCAGGGAGTCCTTCGTGGCTTGATGCCACCCCTCCCTGGCATGTGGTTCGTGCCATGTTTGTGTGGCTGCATCAGTGCCAGGGGGCAGAGAGGCTTCGGCTGCACAATCTTGTGTTGCTCATTAAAAAATTCTTTCTTTTCTCTGATCTTTTTTTAAATGCATACTTGAAGCACAAGATCTTGCTGGTTCTCATCAGGTCTGAAGGGAGATGAGTCAGGGATTAATTTGGTGGAGAAAAAGTCATTTGAGCTGTTTTGCGGATTTTAATCATTTTGTTTTCTTCCAGTGGTGGAGAAATTCCAGTTTTCTGTCTCCAGGGAGGAGGAGCGACACCTCACCAGTCGTGTGCCGGGCTCTTAGTGGTGGTTCCCTGGAAATGAACAGGTGTGAGGCCCACAAGCAGACCATGGGATGTGGCTAGAAAAACAGAAGGGAGACCCTTCCCAGTAAGGCCAACAGCGTACGTGGAAACCCCTAACAGCCAATCAGCCACAGAGTGGTGTCGACAAGGAGCCAATCCCTGCAGCCAGAGAAGCGTTGCCAGGGTGGAGCGGGGGCAGGGCAGACTCAAGGCCAGTGAGCAGCCCCTGTATTAGCCACGGGGAGGTG
>JAJKFI010000215.1:238289-264692 GCA_029204185.1 Lerista edwardsae | reverse complement strand
GGGAGGTGCCCCAAGGACCCTACACAGGCGGCAGGACAGGAGGATGCCTCCCCACGCCTCCGGGAGGGGCTGAAGAGGGGGTGTCTTGCTGCTCCTTTTGCGCAGGGAAGCCGAGGCTGCCTCAGTCTGTGTCTGGCCCGGCCCCGTTCCTCCCGCTGGGCAGGACTCCTCCTGGCCCGCCTTTGTTGGGCCTCTGCTCTGGTCTTTCCCTGGCATGGTTCCACGAAAGATGAGCCGGATCTGCAAAGAGCCCCCCGTGCCTGCCAAGAGAGGCTACTTCCTGGGGAGCCCCACCCCCACCCGTTCCCCCCCTTTCCGTCTCCCACCTCCTCCTGCCCCACCGCTGCCTGCTCCCGGCTTCCTTGCTGTGGGCTGGGGCCAGAGATGGCCAGTTGGCATTGCCAGCACCTGCCACCTGCCCACAAGGAACACCCCGGTGACCCCTGTGAAGGGCTCTGCACACTCCAAGGGTGTGGCAGGAAGGCCGAGCACCAGGGTCAGGGCCGTGTGGGAGCTCCCTGGCCCTGCAGCATCCGGCTCTGGGTGTTGATTGACGTCCTCCTGACGACGTCATTGCCGGCCTTGCGTAACGGGCTGATTAATTTGGCTTCCTGGCTTCAGGAGCAGCCAAACTGGGGGTGAGTGGAGGTGGCTCTGCCCCAACCTGCAGTGGCTGCAAATGCCTGGAAGAGCCTGTCAGACTGGCTGTGGGGAGGATGAAGCAGGAAGCCGCGAGCCCCGTCCTTCCCCCGCCCCTGAAGCTGGCCTGTGACGGGCACCTGTTCGGAGCAAGGGAGAAGCCGTGGAAGAGGCGCTTGCCAGTGTCTGGTGTGTAGAGAAAACAAGAGGCGAAACTGCTGGCGTGAGAAAGGACTTCCTGCACACAGGTCTGTCCGTGGCAGCTACAGCAAACAGCAGTAACGCTTCCGTGTAGCGCCACAGCGTATCGTCGGGACACCTTCCAAAGACCCCAGAGGGCATCCTGCAGTCCTCCAACACAGTATTTCCGTCAGGGCGCAATCCTAACCTGGAGTTGGGCCAGCACAGTTTGGCCTGCACTATAAGGTATGTTTGGACCACTCCCGGAGTCACACAGATGTGTGCCATCCCCCGACTCCAAGGGTGGTCTGAACACGCTGCGGCCCTTGTGCTGGCCTAACTCCAGGTTAGGATTACGCCCACAGACTCTGCTCCAGAAAGCTCAAGCAGGCGAACAGCTGCCTCCAAGGACAGGAGGGGAAAATGGAGGGGGAGTCCACTGGCGCCAGGCTAGGTGTGAGGGTGCACTTCTGCCGCCACACTGCGAACCTCCGCGAGAAGTCAGACTTTCCACAGATGCTTCAAGAGGAGCCGCAGCCGCTTGGCTGGTTTCCTTGCTGGGCAGGACGGCCACAGAGCAGCAGCCCGCCCAGCCAGAAAGGCCGGAGCACGGGAGATGCCAGAAAGGCCGGAGCATTGCAGATGCCAGAAAGGCTGGAGCATTGCAGATGCCAGGCTTACTGGTCCTCCACATGGCTACAGCTTCATAAGAACCTAAGAAGAGCCCTGCTGGATCAGGCCAAGGGCCCACCTAGTCCAGCTCCCTGAATCCCACAGGGGCCTGCCAGGTGCCGCAGGGAGGCATGAGACACAAGACGCTTGCATCCTGTTGCTACTCACCTGCACCCGGTACTCTGAAGTAGCCTACTACTAGTGTAAGGAGGCTACAACCCATCATTGCCTATAGCCCACGATGGACTTTTCTTCCAGACATCCGTCCAAACCGCTCTTAAAGGCATCCCGACCAGATGCCAACACCACCTCCTGTGGCAAAGAGTTCCACAGACTAACCACCGGCTGGATAAAAAAAGTACTTCCTTTTATCTGTTTTAACTCTCCCAACCCTCAGTTTTAGCAGATGCCCCCTGGTTCTGGTGTTTTGAGAAAGGGAAAAGAACATCCCTCTATCGACTCTATCCCTTCCGTGCATTATTTTGCATGTCTCAATCATGTCCCCCCTCAGGCGCCTTTTTTCTAGGCTGAAGAGCCCCAAATGCTGCAGTCTTTCTTCACAAGGGAGGTGCCCCAGCCCCGTAATCATTTTCATTGCTCTCTTCTGCACCTTTTCCAGCTCCACTATGTCCTTTTTGAGGTGCGGCGACCAGAACTGGACACAATATTCCAGGTGTGGCCTTACCATCGATGCGTACAATGGCATGATAATATTGGTTGTTTTATTCTCAACCCTTTTCCAATTACCCCAAGCATGGAATTGGCCTTCTTAATTGCTGCCGCACACTGGGTCGATACCTTCATTGAATTGTCCACCAGCACCCCAAGATCTCTCTCTCTTCCTCTTTGGGATGGTTCTAGTTGCTGCCTCCTGTACAATGTTACAGACCTCCATCCAAAGTCCTTCAGGCACTCTATCTACCAAATCTAAGCCCCTAAATCTATTTGTCACCTCCACGGTATATTCGTATGGGATCTGATTTAGGTCATACGTGCAGAGCCTAGTGGTTTTCCCTACTTTTTTCAGTTTAAGCCTGAATTTTGCAATAAGAAGCTCATGATCTGAGCCACAGCCAGCTCCAGGTCTTGTTTTTACTGCCTGTATAGAACTTCTCCACCTTTGGCTGTAATTAATGTAATCAATCTGATTTCAGTGTAGACCATCTGGTGGTTGTGTAGTGTAATCAATCTGATTTCAGTGTAGTCGCCACTTGTGTTGCTGGAAAAGGGTGTTTGCTATGACTAATGTGTTCTCCTGACAAAACTCTATCAGTCTTTGCCCTGCTTCATTTTGTACTCCAAGGCCAAACTTGCCTGTTATTCCTATTACCTCTTGACTGCCTACTTTGGCATTCCAATCCCCTATGATGAGAAGGACACCTTTTTTTGGTGTTAATTCTAGAAGGTGTTGTAGGTCTTCATAGAAATGGTCAACTTCTTCCTCTTCAGCATCAGTGGTTGGGGCGTAGACTTGGATTACTGTGATGTTGAAAGGTTTGCCTTGGATCCGAATGGAAATCATTCTGTCATTTTTGAGGTTATACCCCAGTACTGCTGTTCTCACTCTCTTGTTCACTATGAAGGCTACTCCGTTTCTTCTAAGGGATTCCTGCTAGCAGATATAATGGTCATCCGAATTAAATTCTCCCATTCCTGTCCATTTTAGTTCACTAAGTCCCATGATGTCAATGTTCAGTCTGGACATCTCGTGTTTGACCACATCTAGCTTACCTTGATTCATAGATCTGACGTTCCAGGTTCCTATGCAGTATTGTTCTTTGCAGCATCGCACTTTCCTTTCACTTCCAGACACATCCACAGCTGAGCTTCCTTCCGGTTTTGGCCCAGCTACTTCACTCTTTCTGGAGCTACTAGTACTCGTGTTCTGCTCTTCCCCGGTAGCATAATGGATGCCTTCCAACCTGAGGGTCTCATCTTCCAGTGTCACATCGTTTAGCCTTTTAGTACTGTAATCCATGGGATTTTCTTGGCAAGAGTACTGGAGTGGGTTGCCATTTCCTTCTCCAGCGGATCACGTTTAGTCAGAACTCTCTACCGTGACCCGTCCATCTTGGATAACCCTACATGGCATAGCTCACAGCTTCATTGAGCCACTCAAGCCCCGTCGCCATGACAAGGCAGTGATCTATGAAGGGACTACTTAGCTACTGAGGGCCCAATCCTGTTGGACTCAGCACGGGTGCCAGGATCCTCTTCCCAGCCCTCTCCCTGACTCTCCTGGGTTCTGAGCCAGCCAAATGCCTGGTGCAGGTCCGAGGAGGCCCAAGGGATAGCAGGAGCTTCTCTCAAGGAGGCCTCTGGAGCTGCTGTCCCCTGCAAGTTGCAGCATGCATCCCTTTGGAGTGGCTGTGGGGGGGCGTAGTTAGGATTCAGCAGCTGGAGAGAGCCAGTGTTGCCCCCTCTTTGCTGGCCACAGGGTTACCTTGTGCCCCTCGCTGGCTCCTGTCTGTGGGGCTGCTGCTAGCAGGAGCTGCCCTGCCTGGCCTTGGAAGCCCTCCCCCAGCAGCCTCCCATTCAAAGGCTGCCTGAGCTGGGTCCTGGGTGCCCACCAGCTGGGGGGGGAGTGGGCTCCTGGGCACGGAAGCACTGGCAGGACAAGGACTGGCAGAGTGGGGGCTCCGTCCGCCTCTTGCTCACTCCCACCGCTGCAGCTCTCGTGCAAGAGTCTCTGTGCCCCTCCCGGCCACTGATCTCTGCTGAGCCCAGAGCAGTTGGTTCTGCTCCACTTGCCCACAGCACCTCCCCTGGGCTGGCGGCTTCAGCCACGGCAGTTGGGCTGCTGCAATCCTCCCCAGGCCACGCCCAAGAGACCAGAAGCCCCCGCTCTTCCCAACAGCTACCAAACACCACCCTGAATAAAAAGGTCTTCAGGCCTCCTGCAAGGTCGCCACGGAGGGTCATTTCAAGGGGAGGGAACTCCGCAGTTGGGGTGCCACCAGCAAGAAGGCCTCGTTCCTTGCTGCCACCCTTCTGCCCGCCATCAGCAGTGGCACAGTCAAAGGGCCCCCTGTGATGACCTCAGAGGATGGGTCGGACTACAGGGGAGGAGGCTGCATTATGAAAGTGCTCAGACCCATCGAGGGTCATCTGCTGGCTCTGCAAAGACCATCGTATGGAAGCGGTTTGGCCTAAGGAAGCCCTCTAACATTTTTCCTTCCTGGGCTGGCAGCAATGGAACTATCCTTAGAAAACTCCCCCCTCCACTTGGCTGTGACAGAGGCAGTGCCCCCCCCCACACACACACAATGCTGAAACAGTAGAGCTAGCTTCCCAGCTTACTTGACCTCTCTTTCACCTGGCGGTCTGTTCCCTGAAAAATACCCAATGCCCTTATTACTGATGGGTAACCTACATCTTGTTCCTTAAAATGAACCTTTACCTAATTACAGGCTTGTGTCCCTGCGAGTGCTACGGAGCCGAGATCCATCCAGGTCCTCCCTGGGCTGCTCAGTCAACGATAGTTGTAGCAGACAAGAGTCCAGCAGCCTGAGGATTTTGGCTCCCTTGGAAACCAGGAGGTTGCACAGACCCATCACAGCTTGTCATCTGTGACGGACTTTCTTACAGAAACCTGACCAATCCTTCTTTTGAAGGCATCCAGGCAAGATGCCATCACCACATCCTGTGGCAAGGAGTTCCACAGATTAAAGACATACTAGGAAAATATTTTTTTTTTATCTGCTCCAACTCTCCTACCCCTCAGTTTTAGTGGATGTTCTGATGTTGTATGGGAGGAAAAGGAATATTCCTCCATCCACTCTATCCATCCCCTGCATAATTTATTACATCTCAATCATATTGATAGAAAAAATTAAATTGTAAGCTGAAGATACAACACTACATTATACATACATCAAACATAGAAAATTCTGCATTGAATAATGCAAATTATGTTCAAGCCTAGCTGGATATATTCAAAGCACCAAAATAGTTAGATTGGATCTTATAAAAGGGGCGAAAAGATTAGCCAAAAGAGCTGTATAAGATGAAAGACAAAAAAAGATAGTTTATACTCTCTGGAGGTTCAGAATGACCTTTGGATAGAAAAGAGAAATTCTTAACTGGGCAGAGAAGTTACAGAAGATAGACTGGAATGTATATTCATCACTAGGATTTTAATTGTGTCCAAACATGACCTTTGTTTATGTAATTTGTCTTTGCAAAGAGGTATAAGAGACCCAACTTTAGCTTAGGAGACATGAGTTGGGTCCCTGAAAGAACTATGCAGTTCTTGAATAAGAGAGATTTTAAAAAGTACAGCTGCTCTAAATTCTTATTTGCATTTAAGCCAAAGAACCAGAATTTCTAACTAAATCCTCTGCCCAAGCTACTCAGACTGCTTTTTCCTAGACTGAAGTGCCACAAACACTGTAGCCTTTCCTCATAAGGGAGATACCCCAGCCCCTTAATAATGTTGTTCACTCTCTTCTACACCTTCTCTAGTTTCACTGTATCTTTTTTGAGATGTGGCAACCAGAACTGTATGCATTAATTTTTACAGTGGCATAATAACATTGGCCATTTTATTCTCAATTCCTCTCGTAGGGATCCTGAGTATGGAATTGACCTCTTCACTACTGCCACACACTGGGACAACATTTGCATTAAACTGCCCACCAGCAGCCAAGATCTCTCTCTTGATCTGTCACAGGCAGCTCAGAACCCATTAGCCTATATGTAAAGTTTTGGGGTTTTTTACCCTAATGTGTATTGCCTCATGCTTACATTGAAATGCATCTGTCCTTTTGCTGCTCAGGTTTGGAGAGATCCTTCTGGAGCTCTTCACAATCACTTCTGGTCTTCACTATCCAGAAACATTTTAGTGTCGTCCATTAACTTGGCCACATCACTGCTTATGCTTGTTTCCAGGTCATTTATGAACAGGTTGAAAAGCACCGGCCCCAAGACAGATCCCTATGGCACTCCGCTTTTCAAAATTGCCCATTGACCCCCCCTCTCTGTTTCCTGGCCCTCAACCAATTCTGAATCCATAAGAGGACCTGCCCTCTTCTTCCCTGATTGTGAAGTTTCCTCAACAGCCTTTGGTGGGGGACTGTGTCTAACGCCTTCTGAATATCCAGATATATAATATCCACAGGTTCTTAAGAACATAAGAAGAGCCCTGCTGGATCAGACCAAAGGCCCATCTAGTCCAGCTTCTTGTATCTCACAGTGGCCCACAGACTCAGACTACTGAGCTAAGGTAGTATCCTTGCATCCTTGCTTGCATCCTGTTGCCACTCCCTCGCACCTGGCATTTTGAAATAGGCTACTATTAATGTAAGGAGGTTGCACCACCGATCATGGCCTATAGCCCACGATGGACTTTTTCTCCAGAAATCTGTCCAGTCCCCTTTTAAAGGCATCTAGGCCAGATGCCATCACCACCTCCTGTGGCAAGGAGTTCCATAGCTTAATTACCTGCTGGGTAAAAAAGTAGTTCCTTTTCGCCCGTGTCCACATGCCTGTTGACCTTTTCAAAAAAGGTTCATGAGGCAAAACATACCCTTACAGAAGTCATGCAGATTCTCCTTGAAGACAAAGAAGTAACTCTTGCTCTTCTATGTGTTTTTAAGATTTTATCTCTGATGAGCCTTTTTACCATTTCATCTGGAATGGGCATTAGATTGACCAGCCTGTAGTTTCCTGGGTTCTGTCTCCCATCTTTTTAACAGATTGCCATTGGTGTGACATTTGCTATCCTCCAATCCTCTGGCACCATAGCAGTTTTAAAGGACAACTTGCATATTTTACTTAAGAGATCAGCAATTCATTTTTCAGGGTGTTTTTTAAAAAATAACTCTTGGAGCACAATCCTAACCTGGAGTTAGGCCGGCATAGTTAAGCCAGCAAACTTTGGCACAAGGGTATGTTTGGACCACTCTTGGAGTAAGAGAGGCCAGTGCACAGAGGTGCACCATCCCCCCTGACTCAGAGAGTGGTCCAAATGTGCTTTACAGCGGCCCTTGTGCCAGCCAAATTTTGCTGACCTAACTGTGCCAGCCTAACTCTAGGTTGGGATTGTGCTCTTAGTAATAACTATTAATAATTTAGGTAGTAATAAGTGTAAATTTATATTACCCACTTATACTTATTACTACGTTTACACTTATTGCTTATAAGTAATTAGCTTTTCCTTACCCGGCGTTGCCCGGGTGTTTATTTATCCCAAGCTTCTATTAGACATGAAAAGGAATGAATTGTACTAATCAGCTCAGTGAACCCGAAACCTATGGATTCAACACCGATGTCGGCCATTTTCGACCATTTTCATGCAGGGCCCCCTGTGCACCCCCACCCCCAGGGGCGCTAGGGGCCCCCGCCCCCCGCAGTGTTTGTGGCCAGGCCACAAAGCTTGCGCATGCTGAGTTTAGTGCTAATCAGTCCAGGCGTTCCAGCAGGGCATGGCGGACATTTTGTTTCGCACCCCTTCTAACCCCCCACGCCGAGAGGGGGGCCAAACCCGGACTCCACCAGTGTCGGGAGCGTCACCATTTGTTTCAGCGACCCTGGAAACTACAGATTCGTCCCTTTTTATTTCCCCTTTCCCTTCCTCACCGTCAAGTGGGCTTACCGCCTCTCTGGCAGGTTTCCTAACATATTTAAAGAAGCTTTTATTATTCCCCACCCATCCCTCAAAGTATTTCTTGGCCTCCCTTATCACCTCCTTACATTTCTTTTGCCAGAGTCTGTGATCCTTTTGTGAGTTTGTGATCCATTTGGGCAAGACTTCTGTCTTCAGAAGTTAGTTTCCTTGCCCTTTACAACCTCTCTGACTGTGCTAATTAGCCATGCAGGCACTCTTCTAAGAAAAAGCCTTGCTGGATCAGGCCAAGGCCCATCTGGTCCAGCTTCCTGCATCTCACAGTGGCCCACCAGGTGCCTCAGGGAGCACACGAGACAACAAGGTGCCTGCATCTCATTGCCATTCCCCTGCATCTGGCATTCTGAAGTAGCCTACTTCTAATGTAAGGACTACTACTACTACCGCTACTACTACTACCACCACCACCACTGTTGGTCAAGTTCTTCTTTCCTTGCTGTATAAACTTCCTCTGGGCCTCTACTACTGTTATTTTAAACTGTGTCCATGCAGCCTGGAGAGACTGGACTCTTTACCTTCCCTTTCAAGACACAAGAGCCGTCCAGCCCCCCCCCCCCGCCGCTGGCCCCACGGAAGGGCCTTGCCCACGCACGCCACTGCTGGCCAGAACGTCTTCTGCCCCTTTCCCCCTCCCAAACCTCCTGGGAAGCTCTGGGGGTGCAGCTGGAGACCCGGCCAAGGCGGCCCCTGAGAGGGCAGCAGACCAGACCCTTCCCCTGGGACGAGCAGCTCAGCCGCCGCCGCCGCTTTCAAGGAGAAAAGGGGCTGAAGCTGAGGGGGCAGAGAAGAGGATTCCACTGAGCAGTCGCCGCCCCCCCCCCATTTCCTGGACTTCCCCCCAGCCGCCTCCAGGGCAGGCACGGAGGCCAGCCTGGTCCCAGCCCCCTGCAGCAGCCAAAGACGACAGCAGCTCAACCACAGGCCTTTATTGGCAGCAATGCACAGCAGCCCCTCCACCCCAGACCCGGCCCCCCCTGCAGGGCAGACCCTGGGCTGGGCGGAGGGAGGAGGGGGCACAGGAAGCGGCCTGGCGCCAAGCCAGACCAAGGCAGCACTTGAGCCACCGCTCGCAAGCAGCCCCTCAGGGCCCTGGCTGGGGGGGGGGCTTCCTCGCCTGGCCCAGCGGGGGAGGCCCCCACAGCCCGGAGCTGGGACCGTCTGCATGCAAAGCAGTTCCACCCACAGGAACAACAGAGCCCCCCTCACAGCTCCCTGGGGCCAGTGTCAAGAAGCGGGGAGCAGACCTGAGCCGGGGGGGGGGTCTGCAGGAGGACCCCAAACGCCTCCCTCCTTGCTGAGGCTGCAAATCCTGAGGCCAAGGATCCTGAATCCTGCAAATCCTACATGCCAAGCCCCCCCCCCGCCATTGGCCACACTCGCACAGCCCTGAAACACAGCTGCACTTCCATGGCCGAGCGGGAGAAGGGCAGGGCAGGGCCAGGCCAGGCTGGGGGAGGCTCGGGGAGGGGCGCCCACTGAGCTCCCAGTGCGTTCCAGCCGGGAGGCGCCTCAAAGGCCCTCCGCCTGCCCCCTGCAGCCCCCCGGCCACTGCCTGAAAGCCTCCGGGCAAAGGCCCCCCACTGCACCAGGAGGACCGTCTCGGGCACCCGGCTCTGCCCGCGAGGACGGCCTTCTGTGCGCCCGGCCCAGCAGCCTCAGAAAGGGGGCTGGGCAGGGACCCTCCTACCCCAGGGATGAGGACAAGCGGGGTGCTTCGCTGGCCTGCCTGCTGGCGGGACCCCTGCAGAGCCTCATATCCCCCCCCGCCACACCCCCTCTCCAGGGACCCCTTCAGTCGCAGCCGGCCACGGGAAGGCCACTGCCCTGACACCCTCCAGGCGGGGGGGGGGCACCTAGGAGCTTAGTTCCCCCTTGGGGCCCCACGGAATCTGGGGGGGCCCACAACACGACAGGGCTCCCTTTCTTGATCTGGGAGGGGCGCAAGGCACTGCGAGGAAAAGGGGGTGCCCAAAGCCACCCTCGGGGGAGGAGCCTGGGAGGAGCGGGGGCTCAGGGCCCCCCCAGACGCAGGCGTTGGGGGCTGTGGGGCGGGTCAGGGAGGGCCGACGCTGCTGACGGTGGTGTAGCTGAACTTGGAGAGGGAGGCCCCCGTGGCCGTGACCTCGTCGTCCGGCGGGTGGGGGTGGGGGCGGCAGGCGGCCACGCAGCGGGCGCAGGTGGCGGCAAAGGCCTGGCGGAAGCGCTTGTTCATGAAGCAGTAGACGAAGGGGTTCACGCAGGCGGAGGTGTAGGAGAGCAGGTGGATGAAGGAGATGGGCGTCCCCGAGAGGGCCCGCTGGGCGCCGGCCGTGTCGAAGGCGCGCCAGGTGTTGGCCACGTACAGGGGCAGCCAGCAGACGAAGAAGAGCAGCACCACCACCACCAGCATGCGGATGACGCGCCTCTTGGCCAGCAGCTTGGCGTCGGAGCTGTTGATGCGGGTCTGCTCCTGCCGGGCGCTGTCCTCGGGCGTCAGGACGGACAGCTCCACCGCACCCCCCGCAGGCGGAGGGACCTGCAGGTAGCAGCCGTCGCCCTCGCTGCCCCGCCCGTTCTGCTGCGCTGAGGGTCCAGGAAGAGACAAGGGGGCGGCAGGTGAGTCCAGGCCGCCCCCCCCCCCCGCAGAGAGCCCCACAGCCAGCTGACACCCCAGCGCTCAGCAACCCGGCTGGCTTGGCTTTTATTTCATGGGTGTTTGGCACATTTCAGAAAATAAATGAATATGCCCAGAATGGCTTCTCTGGCATTCGGGGCGTGCACGTGCAACACACCAGCAGAGTCCAGTTAGGCATTTCCCACATGGTCTGCCATCGCTTTGGGGCAGAGCCCTCTGCTGCCGCCACTGCGGGACGAGCTCTCAGGACGGTGCCCGTCAGCGCAGCCACACATTCTTGCCCGCTCCAGAACTGCAGCCTGCGGGAGTTCCAGCGGTGGAGCAGCCCAACCGAGGCAGCAGCAGGCGGTCTGTGCCCACGGCACCTTCCTCGCCCATGGGGCACACCCAGGCCGCCTCCAGGGCTGCTGCCACTCAACGGGCCCCAGTCCCCTGCCCCCCAGCAGCCCTGGTCCCCACCAGCATCTGGGCCAAGCGCCCCCCGCCCCCCATCCCAGTGCACCCCCAGCAGCCCTGCTGAGCAGCCCCCAGAGAGCCCCCCTGGTCCTCCAGCCCAGCCGGGCACTCCTCCTGCTCTGCCACTGCCCCCCCTTCAGACCCACCTTTGGCCTCCTGGGTGAGGCCCATCTCGAACTGGATGCCGCGGTAGAGCTCCCGGGAGATCAGCCCGTAGGCCACCACCATCACCAGCCCCGGGACGAAGAAGAGCGCGATCAGGAGCAGCACGTACCTGGCAGAGGGCGGGAGGGTCTGTTTGGTGCGTCTCTTGGGCACACTCGCCCACAGCCCCCCGCCCAGTCACCCCTGGGGGGCCCTGCACTCCTCACGGGGGCCCTGATCCACCGGGGCAGTTTCCCGTGACCATCATCACAGCAGTCATCACTGGGGCATCCGAGGCCCGGCTCTTGCCGAACTCTGGGGCAACAGAGCTGGCTGTGGGGCACCTCCTGGCGGCGTCACCAACGCTCCTCCCCCACCCAGCCGAGGGAGCAACAGCCGTCTTTTGGAAAGCCCACAGGAAGCAGGCAGGGAACCCCCCCCCCCAGCAGTGCTCCCCTGCCACTGGCACGCAGGTCTCCCTGCCCCACCCCGGCCCCCGGGCTCCCTCCACTGCCAAATCAGGCCACTTCTCCCTGCAAGAGCCTGGTCGCCCATGCCCCCCCCCCAGCAAAGGCCCCATACCACTGCCCACCTCTTTCCCAGCCCAGCCCAGCCCCCCTGGGGCCCCGGGCATCACTCACCACGCCTGCTTGGCCTGGTCCCCGGGCCAGTTGTGGACGCACTGGGAGGCGGCGGGCTGGGTGGGCAGTGGGACGGTGGTGCTGTAGACCGGGTAGGGGACCATGAGGAGCGCCGAGAGCAGCCAGGTGACCACGATGACCCGGTACGCGTGGGAGCGGGTCTGCCACACGCGGGACTGCAGCGGGTTGCAGATGGCGTTGTAGCGCTCAATGGCGATGGCCACCAGGCTGAAGGTGGAGACGCTCACCGACATCCCTGGGGGGGGGAGAGGCGGCGGGCGGGACAGTCCTGCTCAGGCCAAGCCAGGCCCCACGGGCAGCTCCGCCCCCCCCCCCCCAGAGGGAGCCCCCCCTGCACAGCCGCAGCAGCCTCTGGCCGGCCCCGGGCTGAAAAGCAGCCCAGCAGTGCCAAGAGAAGCGGAGCCCAGGCCCTGCGCGGAGGGGAGGCAGGATCTGGGCAGCCGGCAGGTGGCGTCGCCGGGACGGCTGTGGCCTCTTGGGCCCCCGGCAAGGGCTGAAGACTGGGGGGAACGGGTTGGCAGGAGCCTGGCCAGTCTCACCGGGCTTGGGGGCGAGGCTCTGACCCACTGCAAAGGGGCTGGGAGAAAACCACGCGGCACCAAACACAAAGACCGAAGTTGGCGAAAGACGAGGGGAGAAAGAGCCTGGTGTGTGTGTGTGGGGGTGAGGCTCGGGAGGAACTGCAGGGAAGGGAGCAGAAGTTGGCGAAAGACGAAGGGAGGAAGAGCCTGGTGTATGTGTGTGTGGGGGGGGGGTGAGGCTCGTGAGGAACTGCAGGGAAGGGAGCACAAGTTGCTAGTGGCCCCCGAAGTTCAATGCTCAGAGTTGGGAACAAACCGGAGGCACCTGGGGAGGGGATGCAGCCACGATCCCAGAGGAGTCGCAGACACCTGGTGGGACAAGACCCAGGAGTGCAGGACAGGGCCAGGAGGGTGTCGCTGGTTCAGAAGGAACAGACCTGGCAGGGAAGGGGGGCGGGGGGGCAGTTGCCCTGTGTGTGAAGGGTGGCTGCACTTGCATGGTGGTCCAGGAATCCGAGGCAGCCGGGCCGTCTGGGAGGTCCTGACATCGAGGGGCAGAGAAGCGAAGGGCACCCGAAGAGTCCCGCTGGGTCAGGCCAAAGGGGGCCCGTCTAGCCCAGCTTCCTGCATCTCACAGTGGCTCTCCAGGGAGCGCACAGGATGCCGGAATCTCGCTGCCATTCCCCTGCCCCTGGCAGCCTGCTCGGCCCTCTGCATCCCAGGGAAGCTGGTCTTAAGGAGCAAAAAGCCTCCTTAGAAAAGACCCTCATGCTGGGAAAGACGGTGGAAGCTGGTGGAGGACAGACAGGCCTGGCGTGCTGCGGTCCAGGGGGTCACGGAGAGCCGGACACGACTTAGTGACTGAAGGGCAACAAAGCCGTATTCCACGTCTCCGTTAACAATTCTAGCCGACCATCTAAGAGGGGGTTCTTTTTTTCTGCAAAGTGAGATACTAAAAGCAAATGCAAATGGCTCCCCTGAGAGGAAAAGTTGGGAAATGTGTGAGGAAGCTGGTGTGGTTGCACAAAGAGCTTTCTGAAATTCTGAGAAGCAAGAGGAACGTGCGCAGGAAGCAGGAGGAGGGGGCGGCACTGAGCTGCGGAAGGGCACACGAGTGTCCAAGCCCCGTCCCCCGTCAAGCAGGAGCTGCATGCAGAAGGGGGCTCTGGCAGGCAGGAGAGGGGCTCACGGAAGGCGGGGCAGAGGTCGAGGGTGGCAGCAGGAGGGCCGAGCGCCCAGCTCTCCTGCCAGGGGAAGGCGGCCCCCCCTCACTGCTGCCCTGAGGAGGGATGGGGGGGAGGGTGTCGCTCCTCGGGGGGGGGAGGGAACTCCTACTTTGAATGAACTTAAGTTTTTATAATGGCTTGGATGATGGGGTGGAGGGAATGCTCATCAAGTCTTCAAAGTGGGGGGGGATTGTAAAACCCTAGAAGCTCACATTGGATTCAGAGAGACTGGACAAGCTCAGCCGGTGCCCCTCCCAATGGAAACCCCGCCTGTCAGGACAAAGAATCAGAGGCACCAGCACAGAATGGGGAAACGCGGCCTGGCAGCAGCACAGGGGAGAAAGGTCTGGGGGCCTGCGCGGTGGACCACGGGGCAGCCCCCGAAGCGCCAAAGCAACCCCGGCCGGCATTCGCAGAGGCACAGAGTTCGACCGACAAGGCTCGACGGGTCCACTCCAGGCTGCACCAGCGAGACCTGCTTGGAACACTGTGCCCAGTTCTGGGCACCACCTTTTGGGGGCACAGCCAAGCTGGCACAGGCTCAGAGGAGGGTGGCGAACACGGTGAGGGATCTGGGCCGAGTCCCGTGAGGAACGGATGGGGCCTGCACCAGAGCAGTGGCAAGGACAGCCGCCTGAGGCCCCAGCCCTTCCGCCACCCCAGCACTGATGCAGCCCCCCAAGCAGGCCACCCAAAAGCAAACGGCAGGCAGGTGAGCCTGGTTTCGCTTAGGCCCGCATGGCTCCTGGGCCACCCATAGGTCTCCTCAGACGCGCCGCCTGCTTTGGTGGCACGCGCCTGTGGTGGGGAAAGAGGAGGGAGGCTCTGGAAGGAGGGGGAGGGCCCACTGCAGGCTCCACCCCTCCCCGCTCGTCAGCTTCCCTGCTCTGGAGCAGGCGGTGGGCCTGGCAGTGGGCGGCTGCTTGCGGGGGAGGCCTGAAGGCGGCTCTGGTGGGGGCCAGCAGGGGCCGAGCGCAGGGCTGGGGGGTCTGTTCCGACTGCAGCCTCCGCGGGGCTGGTCTGGGCGGTCGGTGTGCTCAGTGCGGAGGGGAGGAGGCCGAGGGAGGGCCGTGTCTGAAGGGGGGCCGTGTGGCTGGGGGGGGGCCTTGCTTCTGGCGTTTCTGAGCTCAGGAGCAGGAAAGCGGGGCGTCTCCCACCGGCCCTGCCACAGCCTGCTGCCTCCTGCAGGGGTGGGCTCAGCCCCACTGGAGGCCCCAAGCAGAGTCTGGACGGCCCCCTGCCAGGGAGTGTGGGGCTGGACTAGACGGCCTCGGAGGCCCCGCCAGTCCTCGCACGCTGAGACTCTCAGGGGCAGGTGGGGGCGTGGCCAGAGCAGCATCCCTGACACAGAGCACAGCCCTCACCTGGCGTTGGGCCAGCCCCAGGGACACACACCGTAAGGGACGCCTGGACCCCTCTGGGAGTCAGGGAGGCCAGCAGCACACAGGCGTGCGCCACCCGCCCTGACTCCGAGAGGGGTCCAGACACGCCCTACGGGGTCCCTTGTGCCCGCCAAACTTTGCTAGCCTGACCGTGCCGGCCTAATTCCAGGTCAGGATTGCGCTCACAGACTCCGCTCCGAAAAGCTCAGGCAAGCGGAGAGAACAGCCGCCTCTCCGAGCCTGCCGTTGTGGGGGGAGATGCAGCCACGGAGGGGGGGCTTCTTGGGGGCATGCTGAAGAGGGCCAGAGAGCGAGCGAGCACTGAGGCCGCCCTGCCCCCCCCGGGGAAGACCTGCCCACAGAGGCCAGCGGACTCCCCCGCCGGTGAGACGCACGTCGCCCCCCCCCCCGGCCGGCCGGGCCGGAGACTCACCCATGAGGTAGGCCACGGCCTTGCAGACCGCCTTCCCGAAGACGAAGGTCCGCATCAGGTTGGGGATGAAGGTGAAGGGCATGCAGAAGACGGCCACCATGAGGTCGCTGAGCGCCAGCGAGAGCAGGAAGGAGTTGGTGACGGTGCGCAGCCGCCTGTTCAGCACCAGCACCACGATGATCAGCACGTTCCCACAGACGCTCAGCAGGAAGATGGCCGAGTACAGCAGGACGCGCACCGTCAGGTCCAGGTCTGGGGGGGGGGGGGGCCGTCAACCCCCCCCCAGCAGGGGGGGGCCTGGATGAGGGTCCCCCAGGCCGGGCTGACCCTTGAAGCGCACCCTGACCGGTGCAGCAGCAGGCCTCTGCCAAGCAACACCGGCAGCCCCCCCCCCGCTGAGAGCGCCCTCTGCCCCAGGCCCCGGCGTGCCTGCAGGGCTCTCGGAGGGCCCCCACCTCGGCCCACCTGCCCTGCTGTGCATTCAGGAGCGTGGGGCTCCCTGGCCTGAGTCTCCGGGGGCTCTGCTCCAGGCTGCCCCCTGCATCGGAGGGGGGAACCTCCCAGTTCGCTCCTGGTCTGCGCCACGTGGCTGCTCCCCAACGCACTCGGATCCTGGCCCCAGCACGGGCTCTCCCCCCCAGGCCGTGCTGCTCGCCAGGCCCCCCTCCCAGGGCGACCCAGGGGGGCTGCTTCAGAGCGCCGGGCGGGCGGCTGTCCCGTGCGGAGACAACAGCGGAGGCAGGCAGGCAGGCAGGCAGGCACCAGCCACAAAGGGAAGCCCAGAAATGGAGGGCTGCGAGTGTTGAGCACACAGCCAAGCAGGGTGGGGTGAGTGCCCCCCCCCCAGAAGGCCCCTGTGACCCAGGGACAGCCTGCCTGCTCACCGGCGCCCCCTTGTGCTGGGCACGACCCCCAATCCACCCAGGGGACTGCTGTGGCTTCACGCTAGGCGGGATCCCCACCACAGGCCTCCCTTCCCCCTGGCAGCACCGCTCCCCCCGCCCTTTGGGATGCCGCGTCCCGCCCCACCCCCCCCCGCTGCCCGGCCCCCCCCCGGGGGGGGGCGCAAGAGGGAGGGAAAGGGAGGGCCCTGGGGGGGGGGGGCAGAGCTCCAGGCTCCATGGAAGCCACACCCAGCCAAGGAATCGCTCCTCCCCCCGTATGTAGCGGGGAGGGGAGACTACAGGCCATAGACCAGCTGCGGCGCGGAGCGGTACTCGGCGCGTGCCCCGAGGTGCTTCCAGGCAGAGGCCTGGGAGAAGCCGGCAGGGTCGAGCGCAGTGGCCCCCTCCCGGACGCGGCGATGCTGAGCTGAGCGGGGCGGGGGAGCCTGGCGGGGTCCGGGCCGGGCGGGGGTCCACACGACGACTGCGACGCCCCGCGGGAGAAAACAGGCTCGCCCAAGAGAGCCCCTTCCCGGCCGTGGAGGGTCGCGGGCGACGTGGGCACGAGGCTTGCCTGCGAGGAGTTCGGGGGGTCCGTGGGAGGCTCCTCGCGCGCCACCGTGGAGGGGGGAAGCTCAGTGCGTCCGCGGGGGGGGGCGGACTGCAGCAGCGGGCTCCTGCCTTGTGGGGGAAGCCCCTCGCGGGACCGGCGCCTCACCTCGCGGGCCGCGGGGGGGTCTCCGGGAGGCGTCGCATCCCGCGCCGGTGCCGTTCCAGGTGCCGCCGGCCGAGCCGTTCCCGGGGCGGCAGAGCAGCGACTCGTTCAGCGGCCGCATCGCCTCCATCCTGGGCGGCTCAACCTCTCCGGACCGGCTCGCCTGCCCGCTGGACGCCCATCCCCGGGCCGGGCGGGGAGGCGAAGCGCAGCGCGACAGCCGCCCGTCTCCTGTGCCGCCTGCCGCTGCAACTGCGGCCGCCTGTCTGGAGCGAGCCCAGCGCCGAGCGCCCACCACGGCCGGCCGGCGAGCGCCTCCTGGCGGCGGACGAAGCGCCGCGTCACGCCCGGGCCGCCCCGTCGACTGCGCGCGAGTGGCGGGGGCGAGGCTGTCTGCTCATGCTCTGGAGGCAGATCCAGGCCTGTGGAAGCGTCAACCGGAAGCCAAGAGCCAAGTTATACCGAGCTGCAACTGGTCTGGATGCCTTTAAGAGGGGATCGGACGGATTTCTGGAGGAAAGGCCCATCCATCGTGGGCTATAGGCCATGATGGATTGTGCGACCTCCTTACATTGGTGGTGGGCTACTTCAGAGTACGGGTGCAAGGGAGTGGTGCCAAGATGCAAGCGTCTTGTATCTCGTGCCTCCCTGGGGCACCTGGTGGGCCGCTGTGAGATACAGGAAGCTGGACTAGAGGGGCCCTTGGCCTGATCCAGCAGGGCTCTTCTTATGTTCTTATGCATCTCGCCCTGGAAAGGCGGCCTTCAGTCTCGGGGCTCATCCCTGGGAGCGTTCAGCCCTCTCCTTCACCCCGTGTAATGTGCCTTCCGTGCTGCAGCACGCGTGCCTCTGGGCATGTGCAGGGTGCCCGCCCTGGCATTTGAGGCGGGGAGCAAGACTGGACTTGGGGCGTCCCCTCTCGCGCGCTGTGTCCGGGCTCGTCTCCCCGCAACGCCCGGCCCCGGGAGGAACGCCGTGTTTGCTCGAGGGCCCCGGAGGCACCGCCCGGCCCGCTGTTGACACAGGTGCTGCTATTTACCTGGTGAAGAGGCGGGCGGGGATGGAGGAGGGAGGTGGCTCGGCCGACACCCGCTGCAAGGCCCTCAGACCTCCAGCCGGGCCAGGATGCCCAGAACAGCAGCAAGGGGGGGGAGTTTTGGCCTTGCGCAGCTTCTCCCCTCAGCACTTTCCCTCTCGGGCTCCTCGGACACACCGCCTCGGATTCGTCCTCTCCTCTGGCCTCAATACGAGCCCCCTCCTAGCCTGGCAGCGTCCTTTTGAAAAGCTCAGCACACCCCACACTGTCTGGAGCAGGGGGGGGGGCCTCTGGCGAGCCCCAGAGCCTGGCCCAAGGGCAAGAAGGAAACAGGCAAGATGACGGTGGCAATGTCTGGTCTGCGCCCTGTGGTTGTGCACATGGGCAGCAGCAAGATTTCCACCTGGCGGCGGGCAACTAAGGCTCCTTTCTGGGGCACGCTGCCCCAGGCCTGGCCCCACGGGGACCCAGAGGTGCTTCTCTGGCTGGAAAGCGGTGGCCTTGTCTTTGCTCAGAGAGGTTTGGGGCTCCCAGTCGTCGTCGTCCCCCGTCCCCCCCCCCGCAGTGCCAATGTGCAGCAGAGGCTCTGCCCAAACGGCAGCGAGACCTGGGTGCATTTGCTGCAGCAGAGCCCTGGCGAGGCAAGCGCATGCTAGCAAGTGCACTGTGAGGACGGAGACACAGTCCTTGCCCATAGAGCTGGGAAGGAAGGCTGGTGCGCACTGGCAGTGGGGAGCACCTTGTTGGCACCTCAGACCAGGGTCTGGGCACCTCTCGTCAGTCACCAGTGATGTTGTTTGTGGGCAGAGGCTGATGTGCAGCCAGATTCTGCAGGCCTGTCAGCCATCAACGCTCAGCCACAAGCCTGCCAGGGCATCTCTGCGCCTCGGCAGCCACCAGTGGCCCAGGCGGCGCTACCCGTGATCGCAGGGGCCTTAGCAAATGGTCACTGGCCGTGGGGCACACCAGCCAGCCCCTCGCCTCAGGCCTCAGGCCCTGGTGGGCTGCTGCTCTGCCGGGACCCACACTCCAGAGGGCCTCGTGGCCGTCTTACAAGTGCCTGTCACAGAGCGTGGCGGTGGCTGCCCGCGGGCCCTGGACGTGGCAGGGGGCAGCACAGTCACACTTCCGCTAGTGGGGGGGGGGGGCTGCCAGCCTCCACTGGCTCTTGGCCCAGCACCACCCCTCAGTTCAGTGCTCTCTGTACTGGGGCAGGGGAGGTCGTGGCAGCCTTGAGGGCACAACCTAGAACAGTTTGCCCCCCCCCACAGTGCCAGCCCTCCTCCACCTGGTGCCATCTGCTCTGGGGGAAGACTTGGAGGGTGCTCTTCCAGCCCCACCTGGGAAGCCGTGCCTGGAGCAGGGGGCCGGTGGCTGCACAGAGTCTGGGCGGGAAGGAGAGGTGAGCCCGCCTCTGCCTGGGGAACGGCACTCTGCACGTGTGCAAGGGCACTTCTCTTCATACTCCTCATATTGCCGGCTCTGATCCCCGGGGCTAAATTACAAGGAGCTCCAGCAGCAGCTGGAAATGAGTGGGGCTCCAGTCCCTGCATCCCCAAATGTTCTCCTCCCTCCCCTCTGTCCATCCCTGGGTAGCAGAAGACAGCCCCGCCCTCTGGAGTGCATCCTGTGGCGAGAGCGCGTTCGCAGCCTCCTGGGGGGGGTCCCACCTCCCGCCCACCTCCCTTTCCACAGGGGCGCAGAGTCCACTTCTGGCGCTGCAGGGCTTGGGAGAGGGGCGGTGGGCCTTGGTGGGAGGGGGCGGTGCACGCCCCCAGTCAGACGGGCAGCTGCTGCGGCATCAGGCCCCCCTCCTGACCCCCACGGCTTGTGCTCGGCCTTTGGCACCCCTCCCTGCGGCCCCACGGCCACTCTCCCTGGCCCAGCAGGGGTGGGTGGGTGGGTGGGAGGGAGTCGAGAGGTCTGTTCCAGAGAGGCGTGCCAGGGAGCGAGGCCCATGGCGGGGGGAGGGGCGAGCACTCCACAGGACTCCCCCTGCACCCTTTTAGAGATGGACCCAGTTCTGTGGGCTCAGCCCACAGCTCCCCTCCCCTCTACAGATGCATGGGGGAGGGGTTGGGACCCGGGTGTCTCGGGTGCTGCCTCCCCAGCAAGTGGGGGTGGTGCCCCCCCTGGTAATGGCATGGATCCAGGCTCACTGAGCCAGGACTGCTGCCTGTGACAGGTGGGGCACCCCTGCCCCATCCCCAGAAGGGACAGCCCCATAGAGGAGCAGCAGCTTCGGCTCCCCTGGGAGCCCCCCCCCCGCCAGAGCCCGTGGAGGGGAGGCGTCCGTGTGGCTCAGTCCTTGGGCTCTGCAGGGACCTGGGGCTGGGGAGACCTTTGCTCTGGGGGAGGGAATACCCCCCCCTGCTGGAGAGACGAGCCATAGCAGCCTGCAGTGGAGGGGGGCACTGGCACGATGGCAGAGAGAGGCAGGATAGCAAGAAAAAAATATCAGCGGCTTTGACTTCAGAGAGCATGACTAATATCCTGGAACTGGCAGATAACATGGAGCACAGCCAAGTTTTTTTTCTCTTTTTAATACAACCCCTGAATGCTGCTGACTTGACAGACACAGTGAGATGGCGGGAACACAAGTGCAGCTGCCGGCACTGGGGCTGTCCCGGTTCTGCGCTGTCCTGCCGGCATCACTGATGGCAGAATTGGGAGCAGTCAACCGAAAGACCCGGGAGGTCAGGACAAGACTTCACTCCCTCCGCCCTAGAAGTGACGTTCTAGGATTGTGCCCCACAGATGATGGCAACGTGTCTAGAAAACTGGAAAAGGAAACTTCCTGGACAACATCTGAAAGACGTTGACAATATAATGGATGACGAAAACACCTGGAGAAAACGGCTGCAGAACAGACACTGGCAGCCACTGAACGCCGCAGCCCGGCTGCACAGGCACAGACGCCGGCGCCCAGCGCTATCAAGGCAAAGATGCAATCAGGGCGCAATCCTGACCTGCAGGCCTGCGCTGTACCCAGGACACGTTAGGAGCCCCAGGGGAGGAGCCAGCCAGCCACCGCGATGGGCCTGCTGGGATCTGTGCCTGCTGTTCAACAGGTGCAGCTCTGAGCAAGCCACGCAGCCCAAATTGGGGCCAGGCAGCCTGGGGACGGAGGCCTGGATGTGGCCTAAGGGCCGCATCCCAACTCCACCCCCTCCCTGGGCCAGCACACCTCCCTGCCTGCCCACCCCGCCCAGTTCCTCCCGCCCAGAACCGCTGAAGGCCGGCACAGCACAGCCTGGGCAGGCGCCCTTGGGCCAATGCTGCTGCCAGTGCGGGTGCCGGTCAAGAGCAGCTAGGAATGCGCCCTCGGAAGACGGGTGACCACAGCAAGGCCGACTTTGGGAGATGAGCACAGCTGGCCGTTCGGTCAGCGCCTGCAGTCAGATGGCCCAAGTGGACTTTGAAGAACGTCATGGTCGAGGTGCTGCTGCAGTTCACTGGAATTTTTGCAAATGATTCACCTTCACTCCAACATTCCTGGGATCACAAGCCGGCTAGAATCACTAACAACAACTAAGCAAAGGTTGCTTGGAACTTCCGATGACAGACAAATGAGCAACTAGAACACAGACACAGCAGTAGCTGACAAGAAAAGAAATCAAGATGGGCTTATTGATTTTGCCCTCCCAAGGGATGGAATGGAAGATGAAGAGCACCAGGGGACCAAAACTCAAGTCCTGCGAGCAGTTCTTGGGCGTCGCTGGGGGGAGACGGTCTGTGCAGTGCCAGCTGTGATCGCAGCCCTTGGAACACTGCCTGGGAGCCTGAAGAAGCACCTCAGAGTTTTCTTGGCCTTGAGCAAACAGCAGACAACGGCTCCAGAAAGCAGCGCGGGTTGGAGCAGCAAGAATCCCACAACGGTCCCACGATGATTCCCACGACCTTCACTCAGAAGTGTACTGAGGGTGGGGCGGGGGCAGCTTGCCCTGGGTGCACACCATAAGGGGGGTCCCATCAAGTGTCAGGCACATCTGGCCTCCCCTGGGGGATCTCAAGGCAACGTATATCCAGGGCTTCAAGGAGCCAAGGACAGAGCTCAGGAGCAGCCTGCCCCGGGCACCTGTGGAACTCGGTGCGTCACTGGGTGGATCCCAAACTGCGGAACAGAACCAGTCTAGTGTATTTGCCTAGGCTGTGATGAAGCAGAGTATATAGTATGACTAGCTTTTTGTGACCCGGCGTTGCCCGGGGGCAGAAATTATCCCCAGGCTCTATTAGGAGGAGGAATGAGTTTGTTCTGCAGTGCGCCCCCACCTCTGGGGGCGTAAGGGGGGCCCTACCCCCACAGTATATCTGTCCAGATCGTAAGGAATAAGTGTACCACGTGTGGTGCACGTCGTTCCAGGCGTTCCAGAGTAATGGTGGAACATACACACAAATATACAAACCTCCCTCAGAGGTGTGACATAGTGAGATCCATATATAGACATATAGAACCTGTCCCTGAAATAAAACAGTATTGATGACCTGGAACCCAAAATGCACACCAGCACTGTGAAATGAATGAGGAGACAGGGACACAATCAACTAAGAGAGCAATATGAAGGTCCCACTTACTGTCTGCAGGCAGAGGTGGCCTGTTAGCTCCCTGGACATAGGCCCCTCTCAGATCCGACTGGGTGCTGGAACTCTCTGGATCATTTGCAACTCTTGGCAACTCCGGCTGTGCAAATTGCTTTCGGTGTCGCTTTCCCTGTGTATCACAGACCCTGCAGAATCGTCTGTGACCACAGGGTGGCAGCAGACCTGTAGCCCAATGCAATCCCTTTGGTTCCTGACGATCTGGCCCCCCTCCCCACAAAACGGGGGGCTGTAGGGGGGTCTGACCCCCGCAGTGACCCTTTCCAGGCTGCAAGGTACCTGTGTGCCAAGTTTCGTGGCCGTGGGTCAAGGCACGGAGACGTGTATAAATAACATACATACATACGTCCATTTTTATATATATAGATAATGGTCATAAGGATCACAAAGTACGGTGTACAGATTTGCAAACTGAACTTGAATGCCTATGGCAGAAAAAGACTGAGAGCACAACCCTATGCATGTCTACTCAAAAGTAAGTTCCATTTTATTAAGTGGTGCTTACTTGCCGGAAAGTATGTATAGGATTGCAGTCTAAAACTGCACTGATAGTAAAAGAAACCCTCCCAAACATCACAGACAACGGAAAGCTGCCTCCTTTCGAGCAGCCCCCACCCTGAAAATATCTGTGAGTATTCTGGGTCCTTGGAAAGGATTGATATTCAAACAGGCTGAATCCAGCCCCCAACGTCTGGTGAGCTTTGCATATTTTTCAGCATCTTTATGTACCGGAGCCCCAAGTGGCTGCGCACAGAAGCCCCTTCGGTGTCAGCCTCATGCAGGCACCCTGGTGCTGGGCTGCGAAGAGCAGAGTGGGCCAGATTCAAATTCTTATCCCTAGAGGAGCTCTTAAATGCTTTTGTTTCCCTGCAGATTTTGTATTTTCTCAAGGAGGAAAGTGCAGAAAGTGGTGTTGCCTGTTTTCATTCCAAGGGCACATTTTTATAAGTTATAAAATTGCCTTAAAAGTGTACCAGGTGGGGGATGTGGGTGCTTTAATGCAAGCAAAGGCAGCCAAAGTCATTACCCCCCCACCCCCAGTCCAGTCCAGTCCATTGTTTTTTTTTTTTTTGCAGATTTTTGTTTATTTTTTATCACAGAAACGAGAAGTGCAGAAAGCAGAGTTACGTGGGTTTATTTTGCTATCACCGAAAAATGGCACCTTTGCTTATTCCTGCCTTCCTGGCCCAAGATGCCTCCTGCCTCGCTTTGGACGTGGGCCAGCAAGGGACCCTTGGCCAGGGTCCGAGGAGCCCCACAGCGACAGGTGGCCTGCAGAGAGGGGGGGGCTGTTTCCGCGCTCACTCTCCCCAGGCCACCTGGTCCCCTCCCGCAGCAAGCAGGACGTGCTCTGCCTGCACAGCTGCTCAGTGTGGAAGGGGGGCTGCTAGTGAGGAGTTGGCGGGGGGGGGAGGCTGGCAGGTGGTCCTGGGACTACAAGAACTGCCACTGGCAGCGTTTGGGGGAGGGAAGGAGCCCGGTCTGCCGCGATGTGGGTCCACAGGGGTGCTCTGGCCCTCCTGGGGGTCCTGCCGCCTTGGCCCCTTTCCCAGCATGGAGGGGCTCTCGTTTCGGCAGACCGACAGGCGCATTTCGCTCCTGGCGCAGAGCGGCTCCGGCAACTCCAGGCGTGCTTGAGGCGGCCCCTCCGGATGTCGGGCAGGGCCTGCGTCTCAGGGGTCCCCTCTCTGCGCTTTGCTTGGCAGCCCGGACGGGGCGTCTATGCGGAGAGCGATGTGCTGGACCCGGGAAATGGCGGGGGGGCGTGCACGCTGCGCCCGTCCTCCCCACCAGCCCTCCGGCCACGTGTCACCCGCTGCAGGAGTGGTGCCGGCTCTGCTGGGGGGGATTTTCCGAGGACGCTGCTGTGCACCCAGACGGGCCAGGTGGTGCTCGGTGGCAGTCCAAGGCCGACTCCAAGGAGGCAGCGCTTCCCCCTCGTCAGTGAGCAGGGGGGGGCCCGCGCTGGTGGGTGAAGGACGCGCAGCTGCACAATGAGGCCCACGGACCGGGGCGAGGCAGGTGACTGTGCCCCAGCCTCCCCCGCGGACACGGGGTCTCTCTTCGCCTCCGGCCTCCGTCAGCCCCCGCACGGGCAGGGGCGTTTGGGTCTGCAGGTGTCGGTGTCCGCCTCAAGGCGGCTTTCTGAGTGACGCACCACCCCACACGCCTGCTGCCTTGGGCCCCCCCCCCAGCCGAGACTCCAGGGTCCGTCCAGGAGGGCCATCGCAGCCCCCTTGGACTCTGGGCAGCACTGGGCCTGCGGGCCTGCTCTGCGTCCCCCGTGCAAAGGCCGGACTTCTGTCCTACTCTTCTCACCGGCTGACATCTGGGAACTGGGACGGCTGCTGTGGGACCCGTGGAGCGCACCCCCACCCCCCCACCCCGGCGTTTTCTACTCCTCCGACAACCGGAAAATCAGGCCGTCTTGGCCCCAGGGGGATGGAGCACCCAGGAGCGCCCCCACGTGGCAGGCCAGGATGAGCAGCCCACCCCCTGGCTCAGGACAAAGCTGACGTCTGCTCATCCACCTCCGTCCCACTTCTGACCCGTCCAAGGCCGGGGGAGGGAGGGGGCAGAGTGGAGTTGTTTGATGGGGCGTGAATCAGCCCAGGAAGGCAGTGAGACCAGCCTCCTGCAGTGCCCCCCCCGGAAAGCTCCTAGGCTGGGGGGGGTCATCCAGGAACGCTTCCGGGCCCACCTCCTGCAGCCTGCCTGGCCAGGGCGAGAGGAGTCCCTGCAGCGGGAGGGTTTTCTCCCAACCCCAGCACCCAAGACCAGCAGCGCGGACTCCGCTTTGTCCTCTGGAGATGCCCTGAGGCCCTTGGCAGCCTCTGCCTGGCCTGTGCCCGCAGGGGAGCAGCACTCCTGACCCCAATCCGTCCCCCGGCTCTCGGCCTGCCCCCCTCACCCAAGGGGCGTTTGCAGGCTGCCTCTTCCCGCCAAGCGGGGACCCCTGCCAGCATGCCCCCCCCAATGTCACCCCTGCTGACTGGGCAAGAGACACTTTTCCAAGTGGCGCTCCTCTTATATTTAGCGGGGGGGGGAGCAGTTGTCCCTCCTCACCCCTGCGCAGGGTCTTGCCCAGTGGCTGTTGCTGGGGGCGGTCGGCATTGCTTTCAGATTGCGAGGCCTGTGGGGATACGGAGCCATTAAACTTTATTATTATTTGCTTGTAAGCCGCTTTGTGCGCTTTGTGTTGAAAAGCAGTATATAAATGCGGTTTGACTGACTGAAACGGGGCTCCCAGCTGCTGCCCCAAATCTCTCCCTCTTCATTGCCCCCAACCTCCCTCAGCTGCCAGCCCCCCCCCCCAGCAAGCCCCGGTCCTCTGGAGGAACCCAAAGATCTCTTGGCAGCCCCCCTTCCCTCTCTGCCCCCCCGTTTCTGCAGCAGAGCACGGGGGGGGACTGGACTGGAGAGTGGGCTGTGAGCCTTGGCAAGGGAGGGCAGGAGCTGAGCACCCGGAAGCAGTGGGTCAGGGGGGTGCCCCAAGGTGCAGGGCCAGGCTCCAGCTGCTGGCGGGTGGGGAGCCGCACCCTTTGACCCTCCAGCCCCAGGAGCCAGAGGTGTTGCAGTTTCACATCTCACAATACAGAACTGGTTGAAACTGGC
>JAJKFI010000215.1:194246-238279 GCA_029204185.1 Lerista edwardsae | reverse complement strand
ACTCCCTTTCTGATAGTGTAACATAAGCAGGCAGTTTCACACGGGAAGTCCTGGCTGCAAACACTGCACATTCCCATGAGATCATAGTGTTCTAAGGGTCACCCCATTGGGTAAGATGGGGCACAAGGGATCTTCAGGTATCCACCTACCAGATATACTCTGGCTACATCCCTTTGTTCTAGGGTAGAAGGAGTTTTTCACTGTGTGTGCATAAGATGTAAAAGCTGCACTGAAACGCCGCCTGCGAGCGGCAAAGACTTCACCGGCTTTCCTAGCCGGCAGACTGAAACTTTTCACCTATCTCACTTTCGCTACAATAAAGAGACTTTGTTATGGAAATGTGGCGATCGCTTCGTTACTTCGCTCCCGAGCGCTAAAGCAAGCGCTGAAATGGGTATCCGAGCCTCCAACTCTGCTACTATTTACCCAAAAACACAACAAGAGGCAGCCTGGATGCCAGCTGGACCTGGGCACTACTCCTGCGGCTGCCAAGCGGAGGAGGGGGCTCAGCCACGCCACAGCCGGGAGGGGGCTTCCAGCCCGCACTGGGCTCGCCTCCCACAGAGCGCCCCCCGATGGCTGGGCCGTGCTGCGTGTCAAAGCAGAGAACGCACGTGTCGGGGAGAGGGCCAGGCCACAGCCCTGCCCTCCAGGCTGTGGGGAGGAGGTAAGGGGTGCTCTCGGTTGCGCAAAGCCTCCCCCCCCCACGAGGTGGCCCTGCCCAGGCGGCAAGGAAGGGGAGCATCCTGCCTGCGGGCTGTGCAAAGGGGCCTCTCTGGCACGGGGGGGGGGCTGAGGCTGGCCACCACCACTGGGGGGAGGCGGGCTGGGGCGTGGAATCGGCCGTCCCCAGCGGGAGGGCTGCAGGGGGCACCTAGGGCCCCACCCCCTGCCCCTCCCCGCCAGGCTCCTCCTCCGCCTCCGCCCACCCCCGCATCTGCCACTCCAGACGCTCCAGCCGCAGGGCCACCTTGAAGGCGCTGGACTCCAGGCCGGCCAGGATCCGGGCCAGCTTGGTCTGCAGCACGTCCAGGGCCTCCTCGAGCGCCGCGGTCCGCCGCTGCTCCGCCTGCTGCTGCGCGATCTCGGCGGCCTCCGCGTTGAGGTCCAGCTTGTCCATCTTGAGCAGGATCTCGCGGCCCTTGGCCTCCAGCACGGCCTTGGCGTTGGGGAACTCGGCCAGCACCTCCGTCAGGTCCTCCTTCGACAGGCAGAAGAGGTCCGAGAAGCCGATGCTCTTGATGTTGGCCGTGCGCCGGTTCCCGGACTTGTTTCCTGCGGGTGGACAGACAGGAAGCCCGGGATGGGGGGAGGGCCGGGGGCTAGGGGCACCTCCCTGACTCTTGGGCCGGAGCAGGCCGAGGCCGAAGCACTGAGAAGACCTGCACTGTGCCCAGGCGCCAAGGGGGGTGCGTGGAAGTCTGCTCTGGGCTGCACCCCCGAAGCAAGGCTGAGGCCACTGGCCTCCGGGGGAGCCAGCCTGCCCCCTCCCACATTGCCCGGCCTGCCCAGGTCTGCCTGGGCCACCAGCCCAGGCACATGCCAGCTTTGGCATCCCCAGGCATGCTGGGGGTGCTGCCCACCCTCGTGCCAGCTAAAGCCTAGCTGGGAAAGGGCTTCCAGGTGGCAGCTTCACGGGCCGTAGACCAGGGCCGCCCCCCCCGTGTCGCGCCTTAGCCTGTCTGCATCAGGGTGGACAGGCTCAAGCAGAGGGGCGGCAGGCAGGCCCCACCCTCCCCCACTCGGCTGCCCCCTTGCCAGCCCCCTCCCGCCCCGCGGCTCTTAAATCAGCCCAGGCTTTATGTACAGGACCTGCGGGGGGGGGCCTCCTCGGAGTGCAGCCCTCCGGCTCCCCCGCCTCGAGTCGCCGGCACCTGGGAGGGCCTGGGGGGGGCAGGAGCGAGAGCGGGGGCTCCTCTGGGCGGCCTCTCCAGCTCTGGCGCGCTTTGCTTCAAGAGACTGGGCAGAGGAAGCCCCCGGGGCAGGGAGGGGCCCCTGCTTTGCACGTGCCCTGGGAGCGGACGGCCTGACCAAGCAGAACCGGGTGTGGCGCTGAGTGCTGGGCGGGCGCCACCACTAGCCACCTTGTTGTTCTCCGACAACGGCCCTGCAGAGTAGGCCGGTGCCATGGCTGAGAGAGTGGGGCTTGCCCAGGGCCACACGCAGGGCCCCTCTGAGGGCAGCAGGGCTTGCTTTCAAGGGAGTGTGTCTAGGACTGTGGCCTCGGGGGGGGGGTTTCCCGCAAAGGCCAGCTCTGGAACGAGGACTCCCGGCTGCTCCACCCCCACTGCGCAGGCCCCCTGCTCTGGCGCCAGCCCCCCACTTGCCTTTTATGTTGATGATGCTGATCTCCCCGAAGTAGAGGCCCTCCCCCAGGACGGCGTACTGGGTCACCCCGTCGTCGGCCACCACGGCCAGCTGCCCCTCGCGGATGAAGTACATCTCCCTGCCGATGTCCCCCTTCCGGCAGACGTACTCGCCCGGGCTGTAGACCTGCGGCCGCAGCTTCAGCACCAGCTCCTCCAGCAGGCTCTGCTCGCAGCTCTGGAAGATCTGGACCTTGCGGAGGGTGGGCAGGTGCACGCTGACCGCCACCTCGGCCCGCAGGCGCTCCGGGAGGTGCTGCAGGATCTCCAGCTCGTTGGTCATCTTCTGCTCCATCTGCAGGTGCTGGTACCAGCTGACCACCCGCTGCTGGAGGCGGCGGCTGACCCGGTGCGTGTGCAGGTAGTCCTTCACCAGGTCGTAGTTGGGGTAGAACGCGGCGTCGGCCTGGTTCATGTTGGAGACCACGGAGGTCATGCTGCCCATGATGGTGGCAAAGCCCATGACCGCCAGCAGGAAGTCGACGGCCATGAACAGGAACTCCTCCTCGCGGTGCGGCATGGGGGTGTCCCCCACCGTGGTCAGGATGAGCGTGGAGAAGTAGAAGCTGTAGAGGTACTGCCGCTGGAGCCGCTCGAAGCCCGGCGTGCTGGTGTTGGGGTAGACCCACTCGTCCGCCCCGTAGCCGATGTAGCCGGAGAGCGCGAAGTAGATGCAGCTGTTCCAGTGGATGGTGACGAAGACGTAGAGCATCAGCTTGGCGATGCGGAAGGAGTTGGGGTGCGCCGTGCGCGTCTCGATCCGGTCGAAGGCCTCGAAGAGCCGGGGGCTCCGCAGGAAGCGGTTGGCCCGGACCGCCGGGGTGCCCAGCCCCAGGCGCAGGTACAGCAGGTCGGTGGGCAGCACCGAGGCCAGGTCCCACAGGAAGGCGGAGGAGCCGCGGTAGCGCCGGCAGATCTGGGCCCGGTCCCGGATCAGGATCCCCTGCTCCAGGAACCCTGGGGGAGGAGGGGGATCAGGGGGAGCGGCCTGGGAGGGGCGCATGCCCCCCGCCATTGCCCAGCCTGCCCGGCTCTGCCTCTGGAAGCCCTGAGCGAAGCCGTCCGGCCAGCAGGGCGACGCTGAGCTCGGGGCACCCCCCAGCCCAAGGAGGCGGCCAAGCTGGCCTCTCTGGGACAGTGTGGAAACCGTGTGGGGGACAGCGGGGGGGGGAGGCGCCCCACCCCAGGGCTCTGAGGTGCTGAGCCAGGACCCAGAAGAGGCTCTCCGGGGGGTGCTGCTGCTGGCTCACCTTCCCTCCCCCGCTGCGCCACAGGGCCCGCAACAGCCTCCCGTGGGCCTGGCCCCAGCTCAGACCCTTCCCCAAGCCCCCCCCCCTTCAGCAAAGGCCCTACAGAGCCATTGCCACCGCAGGGGCCGCTTCCTCCTGACGCCCTGGTCCCCCCCACTCCCGCCCAGCCAGGAAGGCTGGCTGGAGAGGGCCTGGCCTGCTGCTGCTGCTGGGCCGTGAAGACCCAGGACCCAGGAGCCCTGAGGACCAGCAGGTGGGGCCAGGCAGGTGCTTCCTGGACAAGGGGCCTCTGCCCTGGCACCTCAAGGGTCCTCCTCCCTTGTCCATCCCCAGGGAGGGACAGAAGCCCTGGAGCTGGTGGGGCAGTGCCCAGGCCAAGGGCGGGGCAGCCTGCTGGAGCCCACTGTGGAGACCCTGCCAAGGAAGGGCAGGAGCCCCTGCACCTGCCAAAGGGGGCCTTAAGGGGCATGCAAGGCTCTCAGCTGCGCCGTGCTGTCTCCCGGGTTGAAACCATCCGCTCTGCCATGCGTGGGCCTGACCGTGTCCAGGGGGAGGAGAGGCCTCCCTTCAGGAGAACCAGCAAAGAGCGTAAGAACATAAGAAGAGCCCTTTTGCTGGATCAGGCCAAAAGCCCATCTAGTCCAGCTTCCTGTATCTCGCAGTGGCCCACCAGGTGCCTCAAGGAAGAGCACGAGACCACAAGATGCCAGCATCCTGTGGCCACTCCCCTGCACCTGGCATTCTGAATTACTGCTAATGTAAGGAGGTTGCCCAACCCATCATGGCCTACAGCCCACGATGGACTTTTCCTCCAGAAAGCTGTCCAGTCCCCTTTTAAAGGCACCTAGGTCAGATGCCATCCCCACCTCCTGTGGCAAGGAGTTCCACAGATTAACTACCCGCTGGGTAAAAAAGTATTTCCTTTTATCTGTTTTAACTCTCCCAACCCTCAGTTTTAGCGGGTGCCCCCTGGTTCTAGTACTGAGAGAGAGGGAGAAGAACATCCCTCTATCGACTCTGTCCCTCCCGTGCATGATTTTGTGTGTCTCCGTCATGTCTCCCCTCAGGCGCCTTTCTTCCAGGCTGAAGAGCCCCGCTCAGCTCCACAATGCTCAACAGGGGCTGCCCTCAGGGCTGCCCTCTCTGCACGTGGAAATGGCTCCAGGGAGCTGCCCTGTTGCTAGGCCAGAGAGTGCCCTGGAGGCTGCTGCCGCCTGCTGGGCTTGAGCACGGAGACCTTCCCTTGCACTGCCTTCCCAGGGCCCCAGCGATGGGCAGCTGCTGCCACCCAGTGGGGGGCAAAGGAGAGGCAGATTCCCCCGAAGGAAGTCCAAATGACTTCCAAACCTCTGGTTCCCTTCTGTTTGGGAAGCTGGTCCTGAACAGTGGCCTAAAACTATGGACCACAGGTGGTCTGTGAGACCCCTGAGAAGTGGTCTGCGAGATGTCAGGAAAAAAGACTGCTTTTGATCACCTCCAGTGTTTCACCGAGTGAGCCCCACAACCCCCAGTGGGCAGAGAACAGGCTGCCCCTGGCCGGCACTGTGGCATCAGCTGCAGCCATAGGCAGGCTGTTCCCTATCCAGTCTGGGAGTCAACGGGGTGTGTGTGAATGTTCACTCGGGAGCCACTTCCCCACGGACCACCCGAGAGGGCAGAGAACAAAAGTGGCAACCCAAATTCCTCTCTATACGCAATAAATCCCATAAACCTGGAATAAGCGACTTCGCTAATGACTGCAAAGCTAACTGTGTCTTCTGTGTCCTGCACAAAAGGTGGGGGTTGCAGGTGGTCCATGCCGAGTCCCACCCTTGCCCCGTGGCCCACGGACTCCTCGAGGCTGGGCGCTGCGGGCTCTGGAGGCGGACTTACCGGTATGGAAACGCACCCCGATGTCCAGCAGGTAGAGCAGGTCGCAGGCGTAGTCCAGGGCCAGCCACACCAGCAGGTACTTCTGCTGCAGGTCAGGGAAGCAGGACCTGGGGAGGGGACACCGGCTGAGGCCCGAGGCCTGCCAGGGACCTGCCTCTGCCCTGGGCAAAAGCGCCTCCCGCAGACCCACCTGCCCGGCCTCCTCCCTGCTCACAGCCTGGCAGGCACCGGGCCCTCGCGGCCATGTGCGCCACAGGGGGGCTGCCCCCAAGGCCGTGCAGGAGCTGCCGGGGGGCGCCAGGACCCTGGGAGGGTGGCCCTCCGTTCCAGGTGCCGTCCGCGGTGCCGGCAGCTGCCTGCGAAGTTCTCCGGGCCCAGAGCGAGCCCCTCCCGGAGCCCCTGCCCCTGCGGCTCCCCAGGAGAGCAGCCTGGCCTGCGAGACGAAGCCGGGTGCGGGGCCCTCTGCAGCCAGCATCAGCCCCCCCCCGCCCAGGCCCCCCTCCCCGGCCGCCAGTCACCTGCAGATGAGAATGACCCAGTTGTACATGACGGGGGCCACCATCAGGCTGAGCCACCAGTAGTAGGGGTCTCCGGAGGGGTCCAGGACCCACCTCTTCTTGCCAGGACCAGCGCTGCGGGAGGGAGAAGGCGGGACGCGTCAGGCGGCCAGGGGCTGCCCTCCGTCACCTGCACGGTGGGCATGGTGGGGGGAGGGGTGCTTGGAGGCCCGGCAGGGTCAGTGTGGAAGGCCTGGGGAGTCCCAGGGGCGAGAAGCACTCCCCTTTGCCCACAGGGGCTGGGGGTTGCTTGTGGGGGCCTGCGCTGCGTGCTTTCTGAGGTGCAGTGGGGGGCTCTCAGTCACAGCGCCCTGTCTTTGGAGGTTTCCCCTGTGCCCACCCTCGGGTCCCTCTCCCAGTGCCTGGCAAAGATGGCATTTTCTTGGGTTCCTTTCCCACGGCCTGCCACTGGCACCTGGGCAGCTGGTCTCCTGGTGTGCCTGGAATGCGGAAGAGACGGGCAGCACCGGGGCTGAGGGGTGGCTTGGAAGGGCCAGAGGGGCCTCCGGCTTGGGGCTGCCTCCTCTGGGCACTGGGGGAAGAGAGGGGAGCCATGCGGGGGGGGGCGATTCCCTCGGGGAACCTGGTCCCAGGTCGCTCAGAAACACCTTGGAAGCAAACGGCTTGGAAACCGTTTGGAAACAGCAGCTGCTCTGGGGGGTGCAGGACAGGAGCCCCACTTTGGCCTTGAGGCCAGCCTAAGTCTTGGATGCAGAGCATGTGCAGAGCATGCGCCAACAGCCTAATCTCAATGCCACCAGGGCATCCTCTGCTCTCCAGCTCGATAAGCCCCTGCCGGGGAAAGACACACACACACACCCCAGTTTTGTGTGGTCTGGGGAGGAAAAGAAGCGAAGCGTTCTCAGGCAGCTTCTGGGATGAGGTGGAAGGAAGTGGGGGGGGGAGATGGGGGCCTGCAACCGAGTTGCCAGCTGCGCCAGAGGGTCAGGCCCCTCCACGCACACACCGCCAGCCGCCTGCCCCGCATCCCCCTTGCCTCCCGCCTGGCCTTGCTCCCAGCAGGCTGCCTGCAGGGTGAGTTGGGGGCAGTGGCAAAGCAGCAAGGGGGGTCCGCTGCACTCTGTGCCTGGCCCCCCCCTCGCCGAGCCCCTTGAGTCGCGCGTGAGCCCTCCTCCCAGCCCGCTCGGTGCATCCTGCTGCCGCCTCCAGGAAGGAGGTGGCGCTGGGGCCCAGCCCCAGGGACTCCAGGCCGCTGCTGTGCCCCCCCCCTCCCCTGGGCCAGGTGGCTGGGTGAGGAGGCCACTGGCACAGCCGAGCCCCTTTGCCTCCAGCCAGCTCCCCTGCCACACTGCCGGTCACACTGCCCCCCCCGAACCCCCTTCACAGGCCTCCTGCCACTGCTGCCAGGTCCAGCACCAGCTCCACACCCTTCCCTTCAGGGCCCCCCCCGGCCTCGCCCTGCCCCACTTCTCAGCTCTCACGTCATCACCCTCCCAGCCCCACCACTCCTGGCCTGCTGCTTCCCTGCCCAGGGGTGCCTCTGTCCGCCCCCCCCCCCGCCTGGCATGGCCCCAGGAGCCTCACCTGGGGGGCACTGCCTTGCTCCGTTCCTCAAGGCCACCTCCCCCACCCAGTGCCTTTGGCGCCACACTCTCGCTGTGACAGGACAGCCAAGGGGCACCGGAGGGCCGCAGAGACCTGGGTTCCAGTCCTCACTCTGCCCGCCCCTCGCTCAGAGGCAGTGCCCCTCACTCACTGCCCCTCAGCGCTTTCTCCTCCCAGGGGGGTGGTGAGGGCAAAGGGGGCCCACCTCGGAGGTCTTCCTGAGCCACTTGGGAGAAAGGGGCAAGGAGAAAACCACCCAGAGCACCACAACAGCCCCTGCGGCAGACGTGCCCCTTTGAGCGCCCGCTCCCCTGCCTGCTGCAGTTGGTGAGCCCCTGGCCGGAGCCGGAGCCACCTCAGGGGCCCTCCTTGGGGGGGGGGCATCCGCGCCCCCACCCTTTTGCCCACAGCCACAGGCTGTAGCCCTTCCCCCTCCTCAGCCTGCCAGCAAAGCGTGACCACTTTGGGACCACGCTCCTGCCCCCCCCGCTTGCCTCGCTGTGCCCCACAGCCTCCCGGCCCCCACTCACCCCGGCTGGGGGGCAGCTCCGGTGCTGTCCTGCCCCGTCTGGATGAGGGCTGCCTCCCCCCCCATCCTTGGGCCGGGCCCTGAAGGCGCGGGCCAGCCCGTTCATTGCAGCCGCTGCCCGCCCCAGACGCAGATCCCTGCCGTGCCCTTGGCAACAGCGTCGCGGCTGGGCCTCCCCCGGGCCTCAGCCGCACACCTGAGCAGCAGGTGCAACCCTAAAGGGCCCAATCAGGGAGGAGGCAGCGGCCCTGGGGAGGGAGCAGCTGCCAGGCAGGCGGTTCGTGGACTCTGCTGCAGCTCTCCTGGCCTGCTCACCCTGGGGGTCTGGCACAGCGGCTTTTGAGCGTGCTGGGGGGGGGGAGGCTGACAAGGGGGGGCATCGTCTGGTCTGGGGTGCCAGCTTGCCCAGCGCAGCGATTTGGGGGCAACGGCTGCTGATCAGTGTGGTGGCCGGCGGTCCACCAATAATCCCAACAACAGGCTGAAGGCTGGTGCAGGGATCCTGCCCCCCAGCTCCAGAGTCTTCTGTGCAGGAGGTCGGGCCTCGCTTCCTCCTACAGGCTGGCAGCTGAGCGTCTCTGGGAGGCCTTCCCAGGGTACATGCGCCAGCCAGAGCGGGAGAGAGGGGGGGTATACAAAGAATCCATCTGCAAGGATCAGGCCCTCCTCCCACCATGCAATGCGTTCACATTCTGTCTCGGGGGGGGGCCTCAGGGGCAGGGGGGCAATGAAGGGGCTGGGCCACTGCTGCTCCAGACACTCAGGTGAGGAGGCTGGGACAGGCCGCCCCCCCCGAGCCTTGTTGCCAGCCTGCAGGCCCCACTGGAGGAGGCCCAACAGCAGTGCCGCCCCCCCCCCCGGGTCATCGAGGCCTTCATGCATCCAAGTTTGCCCCACAGACAGCTCTCCTGGGAAAAAAAAACTTTTAACCCAGCAAGCAATTTATCTGTGGAACTCCTTGCCACAGGAGGTAGTGATGGTGTCTGAAGTAGGTGCCTTTAAAACAGGATTTGAGATTTCTGGAAAAAAGTTCATCACAGGTTACAGGCCATGATCAATCAATCAACAGGTACTTATATACCGCTTTTCAACACAAAGTTCACAAAGCGGTTTACAGGTAAATAGTAATGGGTATGTGCAAACTCCTGGTTTTAGTAGGCAATCTCCAGCATGACAGGCACGAGGGAGTGGCCACAGGATGCAGGCAGCCAGTGGTCCTGTGTGCTCCCTGAGGCATCTGGTGGGCCGCTGCGCGATGCAGGAAGCTTTGGCCCACCGGAGCAGCACCTTTGGCCTCATCCAGTGGGGCTGTTCCTATGCGGAACCGCTGGCCCGTATACCGGTTAGGGTGGGCACACCTTGACTCAGGGTGGAGAAAGCAAGGCCCATCCTGGCCCCCTCTGGCGGCGGTCCGGCTGGCGCGGGGGCAGAGCGAGCGGAGAGGGGGGTACGGCGCCGGTGGGCTAGCGGGGAGGGCGGCGGGTCTCCCAGTCCGCCCCAGTCCTGCCCGCAACGGAGCCCGCAGCCTCGCCAGTGAAGCCGGGACGACCCCGTCCTCGGGCCCCGCTCGGGGCAGGAGCGACCGCCTCCGCCCTCTCCTGCTGGGCGGCGTCCGTCCCTTCCTGCGGCCGACCAGCGGAGCTCCCGGGCGATTGGCGGAGCATCCCGCGCGCGCCACGCAGCCTCCTGCCTCCTGCGAGGCGCCCACCTGGAGTCGGCGGCGCTGGGCGGGGCCTGCAGGTGGGGGCGGGGCCTCGTCGGGCGGAGACTGCGGCGGCGGGAGGCTCCGCCCCGCGGAGGGCGTGGCCTGGGCGGGCGGCGGCGGAGGGAAAATGGCGGCGCGGGAGACGGAGGCGGTGCTCAGGTGGCCGGGCGGGAGCGAGCCTGAAAAGCCCCATGCGCGCGCACGCGCAGAAGGCCCTCCCCACTCCCCCCGCACGACGGCCCCGCGAGGCAGGCCGGGGGCGGGGCCTGGGCGCTGCGCGCGCCGCTGCCGGGCGGGGGGGGGCCGGGCGGGGGAGTCGTGGGAACGGCCGAGGCTGACGCGCGTCTTTCCTCCCTCCTCAGCCGCCGCCGCCGGGACGGGACGTGAGAGCTCGGCCGCCCCGCCCAGGTAAGCGCCGCCCCCTCCCCCGGCAGGGCGTGGCGGGGGCTCCCTCCCTCCCGGCGCCCTCGGAATCGGGTCAGGCCCAGGCGCGCCGCCCTTCCCGGGAGCCCCGGCCCTGCGCGGCCTTGCGGTGCGGGGGCGCCTGGCGGGCCGCGGCTGCGGGGCGGGACGGGCGATGTGGGCGCCTCTGGGTGCGTCGCGGAGGGGCCCCTGCGCCCGCCCTGCCGCTGCTGTCCCGGGGCAGGCCGGTGGCCGCGGGAGGCGGAGGCGGAGGCGGAGGCGGGGGGGGGCACGAGCGCCCTGTCGAGCGCCAGCCAGGCCCGCGCTGCAGGGTGTCCCGGGGTGGCTGGCGAGGACCGAAGCCCCCCCCCCCCGAACGTTGCCTCGGGAGCCAGCAGAGGCCTCGTCTTTTCCCGCCGTGCGCAGTGGGCGCTGCTGCCTCTCCTGCTTTTGATGGTCCAGCGAGGCGCTGGGTAGGGGGCGCCCTCTTGTGCCTCTGGTCTGGCAGAGTTGTGGGGGCGCTCGGTTGGTCCGGTCCCCTGTAGCTGGGGCAGCGGACAGGTGCAAGAGAGGGGCAGCAGGTTCCAGGCCTGTCGTTGCCTTGGTGGGCCACTGAGCGATGCCGGACGCTGGCCTGGGTGGCCCCGCAGGGTCTTCGGGCATTCTTGACTCCCACAGCCACCCTGTGGGTCACTGGCCGGCTTCTGGCCTGACGCCTGCCCTACCCCCACTTGTCCCAGGCGAGCCCATGGAGGGGTTCATAGTGGGCTGATGTGGGTGCTGGCGTCTTTGGCCCAAAACCCACCCAAGGCTGCCTGCCTGCATGCCCGCCTGGCTGGTGGCCTCCCCAGTGCCTGCAGCCTTGGCCCAGGCCAGCTACCCCAGTGCCACTTGGCAGGCGCTGGCTGATCCCCTGGTCCTCGTGTTACTGGCTGGGCTGGGCTGGGCTGGGGGTCTCCACTCTCCCTCAGTGTCCAGTTGGACAGCTCTCCCAGTAGCCCCCAGTTCCCACCTCCTTGCTCTTGCTGGCAGGGCCCTGCTCTCCCTTCAGGCCTGGCGACGTGAGTGAGCCGGCTGGCAGCTCCCCTCTCGAGTAGCCCTGGCCTTGGGGAGAGAAGGAAGGAGGCTTCAGGGGTGGTGTGTCGTTGTCTCCCCCCCCCCCCCGCAGAAGCACTTAGTTGCTAGGGGTGATGGTGGTTCCCGCCTCTCAGAGGCGGTGGTCAGGAGCATGCTTCTAAGGCCCCTAACCCTGACCAGGTCACCTGGGGGCTGCGCTTGCAGAAGGGGCCCTGGCAGAGAGTGCAGGAGGGTTAGGGTTACCTTCTGCTTGGGCCGTGGCCTTGAGGGAGGTGACGGGTCAGAGATGTTTGAAAACATTTGTTTATTTTACTGAGCCCACTTTGATCAGTAAGACTTGCAGCTCAATCATATCCATATCTACTCAGAAGTAAGTCCCATTGTAGCCAGTGGGGCTTACTCCCAGGTAAGCGTGGATAGGATTGCAGCCTCAGGATGTAAACTCTCTTAATTACTGGAAACAAACACCTGTAGTTATAGTTCTGTTGAACATGCGCAGAGTTTTTTTTCTCATTGCCACCTGTCAAATGTCATTTGAGGGCACAGGTTCTGGGCAAACAAGGGGGGTGTTTTTCAAGGCAGAAGTTACGTGGTGGGGTGCCCCTCACTTGCCCTGCCTCTGAGTAGGATTCCAGACGGTTTGCCTCTCATCTCCTTTCACCCCCAGGGTCCCGCTTGCGTAGATCTCTCTCCTCTGTTGTCTCTGCCGGCCGGTTGCGTGTCCTGTGCTGCGCGGGAGTCCCCGGGGGAAGCAGCCGGCGACCTCCCCTGAGCAGTGCAGTTCCTCCAGAGCAGCAGCTCATCATCCACTTCCATTCTCCCCCCGTCTGCTCCAGCAAGCCACCTCGGCTGCTGTTGGCCGGGGCTCTTGGGCAGTGGAGAAGCTCCTTGCCCAGCGTGGTCTTCCAGCCCCTCCTCTGCCCCACTCCTTCAGCCTGGGCCGTGGGGCCGCAGCTCCTTCCTTTCCGGCAGCTGCCCTCGCACTGCACAGCCACGGAGCAGCTCAGCAGGGGCCCTGCGGGCCTGCCCAAGGTCAGCAGGGTTCACAGCCAGCCTTCTCCGGGCCAGATTTAGCCCGGAGGCTGTGAGCCTGCAGCCCGAGGGGGAGAGGGAGGCAGCTGGGCGCGGGGGGGGGGCAGCTTGGCAGCTCCATCCCTGGGCGGTTGGCCCAGTGGGCAGAATTAACCAGGGCTTTGATCTGCCAGTCACTTGGCGGCGCCCGACACTGGAGGGAGGCCTGCTGTGCCCGCCTGTCATCCTCCCTGCTGCCACCGACCCCTGCGGGGACTGCAAGGCCACGGCAAGCCTTCCCCAGGCACCCCCTCGATGCCCCCGTGGGCTGTCTGAAAGCAGGGGAGGAAGCGGGGGGGCTGCTGCCTTGGGCACGCGGAGCCTGGGTGTGCCGTTGCGGCTAAATATGGACCCGCCGGCGGCTGCAATCTGTCTGGCCTCCTCTGGCCCTCCTCTGCAGGTTCCCTCTTGTGGCACCGCTGCGTGCGGCTGGCGGGAGGACAGCCCGTTGTGTCTGTGTCGGGCAGAGAGGTCCCGCCTTGAGAGTCCCTCTCCGCAGTGGAGGTCTCCTGCCCTCTTGGCTGCCTCTGTGGCCTGGCTGGCTGGCTGGCTGGCTGGCAGTCCCTGCTAACCCCCCTCAAATGGTGTCGCCCTCCTTGCTGGGAAGGCTCCTCCGACCCTCGGGACGCCGGGGCTGCCCCCGCTGGCCCCTGTTCCGGCTCCGCAGCACTCTTGAGGTGTGACGGCCCGATTCCAAGGAGGCGCCACTCCAGGTGGGGCTGCCCTGTCGAGCTCTGTCTGCAGGGCCAAGCGTGCCGCCGTGGAGGTCTCGCTCCCACCCCGGGGTGCAGTCGCTCCCTTTCCTCTGGATCCCTGACCCAGACGCGGGGTGTCGCTGGGCGCTCTGCTGCTGCTGCCCCAAGATTGCCCTTGGCAGCTCGGACCCCGTCGGCGCAGGTGTGCAGCGGGATTGCCTGCCACGGTGCAGCCTGTCGCCACTGGTGACCTGGGCGACCGGCCTTCCCGCCTCGCTGGCCCCTGCTCTGTGTCGCTGGGGCCGGCCAGCTCCTGGCAGGCAGTTGCTGTCTAGGACCGTCGGAGTGTGCCGGGAGGGGCCCGTGTGGTCCACAGCAGAGGAATGTGCTGTGCGCTTTTCCCAAGGCACCTGCTGCTGCCTGCTGCACCCCCAAGGGTGACCACGAACCTCCAAGAGAGGCCTGGTGGGTGGAGGACTGCAGAGTCAGGCCGGCTTGCAGGTGGGCATCCTGGATCCCAGTGGGGCGGATGCCGCCAGTTCCTCCTCCAGGGGGCTCTCAGGAGAGGCTCGTCCCAACAGCAGCCCCTCTGCCTGGGCCGTGCAGGAGCTCCGGGGGCGTCTCTAGGGGCTGCGGCTCAGGCCATGCAGTGCAGGTGCCGCCCGGGCCCACCTGGTTGGCCTTCTTGTTGTGGGGGGAGAGAGCTTTGCACCGCGCAGCAAGGGTCTGCCAGCTTGCCAGCCCAGCCCCCTGTTTCTGACGGGGGCTAGCCGGAAGGCCGCCCGTGCCCAGCTGCGGGTCCTTGGATGCAGCTGCCAGTCACCGTCGGGGCTAGCAGCCAGCAGTGACTCCGTGACTGTCCCAGAATGCCCGATGCAAGTGAGGGGACTTGGGGGCTCAGCCCTCCCTGGACCTTGGGGCTGCGTCTGGGTCCTCGGGGAGGGAAGTAAAGATGTTCCTCACTCCCTGTGTCCCAAGGGGACAGAGTGGAAGGCTGGATCTGAGCTCTCCCCGGCAGTGTCTGGGAAAAGGCTGGTGGCTGGTTCTTTGAGACCTGGGGTCTAATGCAGCGCACGTCCCATAGTGGCAGTGAAGCGCGGTCCCTGGAGCTGGGTGAAGAGCAGTGGGGAGCACAGCCAGGGCACTGGGGAGACAGGCGGGAGCACAGGGAGCGGGTAAAAAGAGTCCAATCTCTGAATGTGTGAAAGGGCAGGTAACAAGTGTCCAGTCCCTCCAGGCTGCGTGGAGGCTGTTTAAAATAACAGTAGTAGAGGCCCAGCGGAAGTGTATACCGCAAAGAAAGAAGGGCTCGACAAGGTCCAGGAGGGTGCCTGCATGGCTGACGAACAAAGTTAGAGAAGCTGTAAAGAGTAAGGAAGCTTCTTTCCGTAAATGGAAGTCTTGCCCCAGTGAGGAGAATAAAAAAGAACATAAACTCTGGCAAAAGACAAGTAAGAAGGTGATACGGGAGGCCAAGAAAGCGTTTGAGGAACGCATGGCTAGCTACATAAAAGGGATTAATAAAAGCTTCTTCAAATATGTTAGAGGCAGGAAACCTGCCAGAGAGGCGTTCGGCCTGCTGGATGGTGAGGGAGGGAAAAAGGAGATAAAAGGCGACTTAGAGATCACAGAGAAATTAAATGAATTCTTTGTGGAATTAAAGAACGAAGTTGCTGACCTCTTAACTAGAGTATGCAACTTGTCCCTTCAAACAGCCACAGTGCCAGAGGATTGGAGGATAGTCAATGTCACGCCAATCTTTAAAAAAGGGAGAAGGGGGGACCCTGGAAACTACAGGCCGGTCAGCCTAACATCTGTTCCGGGTAAGATGGTGGAAAGCCTCATCAAAGATAAAATCCTAAAACACATAGCACATAGAGGAACAAGTACTGCTGAAGGAAAGTCAGTATGGCTTCTGTAAGGGTAGGTCTTGCCTCGCGAACCTTTTAGAATTCTTTGAAAAGGTCAACAGGATGTGGGTGAACCTGTGGATATCATATATCTGGATTTTCAGAAGGCGTTTGACACGGTCCCCCACCAAAGGCTGCTGAAGAAACTTCACAGTCAGGGAATAAGAGGGCAGGTCCTCTTATGGATTCAGAATTGGTTGAGGGCCAGGAAACAGTGGGGGTCAATGGGCAATTTTCACAACGGAGAGAGGTGAAAAGCGGAGTGCCCCAGGGATCTGGGGTCTTGGGGCCGGTGCTTTTCAACTTGTTCCTAAATGACCTGGAGACAGGGATAAGCAGCGAGGTGGCCAAGTTTGCAGATGACACAAAACTTTTCCGGGTGGTGAAAACCAGAAAGGATTGTGAAGAGCTCCAGAAGGATCTCTCCATGTTGGGGGAATGGGCGGCAAAATAGCAGATGTGTTTCAACGTAGACAAGTGTAAAGTGATGCACATTGGGGCAAAAAACCAAAACTTCACCTATAGGCTTATTTATTTATTTGAAGAATTTGTACCCCGCCTTTCCCATGCTGAAGCAAATGCCCAAGGCGGCTTACATGAGCAGCTTAGTCTAAACCACCATTTTTTTCAATGGACTTTTTTACAAATCTACAGTCTTCTTGTGATCTGCCAATCCTCAGGCCCAGATGTCGCCTTCCCAGTGTGGTTCTCTCCTTTGGCTCCCTTAAGGGTTACCTTATGGGTTCTGAGCTGTCTGTGACAGCTCAAGAGAGAGATCTTGGGGTGCTGGTAGACAATTCAATGAAGGTATCGACCCAGTGTGCAGCAGCAATTAAGAAGGCCAATTCGTTGCTTGGGGTAATTAAAAAAGGGGTTGAGAATAAAACAGCTAATATTATCATGCCGCTGTACAAATCAATGATAAGGCCACACCTGGAATATTGTGTACAGTTCTGGTCCCCACACCTCAAAAAGGACATAGTGGAGTTGGAAAAGGTGCAGAAGAGAGCGACAAAAATGATTACGGGGCTGGGGTACCTCCCTTATGATGAAAGACTGCAGTGTTTGGGGCTCTTCAGCCTAGAAAAAAGGCGCCTGAGGGGGGACATGATTGAGGCATACAAAATTATGCACGGAAGGGACAGAGTCGATAAAGGGATGTTCTTTTCCCTCTCAAAACACCAGAACCAGGGGGCATCCGCTAAAACAGGGTTGGGAGAGTTAAAACAGATAAAAGGAAGTACTTTTTTACTCAGCGGGTAGTTAATCCGTGGAACTCTTTGCCACAGGAGGTGGTGATGGCATCTGGTCTGGATGCCTTTAAGAGGGGATCGGATGGATTTCTGGAAGAAAGGTCTATTGTGGGCTATAGGCCATGATAGTTTATAACCTCCTTACATTGGTGGTGGGCTACTTCAGAGTACCGGGTGCAAGGGAGTGGCCACAGGATGCAAGCGTCTTGTGCCTCCCTGGGGCACCTGGTGGGGCCGCTGTGAGATGCAGGAAGCTGGACTAGATGGGCCTGTGGCCTGATCCAGCACAGGGGCTCTTCTTGTGTTCTTACCGGACCTCTGGGCCTGCTCCTGGCTGCAAAGGGCAGGTTCGACCCGACGGCCGCTCTGGGTTGGCTGCGCTCTGCATGGTCAGTGGCTGAAGGGCTCTGGCTGGCCCCAGGTGTGGCCTGGGCAAATGCTGGCTCCAGCTTTGCTGGTGGGTGTGCTGGAGCAATTGGGGCCATGGGGGGGGGGAGGAGTGAGCAGGTGCGGTGCAAAGCTGTTCTTGTCAGGCCTGCTTGGGCTCTGTTGTGCCAGAGCTCGCCTCTTGCGCAACCCAGAAGTGTGTGTCTTGGTGCAGGACGCGGGTGCCGGGGCCTGACTGGCAGCCATCAATCATGGTCTGTAGGGAACTGAACTGGCTTGACTGGTTGTCAGGGTGACTGGAACCCGGTGCTGCTGCTGTGGGTGTTTGGACACTTGCCCTTGCAAGGGCAGTTCTCCGTTGCTCCCTGGTTTTGTGGTACTTTCAGCTACCTGGAATACTTTGTGTAAGATGACTCGCCTGGGGCAAGGCTCTTCCCCCGCTGAGAGCCACTGTAGGGGAGGCCCTCTTGCCTGTCTCTGCTCAGCGCAGACCCTCTTCAGGGGAGTGGGCAGGGCAGGGCAGGGTGGGGCGTTTACTGGTTGTATGTATAGTTTTTTTACCCCATCCTTCTCTTGGAAGGGACTCAAGGCGGCTTGAGCCTAGAGTCCCCTGGCTGTCTTGCAACTATTCCTCGGAGCAGCAGCAGGCGCCATCAGCCTCTTGCCCTGCCACATGCCAGGGACCCCGAGTTCCTCCTCAGCTCAGCCCTTCCTGCCTTCGCGGGTGTTGCAAGGGGTTATTTCTGGCTCCTGCAAGAAGGAGCACTTGCTGACTCACAGCTGGGAGGGACTCCTCCTGCCTCCTGTGTAGGGAGTGGAGGTGGAGCAAGGAAGGGGGCCAGAGCAGGGAATGGCTGGTGGGGGCATTACAGGAAGGTGCCTGGGCTGGCTGGGTCCCTTATTTCAGAAGCATGGGGTGGGGTGGGGTGGGGTGGGGTGAATCCTTTTAGATGCAAAATCCGTTTTAAAAAACAGTCTTTACCCTGCCTTTCTTGCAGCACCTAAAGCAGCTTGCAATACAGTTAAAAATGCAATAAAATGATAAAAACAGAAAAGCAGCAGATACGAATACAGCCTGTGAAGTGCAAGTAAAAGCAGCACATTGCAGCACAGATCAAACAGTAAAACCCTTTTGCAATGATGCAAAAGGTCGAGGCAGCGCAGATTGGCAGCCAGCCCACCCTCTTCCAGCAGCACATGCCTGCACCACACAGTCCCAGCATCGCATCTGGACAAAAGGCCGGGGGGGGGGGGGGGCGGGAGACGTTTTTAAACGCCAGGGAGGGCAGAGGTGCGGGTGGCCGGACGGTTCTGTAGTTGTGGGGCCACCACGGAGAAGGTTCTAACTCTGGTTGCTGCCCCTCTAAGCTCCGTTAAGGGCGGCGTAGGAGAGCCACCCCCGGATGGATGCAGGTGGCCCCAAACCAGGAAAGGTTTGGAAAGGACTCCAAAGGCCAAGCAGCACCCTGAACTGTGCCTGGCCTGGAAATGAACCAGCAGCCGGTGTAGGGGAAGGAGTGGTGGCCCGACAGCCTCCAACTGCCGAACCCCAGCGGTTCCGCCAACTGCCGCTCCAGACAACTTGCCTCGAGGGCGCCCCCCCCCCAGCGTACAGCATGTTGCCGTAATCGGGCCTTGAGGTTTCCAGGGCATGGACTGCTGTGGCTGGGCCCAGGCAACTTGGGGTGCCTCTAGCCAGTGCTGCCCCCTGTGGGCCTGCGCTTGCTTGGGGAGGGCTTTAGCCTACCTGCCCCTTGATGGGATCTCATCCAATAGAGAGGATTGTGTCAGTGCGGTCAGTAGTAGGAGACTTGGGGCAGCGTTTCCTAAACCAGGTCAGCACCGTTGCTTGGTCGGCAGAAGAAGATCGTTAGTAGGAATGCTAACCTGTAGGATGAGGTAATCTTCCTCCCCCCCCCACATTAAAATGTCATATTTTCCCATTTTCTCTAGTAATTGGTGTGTTGTAGGTCACGTGTGAGCCCAGTTTCGTCCTTTTGTCTGGCCTGGCCTGGCCTGGAAGTCCCTCACTGCCCATCCTGCTCTTCAACCTTCTGGGAACCTGGAATGACTGAAGGTTTGGGCAGACAGTCCTTGAACTCCATTTCTAGGGAGGGTCTAGGAAATGCCTACGGACACATGTAAAGTCTCTAACAGCCTCGGGAGCACAGGATCATTAGTATTATTGATTTATTAATAAATTATTTCTTTCTAGGTTTTTCTTTTTGTCTAGTGGGTTCAATCACTAGATCGTTGTTTTAAAAATCATTCCCAGTGCTAAAATGTTTAGGGGGGAGTGATCCCAAGCTGCTGGAATCCTTAATCTTGGGGACGGAATACGCAGTGTCATTTCTCTCAGCCTGTACTTTGGATTTTAATAAGCTCAGAGAAATGACAGGTAGGATCCCATGGGTCGATGAACGTGGGGGAAAGGGGGCCCCAGATGGGTGGGAACTCCCAAAGAAGTAGCTGCTACGGGCGCAGTCAGAAACAATCCCTGAGAGAGAGAGAAAAGCCAGGATGGCTGCATAAGAATCTCAGCAGCAAGTTGAAGATTTAAAAAGATAGTCCCATTTCCTGGGACATGGAAATGGGTCTGATCACCAGGGAGGAGAATAGACAGTCCATAGCCCAGGCTTGTAGAGTGAGGGTCAGGAATGCCAAAGCTCAGTATGAACTGAGGCTGGCCAGGAACGTCAAGAACAACAAAGGAGGCTTTTTAAGGTATCCCCAAAGGAAGAGAAAAGAGAAGAGGGTGTGGTTCCTACTTGGGAAGAATGGCCAGTTATTGTCTGGTGACAGAGAGGATGGAGCTGCTCAGGATCTACTTTACATCCATCTTCTCTTGGAAGGATCCTGGATCCTTGGCTGATTTTGGGGGGTGAGGAATGCGTACATCCCAGAGAGGTGATGAAAACCTGGACGGCAGAGGTCTGCAGGCCTACATTGACAAGGAACTTGCTAGGAACAACGTAAGAAAATGAGAAATGCTGTACTGGATCAGGCCAAGGTCCACCTAGTCCAGCTTCCTGTATTTCACAGTAGCCTACCAGATGCCTCAGAGAGCCTACAAGACAACAAGATACTTGCATCCTGTTGCAACTCATTTGCATATGGCATGTCAGAGGCAACCTACTTCTAGGCCAGACGCCATCACCACCTCCTATGGCTAGGAGTTCCACAGATCAATTACTGCGTTTAAAAAAAGTATTTTTATCTGTTCTAACTCTCCCAACTCTCAGTTTTAGTGGATGTCCCCTGGTTCTGGTGTTGAGAGAGAGAGAGAGAGAGAAGGAAAAGAACATCCCTCTATCCATCCCATGTAGAATTGTGTACATCTCAATCAAGCCCCCCTTTTTTCTAGGCTGAAGAGCCCCAAACACTGCAGTCTTTCCTCATATGGGAGGTGCCCCAGCCCAGCAATCATTTTTTGTCACTCTTCTGTAGGTCTCTAGTTCCACTCCTTCCTATTTGAGATGTGGTGGCCAGAACTGTACACAGTACTCCAGATATAGATAGGCATACTCCAGTACCCCCATCATCGATTTATGTTTGTTGTTCAGTCGCTAAGTCGTGTCCGACTCTTCGCGACCCCATGGACCACGGCACGCCAGGCCTCCCTGTCCTCCACTAGCTTCCTGAGTTTGCCCAATTTCATGTTCATTGCTTTGGTGACACTCTCTAACCATCTCATCCTCTGCCGCCCCCTTCTCCTTTTGATCATCAATTTATACCGTGGCATAATAATATTGGCCGTTTTGTTCTCAGTCCCCTTTTTAATGATCCCGACCATGGATTTGGCCTTCTTTACCACTGCTGCACACTGGGTCAGTACTTCCATTGAACTTTCCACCAACACCCCTCAACCACCACCTAACTGGCCTAAATAAATTTAGGTCATTTGGAGAGGATGAGCTGCATACTAAACTTGCAGATGTACTTGCAGAGCCTCTGCCAACTATCTTGGAGAAATCCTGGGAGGAGGCGCTGCTAGGCTGGAAGTGGGAGAATGCAGCCTCAGTCGTTTAAAAAGGAAGACCGGGAAATTACAGACCTGCCGGTCTGGCTTCAGTACTGGGGAAGATATTAGAGAAAGCTATCAAACACACAGCCTGGACACCTCTGGATTAATGGAATCCAGCGTGGACTTGTCAGGCAAGATTTATTGCTGACAAATCCATCTCCTGTTTGGGTTGGGCACTGGCCTGCTGGCTGGCGGGAATGCTGTGGGTGCCATTTCTCTTGCCTTCAGGTACTCGGAAGACCAAAGCCGGTGGGCAGCAGCCCCAGAGGCCCTCTCCAAAGTGGCAGGGTGGCACCTTTGCCTTGGGTTGCCCCAGAGGGTCATGCGATGCACGTCATGGGGTCTTGGGTGCTCCCTCGTCAGTCCACCAGAAGGAACTCCAAAGTAGGACTAGCCAAAAAGTAGCAGCAAGCTGTCTTCTAGCCTGCCCTGAACTCCTGGTAGCTCTCCATTTGCCCATTTTCAAAATCATGCCTTTTAAATCCTGGAAACGTGTGTGGGCTTGTTTTGAAGCAACAGGATGAGGGGACAGGATGCTCGGCTTTTCTCCTGACCACATGGTCGTTAAAGAGCCGGGTCAGAAGCTGGCACCCTGCCGATGTCTACAGCAGCCAAGGGTGACGTGGCCAGGCGGTCCCTGGGGGTGCCCTGCAGAATGCCTTTTAGAGAGGGGGGGTGAAGAGGGAAGGGACTTGGAATTCGGAAGCAGCATCTGGGGGTAGGGCGGCCCCCCAGCTTGGGACCGTTATGACCAGGCCCCCTGGTAGCGCTGCTGAAGCAGCAGAGTGGCTCTGCCCCAGCCCAGCTTGCCTTCCTTATCCCCACTGAGAGGCTTTCATCCTCACCTAGAGTGCAGACGGTCGGCGCCAAGAGCACCCCCACCCACTCCCGACTGCAGAAGGTCATGCTACGCTTCTAGTGTGCTTGGCACACGCACACCCCGGACCTGTAGGTGCCCCAGCACATGGCCTCCTGCTCCGGATGGTTTGGCTTTGTCAGGACCCCCAGCATGGCAGTGACTGGCCCGTGGGACTGCAGTCCAACAAAAGTGGTGGCAGCCACATTTCTGGCTGCCAGTGCAATGCCTGATCATGGCTGCTCTCTGGGGCGGAACTTGTGGGGATGTGCCCTTCGACAGGCAGAGTGCGAGGGCTCCAAGGCAAGCTCTCCTGCCTCCTCCCTGGGTAGCTGTGCCAGTCAGTTGCAGCAAACACAGGGGTCTTGTTGCGCCCACTTGTGGCAGCCAAAGCTTTCCTGGATGGGAGCCCGGCCTGTGCAGGGGAAAGGAGGTCCTGGGCAGGCCTGGCTTGGTCAAAGGGCCGGGTAGGGAGCTGGGCCAAAGGCCTCTGGGGCAGCAGCTTTGCTCTGTAGTTTTTGTCCCTTCCCCCCCCCCCAAGTCCTTTGCCGGAGTCGTGTAGGGTTGGAAGCCCCCTGCTTGATGCCCAGTGCTTGAAAGTGGGCGTAACTGCGGGGCCTGAGCTGTCGGTGGAGAGCCAGAAGAGCAGCCTGGGATGGAGGTGGCGAGCCGGGGGGCCCTTTTCCGTGCCTGGCGTGGCCGTGGCAGGCGCCTGCGCCGTGGCTGTTGGGAGAGAAGTCGCCCCAGGCCCCGCGACCGGTGCACGCCCCGCAGCGACGTTCCGGCAACCGACGGGCCCCGTGCCTGCCGGTGGTCCTGCCGAGTGGGCGGGCTGGCTGGCTGGCTTCCTTCCGTGCAGGCCCGTTGGCGCCTCCACAGGAAGGAACACGGAGGACGAGTTCCTGCGGCTCCACACGGCACTGGGGGGCACGTGCCGCCGGCAGCCATGAGTGGTTGCCAGGCAGTGACTGGAGAGCCTCGTGGCGGGGCCTGCAGGCTGGATCCCAGTCAGCCCCTGGCGCCCACCTGCAGGGCGCCCCACCATGTGTGGTGAGAGTAGGCCTCATCCTGCAAGGAGGGCCTTGCAGAGCTGCCAAAGGGGCGATCCGGTGGCCGGAAATACCTTCCTTGTGAGGAAAGGCCACAACATTGAGGGCTCCTGAGCTGGGCTGGAAGGGTGGTGGGGGCTGACCGACCCACAGAATTATGGGGTGTGGAGAGAGGTCTTCCCCTCCTCTTCCTGTTCTAGAGGTGGGGGCCGTTCAGCCGAGCCAGTGGGGAGAGAGCGGGTGGGAGAGGGGACTCTGCAGCGCGTCCTTAGACTGTGGAATTCACTGCTACCAGATGTGGTGGCACTAGGTAGCCCAGGGGGCTTGAAAGGGGGGTGACCAGAGTTGTGATCTGTGTGCTGCCTTCAAGGCCAGTGGCGGCAGCATGCCTCTGAATCCCAGCTGCAGGGGAGCCTCCCCCCTCTCCTGCTTGTGGGCTTCCCAGTGGGGCGGTTGTGGGGAAGTGCTGAACCAGAGGACCACTGCTGGTCGTTCTGGGGTCGGTCCTGGGGCTCTCTGCCCGGTGCGACCGCCGGCCGCCCACGGGGGGGGGGCTTGTCCTCTTGCACGCTGAATCGCCCGGCTGGCGCCTGCTGTGCTCAGAGCCGTGTGGTGGGGCTGGGGGGAGCTGAGCCCTCAGGCTGCTTTGCTGCGGTCAGATCAGAGCGTGTGTGTGTGTGGGTGGGGGGGTCCTCCTAGCAGGGCAGCCTTTGGGGGCTCTGCAGTGTCGGGGGGCGATCTTGGGGGGAGCAGGCGTCGGTGGGCGCTGGCTGCCCCGTGGAGTTCCCAGTGCCCTCTTCTGCGAGGGAAGGGGCTGCCGGGTGCAGGGTGTGGCTGTCAGGAAGTCTCTGGCCGGCCTTCTCCTGCTGCCCCAGCCTGGGAGCCGAGCCCAGACGAGCGCTGCAGAATGTGCCGGAATTCCTGCGGGCTTTCCGCTGGCGGCCTGGGCGGGCGCAGCCTCTGCAGCCGGCTTCCCTTTGGCCGACTGTCCTCGGCGGCCGCTGGGCCACATTCTCTCCCTGCTGGTTTGGAGGGGGCAGCTGGTCTGGCCCAGGGCTCTCCTTCTGCAGTGGGAGGACATCTGGCTGCCGGCCCCAAACCTCCCCACACCCCAGCCGGCAGCTGGACAGCCAAGGGGGCTGGAGGGGCCGGGCAGCTTCTTGCCAGTGGAGCCGGTGCCGAGGAGGCCCTGCTGGGGGGGCCGTTAACCCTTTCTTTCGCAGCAAGAAGCTTCTGTGCCTCTGCGAGGCGGCCGGGCGAGTGCCCGCTGCTGATGCCAGCTCTCCTGTGGGTGCCTGGGGAGCCAGTTTCCCTGCCCCAGGCGTGGCAGCACTGCTCTGCTCCGGCCTGGCCAGGAAGAGGGAGGCCCGTGCGCACGTGGGCACCTGCCCTCCTCGGGGCGCCTGGCTTGCAGCTGCCAAGGTGGCTGCGTGTGGGCCACTGGCGAGCTGGACCCAGTCATGCTGGCTGGGGGGTGTGTGTGCGGTCTGACCCAGGTGTCCCTGGAGGAGGGAGGTGGGTGGGTTGCGCCTCTGGGGAGGCCCTTTCTGTAGCACAGCTACCCCCCTCATTTGTCACAATCACCCCCACAGCGGGCATTTCAGGCTGCCAGACCTCGCCTGCTTGCGTGAGAGCCGTGGCCGTCCCCCAGCAGGGCATCGCAGAGGCTGGTGTGGGGCTGGGCCACAAGACGGCGCTGCGGCTCAGAGTCCTCCGGCCCCCTCAGGGGGTGGTCTTGGCCCAGCCACTCTGCTGTGGCGCTCAGTCCTTCCCACGGGGCGGGAGTGACGCTCACCTGCCAGGGCTGTCGTGAAGAGCGGACCTGCCTGAGGAGCTTGGCGTGCTGGGGGATCGCTGCACACGGGTACAGGCTGTGCTGGTGTGTCCGTGAGCTCGGTTGCGCGTGCACCTGACGTGCCAGGGGTCTTCCCGGGAGCCAGGGGCTGCCTTTGCTGGAGAGGCAGAGAGAGGCCTTCCCTGGCTGGCCCGACTGGCCTGGCCCACTGTCAACCGGAACGAGTCCTGGGTGGAGTCAACAGACAGGATCCGGTTTCCCTGCGGTCTGCTGGGTTCGGTGCCTGCCATGCCCATCGCCCAGGCGTGAGGGGGCAGGCCAGAATGTCCCTTGCCACAGAATGCCAGGGGCTGCTGGCTCGCCTCCGTGTCGGCTTCAGGGACTCCCAGGCCGCCTCACGCCCGCCACCGTGCCTGCTGTGTTGGGACGTTGCCTGAAGCCCACCGGAAATGCTAGAAACCCCAGAACTCTCAAGTCCTGGGCGCGGACGCCAGTGGGCAGCTCGGCCGCCATGCGCTGTGCGAAGAAAGAGGTCGACCCAGCGGGGACAGTGTGGCACGTGGCGCCCCGGTGCCTGTAGGGACGGGGGTCCAGCAACTCCAGACGAGACCTGCTGGTGGCCAGACAGTGGTCCCAGGGCACCCGTGCCAGGCAGGGCACGTGCAGCCGTTGCGAGCAGAAGGGACGGTGAGGGTGGCGGAGGAGGGCGCTGCTGACGCCCCCTTGGACAGTGCCAGGCTGTGGCTCCTCTGCTGCCCAGGCAGGCGTTCTCAGCCCGCCTGTAGGCGCTGGCTGCCCTGAGCGGAGGGTGGGATGCCAGGCTGTGCGGGTGAGGCTGGCTGGTGGGCCTGTGGGGCGGTGGCCAGCCCTTCCTCCTCGGGGGCAGGCTGGCTCCCGCCGCCTGGCCGCTCTGGGTTGCAGCCTGCCGCGTGGGGCGGCCTGTGGGGCGGCAGCAGTTTGGAGGGCCCCGTTGGAGCTGCTGCCTCCTCCCGCGTAAGCCTGCCTGTGCACAGACGTCCCAGAGAGCCTCCAGCCAGGCCTCCCGCCCGTGGGCTTCCTCGTGCGGCGCCTGCCAGGGCTGCGTGCAGAGCTCCACTGCTGGGCGCGGCTGCCAAAGTCCACCGCCTGCTGCTGGGGACACCAGAGCCTGCCTTCCGGGAGTGCCCCTGGCCAGGCGGGGCTGCAGCAGAGCTAGGCTGGCCTCTGCTGCGCCGGGGGGGGGGCTGGTGTGGGGACGCCTGCGCCCCTCCCCTCGGCAGTCCGGGGGGCCGAGCGCGCAGTTCCGTGGCCCAGCAGCGCCAGGGTGCGTGTGGTGCCTCCTGCATCCGTGCTGTGCCTGGGGTGTGCTGGTGTCCCTGCCGGGGCCAGGTAGGAGTGCCGACCTGTGGCTGGCTGGGGCTCCAGGAGCATCCCTTCGCAGGCGGAGGGCTGGGCGAGGCTTCCTTGGCCTGCTCTCTAGCCTGGCGTGCCCCTCCCTCCCTCCCTCCCTCCCTCCCCGCCCCCCTCCCTGCCCGCACCTGAGCCTCTCAGTCTCGCCTTGCCCTTGCGAGGGACAGAGTCCAGTCGGGGAGCGGAGCGGAGGGGAGGGGCTGGGGTGGGTGCCGCAGGGAAGCAGTCCGGTCCTCTCGGCTGCCGGGTGTCCCTGCGCCCCCTCCGGGGTGGGCTCTAGCAAGTGGGCGCCTGCCGCTCTGGAGCAGTGAGATCCCTCCCCAAAGAGGCCAGGTGGGTGTCATGTTCCGGGTGAGAGAGGAGCAGGGCCAGGGGAATGGCTGGTGCTGGGAGAGGCCGTCAGTGGCATCCCCCTCTCCTGGCATAGCCGGTGGGGAGTCCTGGCACGCGTGGGGCATCCTGGGGCTGGCTGGGAGCCGCCTGGGGCGCTCGGGCAGACGTACGGCCGTGTGTGTGATTGGGGAACGTGACGCATGCCAGGCTGTCCTGGTTCCAGGTCTGTCTCACCTGGGTGGGGTGGGGGCTGGCACAGCATGTGACGGGCAGGCAGGACGCTTTGCTCTGCTGCTCCGAGGGCAGGTGGGAGTAGCGGCAGTCCAGCCCCAGGCCAGGAGGCAGGACTTCCTGGTGGCCCCAGAGCAGCAGGGCAGCCCCGCAGGGAAGCAGCCCGGAGCAGGGTGGGACCGTCCCGCCTGAGCCTGCCGCGCAGCTCTTGCAGTGCAGTAGGCAGAGCAGTGGCCGGGAGGGGGGGCACTCTCGGGGGCCCCAGAACGTCATTCTGACCTTAAGAGCTGCTGATCCTCCACCGTGTTCAAATGGGGGGGGGAGGCAGCAGAGCGCAGCTCCCCTCCCCCAGCGTGCTCAGCGCCGTTTGCACGTTCCTGTCTCCCTCCAGCTGTTGCCACCCCTGAGGCAACATGGCCTCTCTGGACGCGAGGGCCAAGCACCCTGCCGCCCCTCTGCACGCCCCCGCAGCAGCAGGCGCCCTTGGAGAAGCCCCGCCAGCATCGAGGAGCCTCCCCTGACCTCCGAGCTGCCCCCGGTCTCCCCCGCCCTGCCTCTTGCCGCCTGGACCTTGGCCCTTCCCGGATGGAGAGGATGAGCTGGCTGAGCAAGCTGAACCCCCGGGCAGCGGGACCCCGGGCGAGCCGAGGCGGCGGCCCCCAGAGCCCCGTGACAGCCGACCCCGAGACCTGCCTCATGGTCTTCAAGAACCACTGGGCCCAGGTGAGCGGCCGGGGCGGGGCGCGAGTGGGGGAGGGGGCGGGGCGGGGAGCCCTCTGCTCCGCGGGGGCTGCAGGGCTGTGGACGGCCCTGGCGGGCATCTACGGCGGGAGGGCGGGGAGGACGCGGATGTCGCGCGCAGGCGAGTGGAGACGACGCCCCCCGCTCCTGGGCCGTGTCTCCCCCCTGCCTCCCTGCCTCCCTCCCTGCAGGTGCTGAGGATTCTGGAGAAGCAGGGGGGCTCCCGGGCGGCCCCCGGCGCAGCCGACGACCTCAGCGCGGTGCGCAACAACACCTACCAGATGATGACGCTGCTGGCGGAGGAGCGCCCCCGCGGGGGGGAGGCGGCCATGGGGCCCATCCTGGAGCTGGTGGTGTCGGAGGGGGTGCTGGAGCGGCTGCTGGGCTGGCACCTGCAGCGCGAGGTCCCCGAGGAGCGCAAGGTGGAGCTGCTGAAGCTCTTCGAGATGCTGGTCAGCCAGGCCCGCCAGCCCCTGCTGCGGCACAAGCCCGTCCTGCTGCCCCTGCTGCGCCTGCTGGGCCTCTGCGCGGGGCCCGCCTCCCCGCCCCTGGAGAGCAGCCTGGTGCTGCTGCTGAACCAGCTCTGCGTCTCGGCCGCCAGGGAGCCCCCGCTGCTGGAGCTCTTCTTCCACAGCCCCCCCGCCGAGCCGGGGCCCGCCAACCTGCTGGTCTTCTCCCTCCTCGTCCCCTTCATCCACCACGAGGGGCCCGTGGGGCAGCAGGCCAGGGACGCCCTGCTGCTCCTCATGGCCATGTCCGCCGGCAGCGGCACCGTCGCCCAGTACATCACCGAGCACTCCTACTTCTGCCCGGTAAGGGGGGGCCGGGGCGGGGCGGGGCGGGGCGGGGCCAGCGGGGCCAGGGCCCCCCCACCAGCCTGCTGACGTCCCAGCCCCGGCAGGGCTCCTCCCTGGCACTGCTGCGCGGGGGGCCCTGCCTGGCCCGGAAGCGCACGGCTCTGCGCCCCCCTGAGTCGGCCACGCCGGGCTGGGCTGTGAGGCCCTCAGTCCTGGCCCGTCAAGCGGCAGCGCCTCCTGCAGGCCTGACGCTGCCCGCCTGGCTCAGGACCGGACCAGGAGGGGGCCTTCGCGGCTGCACCGCCCCCCCCCCCCGGTCAGCCTCCAGGGACAGCGCGCGGAGGCCGCCCGGCCTTCAGGCCCCCACCCCTGCTGGGAAGGTGGTGTGTGCCCCACACTCTTGTGCCCCCCAGGGGAGGTGGGGTGGGGTGAGGGGGGGCAGCACAGGGCTCTGGCCTCTCCCCCTCTCTGGACGCAAACGTCCGCACTGGTTGGCCAGAGCCTGCTCTGCACCTGGAACTCCCTTCTGAGGGGGGGTCGCCTGTCTCTCCCCCCCCCTCAGGTCCTGGCCACTGGCCTGAGCGCCCTGTACTCCTCCCTGCCCCGCAAGCTGGAGGTGCGGGGGGACGACTGGCACTTCCTGCGGCGCGAGGACTGGGTCGGGGTCCCCTCCCTGGTGCTCTTCATGAGCTCGCTGGAGTTCTGCAACGCCGTCATCCAGGTGGGTGTGCTGTGAAGGGGGGGGTGTTCTTGGCAGGGGGGGCTGCTCTCGGGCAGACGGCCTCTTGCCTCTGGGCCTTTGGGCTGGGACAGGAAGGGGAGCGGGGGGCCCTGGGTGGGGCCGCGGCGGGAGGTCTCGGCCGAGGGCGCTGCTCAGGGGCACCTCTCAGGGGCTGCTGCCCAGCAGTGCCAGGCCCAGGACCGCCCGAGGTGGGGAGGGGAGCCCAGAGGCCAGGGGGTTCCAGCGCTGGGAGGCCCCGGGGGGGCGGCGGCCTTGTGAGGCCGAGCACTGCCTCAGGCGCACTGTCCCCCCCCCCGCTGCAGGTGGCCCACCCCCTGGTTCAGAAGCAGCTGGTGGACTACATCCACAACGGGTTCCTGGTGCCTGTCATGGGCCCGGCTCTGCACAAGGTGAGGCTGCCCGCGAACCGGGGCCAGGACTCTGTGTGTGTGTGTGTCTTGCTGGGCAACGCGACACGCAGCAGGCTGTGGGGGGCAATAAGCTTCCCCTGCCCCCGAACGAGCCTGGGCATCAGGGCTGCAGCTGCCGGTACAGCCAGAGACAGGCTGCTCTCCTGCTAGCCTCAGGCAGGGCCGGGGCAGGGGGTGCCGGGAGGCAGGCAGGCAGACCGAGCGAGCGAGCGCCACCCTGGCCTGCGCCGTGCCTGGGGGGCCCTGCCGCTGCTGAGCCCCCGCCTCTCCCCCAGACCTCCATCGAGGAGATGATTGCCAGCACCGCCTACCTGGACCTCTTCCTGCGCAGCGTCAGCGAGCCCGCCCTCCTCCGCACCTTCCTGCGCTTCCTGCTGCTGCACCGCCACGACAGCAGCACCATCCTCGACACGCTGGTGGGGCGCATCGCCAGCAACTCCCGGGTGAGGCAGCCTGGGGGGGGGCGGCTCAGGCGGGGCTGGGCTGGGCTGGGCTGGGCTGGGCTGGGCGGCTGCCACTCTCCCGGCACAGCTGCCTGGCCGCCTGTTCTCCGGAGGCTGAAACGGCAGCAGCGTCCCCCGGGCTCGTGCGCTGCAGTGCTGGCTTCAGGCCTTGGGTGGGCTGCTGCCCCGGGGACCTTCCCCCCGGCCCCTTCCCTGCCAGGGTGACCCGACGGGGTGGGTTGGCCGGCCGAGGAGGGGAGCCTGCCGGGAAGCCCCCCCCCCCGGGGATGGGCAGCGGCCTGCTGGTGGAGCGAGGGGGCTGGGCGGCCTCTGGCTGGGGCCTTCGGTGTGGGGAGCATGCGCTGCCCCCCTCACGCTCCCCCGTGCTCCCCCCTCCCCCCAGCTCTGCATGGTCTCCCTCAGCCTCTTCCGGACTCTGCTCAGCCTCAACTGTGAAGACGTCCTGCTGCAGCTGGTGCTCAGGTAGCCCCCGTCCGTTCTGGGCCAGGCCCAGCCCTGGTTTCTTCCGGGGGGGGGATGCAGGGAGCCGCCCCTCCCCCCTCTGTGGCCCGAGTGAGCTCTGGGAACACCAAGCGCCTCTCCTACTGGGTCAGGCCACAGGGCCCCCCCGGCTCGGCCTCCTCCCTCCCAGTGGCCCACCAGGGGGGGCCCATCAGGCAGCAGCTGCCCCTCCCGGTGTCCGGAAGGAGCCCGCTTGCAACCCAGGAGGCTGGTGGCCTGGCTGGTGGCCTGGGGTGGGCTCTCCTCCTGGAAGTCTGTCCAACCTCCTGTCAAAGACTTCTTCCGTTCTGGTCACCACATCTCAAAGGGGACGTAGAGGGTGGAACTGGGAAAGGGGCGGAAGAGAGCGACCGACTGGGCTGGGGTACCTCCCTGAGGGGGAAAGGCTGGGCTGTTGGCAGCTCCTCAAGGTGCCTGCGGGGGGGGGGCATGATTGAGGTGTACCACATTCTGCACGGGGTGGACAGGGGAATGCTACGTTCCCTCTCTCATAACGCCAGAACCAGGGGGCAGCCACTGAAACTGAGTGTTGGGAGGGTTAGAACTGACATGCGGAAATACTTTTTACCCAGCGGGTAATTAGTCTGTGGAACTCCTTGCCACAGGTTGTGGGGATTGTGACTGGCCTAGGTGCCTTTAAAAGGGGACTGGACAGATCTGCGGAATAAGAATTCGGCACAAGTTGGGTGATGGGGAAGTGCAACCTCCTGGTTTTGGATACAGGTTGCCTCTGGCACGCCAGGTGGGAGGGAGTTGCAGCAGACTGCAGGCACCTTGTTGCCTTGTGAGCTCCCTGAGGTGGGATGCTACAGCATAAAGGAAGCTGGACTAGGTGGGCCCAGGGGGGGTTTCTGGTGTCCTTACGTTATCTAGGCCAGGTGCCATCCCTGCATTCTCTGGCAGGGAGTTCCACAGACTAATTGCAGGCTGAGTCTGGGCACTGTGAGGAGTCCCGCAGTTTGTGTGGATCCGCAGTGGGGCCGCTGGTCTGGCGTGTGGCTGCTGAGGACCCCCGCCCCCGGCTGCTGAGGGGCTTCACTTGAGCAGAGGGAGCAGCCTGGGCTCGGGGGGGAGGAGCTCAGGAGGGCCCCCCGCTGAGGAGTGGCTGGGGGAGGGTTTGCTCCCCCAGGAAGGGCCCTTGGGAGGCAGACTCTGCCTGGATGAGCAGCTCCCTCTGCTGGGCCAGTGCGTGCAGCACGCCTCCCTCCGTGTGCTCGGTGCCCCCCGCGCAGGTACCTGGTTCCCTGCAGCCACGTCATGCTGAGCCAGAAGAGGGCCGTGAAGGAGCCGGACCTCTACGGCAGGGCGGCCAGCAAGTTCCTCTCCCTGATTCCACGCTGCTGCCGCCCGGAGAGCCTGCCGCCGCGCCCCGAGCGCGAGGAGGAGCACGCCGCGTGGTCCAAGGGTGAGTGGGGGCTGCTGCCGGGGCCTTTGCAGCAAACACGGGGCTGGGCCAGACCCCCGGGGGGGTGGCAGGAGCCAGAGTGCCCCCCCTGCGGTGGCTGCGGGCCTCAGTGGGCCTGGTGGGACACTGGTTGCAGTGCTGGGTGAGCAAGCGTGGATGTGGCGAGGGGCGGGCTGGGGGGCTGCTGGGCCCGGGCGGAAGTCCTGCAGGGGTGCCATCGTTGTGTCCCACTTGGCCTGAGCCTTTCTGCCCCCAGCCGGTGCGGAGGTCCTGCAGGCGTCCAGACCTGGAGTGGAAGGTCCTTTGCCAAGGGGGAGGGCAGGCGGGGCCTGCGTGGCCATTGCCCACGCGGACGTTGCAGGAGCCGGGCCGCCCCCCCCCCCCGCTTCCCACCCCGGCCATCTGGCCAGCCTGGGGTCTGGGTGCCAGGGGCCCGTGGCGTTCCTGCTTCCGAGAGAGCCTCCTCTGTGCCCCCCCCCCCCAGGTCACGGCAGCCCCAGCGTGGACTCGTCCTCGGTCGTGACCGTCCCCAGGCCCTCCACGCCGTCCCGCCTCTCCTTCTTCATGCGGCAGTCCAGCCTCAGCGCAGAGGCCCCCAGCCCCGGCCCCCGCTCCCCAGGGACGCCCACGGGGAGCCCCGGCCACCGCCCCGGCCGCGGGGAGGAGCTCTCCGAGCTGGAAGGGAACTACCTGGAGTACCTGCGGGACGCCCGCCTCAACATCGACCGCTGCGTCTGGGCCTGCCGCGTGTGGTCGGCCCCCTACGACGGGGAGGAGCCCAGCGCCAGCAGCCTGGCCCCTGCCCGGGACCCCGCCCTGCCCGTCAGCAGTGACTACTTTGGCTACACCTCCTTCCATGCAGGGGGGCACCCCGGCCCGGCACCCACCTCCCCCCGGACTAAAAAGCGGGGCCCGCCGGAGGAGGGGGCCTTGGGCGGCGTGGAGCCCAGCACCTCCCCCGCCCCCCGCCCCCAGGACCCGGGCGTCCTGCTGAACGGGGCCCACGCGGACCCCAGTGTCAAGAAGGTCCGCTGGTGCCCTCCGGGGGCGGGGGGCGTGCTGGAGAATGGCTCCGCCCCCAGCCCAGACTCCGGGCCCGCCTGGGAGCCTCCAGCCCACCCGGAGGAGGAGGAGGAGCCGCCGCTGCCGCCGCCTCCGGAGCCTGCCGAGAACGGTGCCGCCTCGACCCTCGAGAGGTTCACGGTGGAGCTGCGCCGGCTGGAGGAGGAGATGGGCCCCGGGAGTGGCGCCCAGGAGCCGCCTGTGCCGGAGCCGGAGCCGCTATCCCGCGAGGAGGAGGAGGCCTTCCAGCGCTTCGCCTCCCCTGCCGACAGCGCAGTGCAGCCCCCGCCGGCCGACCCCCTGGCCCAGATCTTCAGCAGCCCCCCACGGACCCCCGGGCAGCCCCCCAGCCAGCCATTCACAGGTGAGCCTGTCTCGGTGCCACCAGCCCGGTCCTGTCGCCTCCACGGAGCGGGGCCTCCCGCGGCCTCGGTCGGGAGCCCAGTGCTGCGAAGGTGGGCGAGGGCCAGAGCCCAGCGGGAAGGAGGGGGGCAGGCGGGGCGCAGGGCCTTGGCAGAGGAGCCGCCCCCCGGATCCGGCTGCTTCTGGGCGTGGGGCCCCCGGCCGCGTCTCCAGCCTCCCCCTCCAGGCGCCTGCCTTGCCGGCATGCAGTTGGCACCAAGCAGTGCCCAGGCGCCGTGCGTGGGGCCCTGCGGAGCCGGCTCTGGAGAGGCCCCCTCAGACCCGGGGGGGGGGGCTCTTGCAGGGGGGTGCGGAGGCCGTCCTCGCCAGGGACCCGGCCGGCCCCGCCTTGCCTGCAGGGGGCCCCCAGCGGTGTCCTCGGCTGGGTGGGGGCCCAGGATCGGGGCCTGGCCTGAGGTTGGGCTCGCTGTCCGCAGGGCCCTTCGTGGCGGCCCTGTTTGCCAAGCTGGAGAACATGCCGCAGAACTCGCTCTACGTGAACGTGCTGCTGACGGGGCTGCTCTCCCAGCTGGCCTGCCACCCGCAGCCCCTCCTGCGCTCCTTCCTGCTCAGCACCCACATGGTCTTCCAGCCCAGCGTCAAGTCCCTCGTCCAGGTAGGCCCCGTCCCAGGGAGGGCCCCGGCAAGGGGGCTGGCGGGGCCTGGGGGCCCTCCCCAGGAAGTGACCCCCTCCCTCCCCCCGCAGGTCCTGGGCTTGGTGAAGAACAAGATTGAGAGCTTTGCTGCCAGTCAGGAGGACTTCCCCTCCCTGCTGCTCAAGGCCAAGAAGTTCCTGGTCGCCAGGGCCAAGCTGGACTGGGCAGATGCCCAGAACGCCGCCCCCTCCCTGCGGCGCTCGGAGACCCTCGGTGAGCAGGGCCGGCTGGGGCCGGGGCGGGGGGGGCACGTGGGCGCCAGTCTCTCTCTCTCTCTCTCTTTCTCTCTCTCTGAAGCCTCTTCCTGGGAAGACGGGCAGGCTTGGCACGATCGCGGCCACCCTCGGAGGTGGGCTGCTGCCAGTGGCCGGCCCCTGGGAAATGCTCCTGCCCCTGTCCCGGAGCTCGTGAAATGCTCTCAGGTTCAACCCCCGGCTGGGGGCAGGAGGGGTGGTGACGGTGGCTTCTTCCGAGGTGTTTGTGTGACTGTGGCTGGCATGCAGCCGGGCCCTTCCTGGTCCCTCTGGCAAGGCCTGGTGCCGGGCTTGGAGGACACTCCCTCTTGGCAGCCCAGGGGTGCGATGCGTCTGCCTAGCATCCTCCCCCCCTGGGGGGGGTCGGAGGGAGCCTTCCTTTCCCTGGCCCCTCCCCTCACGGCCTGCCCCTCCTTCCCCCTTCCAGTGAAGAGCCGGAAGCCGTCCATCGGGGAGCTGATCATGCGCCACGCCAACAGCCCCACGCGGGCGCGCCAAGCAGCCCAGCTGGCCCTGCAGCACATGCGCGAGGGGCAGGTGCTGCACGCGCTGTCGGGGGCCTCGCTGGTGCGCAGCTCGGCCGAGAAGCAGAGCGAGGCGCTGCGCGTGAAGAACGCCGTCTACTGCGCCGTCATCTTCAGCGAGTTCCTCAAGGAGCTGGCGGCCATCGCGCAGGCCCACGCCGTCACCTCGCCCCTCCTGCTGGAGCCCTGGGAGGAGTGACCGCCTCCTGCCCCCCCCCCCCACGGCGGTGTGGGGTCTGAACTGGAAGCTGCCCCTCCCTCCCTCCCTCCCTCCCCTCTCGGCTTGGCACTGCCAGGCCTGCACTAAACGGGGAGCCCGGAGGGAGCACCCGGCCGTATCTGTGTGGAACTCCGGGCCGGAGCAGGGCCCTTTTAATTTATTGGGAATGAATGTTTTTCTGGAGGCCTCGTGGCAATATGTATAAAAGAAGCGCCCTCTGGCTCTCGCTCTCTCTCTCTGGTGCGTGTGTGGGGCTGGGGCTGGGGCTGGGGGGAGGACCGGCAGCAAGGCCGGCCCTGGAGGGTCTGAGCAGAGAGAGGAACATAAGAACATAAGAAGAGCCCTGCTGGATCAGGCCAAAGGCCCATCTAGTCCAGCTTCCTGTATCTCACAGCGGCCCACCAGGTGCCCCAGGGAGGCATGAAACAACAAGATCCTGTTGCATCCTGTTGCCATTCCCTTGCACCCGGTACCAGTAGCCCACCACCTTTGTAAGGAGGTTGCACAATCCATCATTGCCTATAGCCCACGATGGACCTTTCCTCCAGATATCTGTCCAATCCCCTCTTGAAGGCATCAAGACCAGATGCCATCACCACCTCCTGTGGCAAGGAGTTCCACAGATTAACTACCCGCTGGGTAAAAAAGTACTTCCTTTTATCTGTTTTAACTCTCCCAACCCTCAGTTTTAGTGGATGCCCCCTGGTTCTGGTGTTTTGAGAGAGGGAAAAGAACATCCCTCTATCAACTTTATCCCTTCCATGCATAATTTTGTATGTCTCAATCATGTCACCCCTCAGGCGCCTTTTTTCTAGACTGAAGAGCCCCAAACGCTGCAGTCTTTCTTCATAAGGGAGGTGCTCCAGCCCCGTAATCATTTTAGTTGCTCTCTTCTGCACCTTTTCCAGCTCCACTATGTCCTTTTTAAGATGCGGCGACCAGAACTGGACACAGTATTCCAGGTGTGGCCTTACCATTGATTTGTACAATGGCATGATAATATTGGCTGTTTTATTCTCAACCCCTTTTTTAATGACCCCAAGCATGGAATTGGCCTTCTTAATTGCTGACGCACACTGGGTCGATACCTTCATTCAATTGTCCACCAGCACCCCGAGATCTCTCTCCTGAGTTGTCACAGACAGCTCAGAACCCATTAGCCTGTAGGTGAAGTTTTGGTTTTTTGCCCCAATGTGCATCACTTTACATTTGTCTACGTTGAAACGCATCTGCCATTTGGCTGCCCATTCCCCCAACTTGGAGAGATCCTTCTGGAGCTCTTCACAATCCTTTCTGGTTTTCACCTCCCGGAAAAGTTGTGTGTCATGCGCAAACCTGGCCACCTGGCTGCTTATCCCTGTCTCCAGGTCATTTATGAATAAGTTGAAAAGCACGGGCCCCAAGACAGATCCCTGGGGCACTCCACTTTTCACCTCTCTCCATTGTGAAAATTGCCCATTGACCCCCACTCTCTGTTTCCTGGCCCTCAACCAATTCTGGATCCATAAGAGGACCTGCCCTCTTATTCCCTGACTGTGAAGTTTCTTCAGCAGTCTTTGGTGGGGGACCGTGTCAAATGCCTTCTGAAAATCCAGGTATATGATATCCACAGGTTCACCCACATCCACGTGCCTGTTGACCTTTTCAAAGAATTCCAAAAGGTTTGTGAGGCAAGACTTACCCTTACAGAAGCCATGCTGACTTTCCTTTAGCAGTACTTGTTCCTCTACATGTTTTAGGAGCCTGGCTGCGGCTGTGGCCAAGGGGCCCGCTTAGCTCAGCCCCCTCACTGCTCCTCTGCGGTGGGCCCTCGCCTCGGGGCCTGCAGGCCACCCTGCATCAGTCCACTCGCACATGCAGCCCTGAAACCGCTGTGCCGCCCCCCGCCTGCCCACCGCCCCCGCCCCCTTTCAGGCTCACTGCTGCTCCCGGCCACTCGGCCTTGCCATGACGCACAAACGTCCCTGTGGGCGGGGGGCAGCTGAGGCTGGGAAGCGCCCAGCTCAGCCGAGCCCCCTTGCTGGATCAGGCCCAGGGACCGCTTAGGCCAGCCCTCTGCAGCTCACAGTGGCCCACCAGCTGCCTCAGGGGCACCGCAGGGAGACGCCCGCGTCCTGTGGCCACCGAAGGAACCGCCCTCGGAACCAGGAGGCGGCACGTGCCCCGCGGGGTTTGTAGCCTGGGAGGGGCGTTTCCCTTCCGCCCCCTCCCCTCGAAGAGGGACGCAGGCCAGAGGCCACCACCGTCTCCTGGGGAGGAGTGCTGCAGTGCTGCTGATGGCCAAAGCCCCGCTTTCCCTCGTCCGCCTGGACTCTCCCGCCCCCTGACGCTGGACTCCCATCCCGTTGTAGTGGGCGATGCAGAGGTGTGAACGTCTCTTTCGGCGGGGGGGGGGGGCTGGTGCAGTGGGGGCTTCCCCCCGCCAGGAGGCGTGTTATGCCAGGGGGTCCACCCAGTGGCGCAGACGGGGCATTTGGCACCCAGGGCTGCTTGGTATTTTTAACACACACACCCCATGACAGAGGGTTTTTTGGTTTTTTGGCCACAGCTTTTGCTAGCACTAAGGCATTACACTCTGGCTTTTCCTCATTGAATTCCGCATCCTGTGGCATACAGCATGGCCACATTAAGCCGTAAACCCGCGATTTTCAGAATTTGGGGCTAAGTGGTGACGCCCCCCTCCGCCACTGCCTCCCCCCTCTTGGGCTGGCCTGCCATCCCGCCCCCCCCCCCCCCGGCACAACTCAGGCTGCTCAGGCTGGCCACTGTGCGCAAACCAAGGGCTTTATTGCCCGCAGGGCGGCTGCCGGCTGCTCACTCGTCCGTGTCGCTCTCGGCCACGATGCCCTGCAGGAGCGGCAGCAGCATGGACTGTCTCTCGGGGTCCGCCAGGCTGGTGGTCGAGGGGCCCGGCGTGGGGCGGTGCCGCTTGAAGGGCCACTTCCCTGGCGACAGAAGGGGCGAGGGGCTGTCAGGAGCCGCGTGGCCTCGCCAGCCCCCCCAGAGGCCCCTCCTGCTGCCCCGTTGCTTCCAGGGGGCGGGGGCGGGGGCGGGGGGGGCCTGGCGCTCCCGGGCAGGGCAGAGGGCCTGGCAGCCACCCGCTGCTCCTCCTCCTCCGCTTGAGCTGGCCTGCGTGCCGCCCCTCTCTGGGCGTCCCAGTAAGGCCCAGTGGTGCTGGAGGCACCGGACGCCTGCGGGGCAGCGCCTGCGTCGAGGGGTCGGTGGGGGGGAGCCGGCCCTGCAAGGGCCTGGGGGCGCTGGGAGCAGCTGTGGGGCAGGCCCCGTTGCAGCAAGGCTGGCGTTTGGCCCCAGAGTCAAGTCTGGGCCTGCAGAGGCTGTGAGACGCTGGGGGGGCGAGCCCTGGCCAAGTGGTGCAGGGGGAGGGCAGGTGGGCGCTGCCACTGGCACCAGGAAGCCTGGCCCAAGCCTCAGGCGGAGTCAGGGCTGCACCCCGAGGTCCTCTGCAGCCCCCCCCCCCAGCACTGCGAGATGCCTGCCAGCCCCAGTGTGCGGCCAGGCTCACTCCTCCCCACCCCGCCAGTGGAGCCCATGAGTGCCCTGCCCCAGAGGCCAGGCCGGCTGCTGCCCCGCCTGCCCCACGCGCCCATCAGCTGCCCCCCTCCAGCGGCAGCAGGGAACTCGCTCTGGCCGTTCCTCTGCTGCAAGGGCGGGGACTGGAGTGCTTTGCAGCTGGTGCTTGTGAGCAGAGGGAGCCGCCCCCGCCCGCAGCAACCTGCACGCCTGCATGCCAAAGACGTGCAGAAGCGGGAACGGGCGGTTCCCAGTTGCCAGCCAGCGGAGGAGGGGGCCGGGGGCTGCTTTCAGGCTGCCCACGGGACTCCCCCGGCAGTGCGTGGGGGTGTGGGGCCAGCTCCAGCGCCACCCACTCCTCACCTGCCAGGGGCCGCGAGGGCCTGCCCAGGGGCCGCCACCGCTTGCGGCCTGCCGTGCTCTCCGGGGGCAGGGGGGGCTCCAGCGGCAGGGCGGGGCTGGGGGGCTCCAGGACGGCCATCCGCACCCAGGCGGCCCGGGCGGGCAGGGTGTGGCCCATGGGCTTCTGGGAGCCTAGCACCCCCTTGCTGCCCAGGGCGAACTTGAGGCAGGAGAAGGCCACGGGCAAGGGCCGCTCCAGGTGGAGGCCGCGGTGCTCGGCGCCCTGCGTGACGGCCAGCGCCAGGCTGCTGCAGTAGAAGACCTCGTAGACCACGTAGATGCTGCTCTGGGAGCGCAGCCAGGGCAGGTCCGGGCGCAGGGCGGCCGTGCCGGGCCGCAGCACCAGGAAGGCCACCTTCTTGTGCACGCCGGCCATGGAGAGGCGGATGTGCCGCAGGGCCCCGTCCACCAGCCGCGTCTCCTCGTAGCGGGACTCGCCCCGCACCCGGGCGTTGTACTCGCGCGTGCAGTGGCTCAGCTCCCGCCCGGCGGGGCCCCGCTGCAGCAGCCTCTCCAGGGGCCCGACGGGCAGCAGGCAGCGCTGGCGGCGCAGGAGGCTCTGGCCCAGCTGCGGCTTCTTGATCAGGACGGTCAGCAGGTCGTAGGAGGCAGCGTCCTCCAGGAAGGGGACCGGCACCACCGTGGGCCCAAAGCGCTCCTCGATGACCTGCCGGCAGAGAGCGGGGGCTGGCACCTGGCCGCGTGGGGCCTGCTCCTCCGCGGGCTGAGCTGCTGTGAGGTCACGGAGGGTGCGCTGGGGGTAGAGGTGGTGGGTCCGGGAGCGGGGAAGGGCATGGCGGGGCGGAGGAAGGAAAGGCGGTCGGGAATGGCCACTTCCCCCCCTGTGAGCAGGCCAGGCGGCTGCCTCAAGCGGCCTCTCTCCAGGCCAGGGCTGAGCTCCACCGCGAGCTCCCAGCCCGACAGGGACCGACCGCTGCAGCCTTTGGAGCCACTCCCTGGAGGAGGCAGAACTGCAGAGCCGAAGTCACTTGCGGGCCGGGGCGGCACGACGGGACCTGCTGGGGCCGGGCGGGGCTTTTGTGACCGCGGTATTTTCTGCGCTTTCACAGACAGACAAAACCAGGGAGGGAGGAGGTGTGCGCGACCCCCCATGTCTCGCCTCTCGCTGCAAACTGCTAGTTGCAGCCCTGGAGCACAGACGGGGGGGGATGCTGCTGCGTTCGCAGTCCCACCTTCCCCCCCCCTCCAAAGCGGCGGATGGCACTCAGTTTGCGACAGGCCTCACGGACAGAGGGCTCGTCCTCCTCCTGGGGTGTCCCTGGCAGGCGCTAGGTGGGTTTCCTGGGCAAGGGGCCTTCTTGGTTCCACAGCCAGTGCCCAGCTGCTTTCGGGGGGGGGGGAGCAAAGAGCTGGGCCGGTCCCAGCGGCCTTTGCAGCCTCCCCCCCCCAGCTCTAGTCTGTCTGGAGCGCTGCGCGTGCCCCGCCCGGAAAGGGCAGCTGTGCCTGGACTGGCAGCCCCTGGACAGTCCCCGAGGGAGGGGGCCTGAAGGAGGCTGCTGCTGGGGGGCGGGGGGAGACCACTTGGGAACGCCCCACCGTGGCCGCTTTCAGATCCAGCACCAGAAACCGACAGCCCCCCCCCCCCCGGCAAGGCCTCTGCTGGCCAGGGAGCCTCGCCCTGCACGGGGGACTGCGGGCAGGGAAGGCGTGCTGTGCTCCGCGTGGCAGCGCTGGGTGCCCCCCCCGGGAGGCCTGCCCCCCCCTCACCTTGTCCCCCCTCACCTTGTCCCTGATCAGCTCCCAGTTGGAGTCGGCCTCGCCGATGTCCAGAGCCTGGATTCCACCATCCATCGTGTGCAGGGCTGGGCGGGGGCTGCAGAGGGTGGGCACGGGCAGGGCCGAGGTCCGGGTGGGTGGGTGGGAGGGTCTGCCCCCCCCAGGCCTGGAGGCAGGCACGGAAGCCAGAGCCAGGCTGTGATGTCACAAGGGGCCGATTGTCTCTGGCCCGGGGCCGCGGCTGCTGGGCTGGGCTGGGCTGGGCTGCTGTCCCCAGCTCGGGGCTGGCCTAGGCGGGTGTCGTGGGAGGCCTGGCTGGGGGTGAGGCCTGCCTGGCCCCTGCCTGGCCTGGGAAGGTGGCCGAGGAGAGCAGGAGGCACGCGCGGTGCAAGAGGGGAGGGGAGGGCAGCAGCAGTCCGGGCAAGCGGGTCGGAGCCCCCCCCCCATTTGAGGAGGCAGAAGCATCTCCGTGGGGTGCCGGGGGGAGACCTACGCCCCTCCCGGGCGGGGATCTGGGACCTCCAAGGGGATCCAGGCAAGAAAGAGCCGGTCCCGAGGGATTGCCCCTCCTGGGGAGCAGAGATCCCTGCGCTGCGCTGGGCTTGGCCGCTCCTCCCGGCACGCCTTTGAGCACTCCAGTGGGCCCCCCCCGCCCCCCCTGCACCAGGCCTGGCTATTTGCGTGGCTGCGCCAGCAGGGCTCTCCCCTCCCTGGGCTGCCTCTGCAGCACCAGCCCCGTTGTGCCCAGCCGTCTGCCGTGGCCTGTGGGGGGCCTCCCTCCCTCCCCTGGGCCTGGGTGGGGGTGGGGGTGGGGTGGGGGCTCTCGCTGCAGCCTGCTAGAAGAGGCCGCTGGTTCTCCCAGGCCAGCTGCCTGTGGCTCTCTCAGGAAGCAGCCCCCCCCCCCACCAGTGTGAGGCGCTCCTGGTCCCCAAGCGGGGAGACGTCACTGGGGCCTCTGTCCTTGGAGGCTGGGATCACAGGGGTGCCCCACTGGTTTCCATGCAGTCGGGACCGCCCGGCCAGCCACCCACCCTGGCTGCAGACTGGCTGCTCTGCTCTTCCCCTGCCCCCCCTCTCTCTCACACACCCTCCACCCTGTTTCACGGTTCCCTTGTGAAAGCCCACGCAGCTTCCGTGCCCATGCTTGGGGGCTGCAATCGGGCCACTGCTGAGCGCTCCCTTCTTGCAGCCCTGGTGGGCGAGGCGGGGGCTCAGCACGGAAGTGGCCACTCAGGAACAGCCCCTGCACCGTGAGGGGTGGGCGGAAGGTGAGCCCTGCTGGGCCAGACCAACTCGTGCTCTTGCAGTGGCCCACCAGCCGCTTCTGGAAAACCACTTTTATTTAGCAAGTAGGAGCAGAAGGCGCCCCTCCCACCACTGTTCCCCTAACACTGGGCTTCGGGGGCAGGCTGCTGCTGACCCCAGAGGTGGCACACAGGGCTCTGGTTCACCACAAATCTGCCCCATCCCCTTTTATAGCCATTCAACCAGTGATGTCATGCAGGGGGTATGCGGGGGTACGCGAGTACCAGTTTCTAGGATTACAGCTGGCCCCGCCCATTCGCCCACCCACTCATCGACTCCGCCCCCTGCAACGTTTGAATTTCCTGCACGTTTGAGTTGCCTGCATGTTCTCAGAGCCAGGAAGGCAGCGAGCGGAGCCTTGCCTTGCCTTGCCACTGAAAAATGAGCTGCTCTGGGGTTTTGGAACTGTTGGGTCACTTTAACATGATGCCAGGCCTCCTTACCGTGTTCTGGGGGTGCTGTGGAATACTGTTGCAACTGTTGGGTCCGTTTAAAACTGAGGCCTCAAAAAGGGCTTTTTTCATGTCACTTCCTGCCATGACATCACTTCCGGTGGGCGGGTCCCGACACATGCCAATCAAAAGTGAGTACCTGTTGTTAAATCATTTAGATGACACCACTGCATTCAACATAGAGGCTGCCACCCCACCTTGTGGCAATGAATTCCACAGACTGAGTGCTGCATGAAGCGCCTTCTTTTGTCCATCCGAAATCCTATGCCAGTCCTTTTCACTGAACGACCCCTTGTGCTATTGTTGAGAGAGAGGGACGAAGGCATCTTCTTTCCATCCACTCTCGCTCCCCCCCCCCGCATCGTGTTACAGGCCCAACTTAAAATGTCCCAGGGCCCGGCCTGGCAAGGAAGGGCTGCCACCATTTCCAGGTCTACAACACCCTCCTCAGGTGCGGCATCCAGCGCAGCACAAAGGATCCCAAACAGGGCCACACCAAGACTGCAAACAAACAGCACTTTTGGGTACATCCTGTATATATTACGCCGCTATCTAATTGATACTTAGGTCTCAGGCCGAGACTTGCGTCAATTAATCAATTCTAGTCAACAAGGACTGTGATTCATGTAGCCTGGATCATAACCATCAACGAGCATGAGCATTATCGATCAATTACAGAAGCCCGCTTTATTAGGAACAGCATATATATCACAACAATATTTTTAACGCAAATATTGTAACGCAACAACATAAAACCAAAAACTAGCTGCCTATCCTGGGTCCTTGGGTAGGACTTGATAGGCGGATAATACATACGGAATCCAGTCAAAAACAACATAGTATGAAACAAAAACTGCGAAAATAGATAATAGTAATAATACATAATAGACAAGGAAAAGAACATAAGAACATAAAAACATAAGAAGAGCCCTGCTGGATCAGGCCAAAGGCCCATCTAGTCCAGCTTCCTGTATCTCACAGCGGCCAACCAGGTGCCCCAGGGAGGCACGAGACAACAAGATGCCTGCATCCTGTTGCCACTCCCTTGCACCCGGTACTCTGAAGTAGCCCACCACCAATGTAAGGAGGTTGCTCAATCTATCATTGCCTATAGCCCACGATGGACCTTTCCTCTAGAAATCTGTCCAATCCCCTCTTTTGCTTTTAGCATCCAAACCAGATGCCATCACCACCTCCTGTGGCAAAGAGTTCCACAGATTAACTACCTGCTGAGTAAAAAAAGTACTTCCTTCCTGTTTCAACTCTCCCAAGCCTCAGTTTTAGCGGATGCCCCCTGATTCTGGTTCTGGTTTTGAGAGAGGGAAAAGAACATCCCTCCATCGACTCTATCCCTTCCATGCATTATCTCAATCATGTCCCCCCTCAGGCGTCTTTTTTCTAGGCTGAAGAGCCCCAAACGCTGCAGTCTTTCTTCATAAGGGAGGTGCCCCAGCCCCGTAATCATTTTTGTTGCTCTCTTCTGCACCTTTTCCAACTCCACTATGTCTTTTTTGAGGTGCAGCAACCAGAACTGTACACAATACTCCAGGTGCGGCCTTACCATCGATTTGTACAATGGCATGATAACATTGGCTGTTTTATTCTCAACCCCTTTTTTAATGACCCCAAGCATGGAATTGGCCTTCTTAATTGCTGCCGCACACTGGGTCGATACCTTCATTGAATTGTCCACCAGCACCCCAAGATCTCTCTCTTGAGCTTCTTGAAAAGAAGAAGGTGACAATAATAGATGCAGCAATACCAGGGGATGCACGAGTGGAAGAGAAGGAATTGGAAAAGATCAGAAAATACAAGGATCTGCAAATTGAAATAGAACGGCTATGGAAAAAGAAGGTGACCATTGTGCCAATCGTAATAGGAGCATTGGGTGCAGTCCCTGGCAGACTTAAGCCACATCTTAAAACACTCGACCTCACTGAAACCTTGGCCATGCAACGACAAAAGGCGACCCTACTGGGGACTGCCCACATAGTGAGAAAATACCTCTGAACATCCCAGGTCCTTGGGAAGGACCCGATGTTCAGAGTGTACTGGTGCAAAAGTATAATAATAATAATAATAATAATAATAATAATAATAATAATAATAAT
>JAJKFI010000215.1:133359-194236 GCA_029204185.1 Lerista edwardsae | reverse complement strand
ATAATAATAATAATAATAATAATAATAATAATAATAATAATAATAATAATAATAATAAAACCACTTTAGAACAAGAGTTTGAAAGTGGTTTACCTAGGACAGTGATGGCAAACCGATGACAAGCATGTCAAAAGTGACACGCCATAATGTTTGGGATGACACGCCAGCGTTCACCTATGCCTAATAAAAACAGAGTTTATTTTACTCATTTTTCATTTTTGTAATTATTTGATGCTTCTTTGTATATAATATACATAGCACAACACATGATTGGACTACATTTTTTTGCTTAAATAAATGAACATAAAGACCTGTTTCTCTTTTGTTTGGGAGGGGGATTGACGCATATTCCGAAATTTTGACAGGTCAAGCGGTCTGCCATCACTGACCTAGGAAAATCACTGGCTCTGTCCCTGTCCCCTTCCCACAACCTAAACAGCCGCCTTCTGGATGCCCTTCCTCAGGACCCCAAGCAGGGGCACGGCTCCCTTCACAGTTGCTGCCCACGGGCAGGTTGGTGCCTTCGCCGAGTTCTCCAGCCCGGCCCCAGGATCTCTTCCTGGCTGGTCGCAGGCAGCTCCGACCCTGCCAGTGTAGACGTACGTTTGGGGGTTTGTGCCCCAGGACCCAAGATTGGGCTCTGCTCTTTTGGTAACGAGCCCAGAAATGGTCTTCTTAAGCACGGCTGAGCCCAAGAGCCCCCAGCCCTCTGCCTGCGCTGGCATCTCAGCTCCCCCCCCCCGAGCACCTCCTGTGCAGACGCCAGCCGTGCTCTCAGCCACCCCCACTGCCCGACTTTCCGTTCCCCTTGGCGCTCTCACCTTACCTGCCAGGGGTGTCCGGTTTCCAGCCAGCCAGCTGCTGTGTTCCCGGGGCTGCCAGGAGCAGGACAGGTGAGTGAGCGACTGCTTGAGGGGTCTCCAGCATGCCCAGGTCCCTCCCCGTGTTTCAATTCCACAGCTCTTGGGGTCGGGTCTGCCCCATCCCAAACATTTCCTTTAGGAGGGGCTCTTCAGCTCAGCAGGCCCCCCAGCTCCTGTCTGTTTTGCTCCCCCCCCCCGTCACAGATCTGCCCCAAAGGAAAGACATGAAGGCTGGCCCAGCAAGGGTGGGGGGAGCAGGGGTGGGGGGAGAGCAACTCCTATTCATGGGGCTACAGGAGGCGGCTACGTGGCCACAGCTAGGAGGGCCACAGGCAGGCGGGACAGCAGGCAGGCTATGCAGCCAGGAGGGTCTTGGAGAAAGGCCTGGCCAAGGGGGCCCCTCTGCAGCAGGAGCAGGCAAGGCCTCCCCTCTCGCAGGGGAGGGAAGTGAGCTCTGATGCTCCTCCCCAAGTTAAGCCAAGGACACCCTCCCCCAGGCGCCACAGACCTTGGGTATGATTGGCAGGAACAGGCCCTATTCCCCCCCCCCCCCCCGCTTGCTGTCCGGGGCTCCTTTACTTGAGGAGAGCTGGGAGGGGCCAAAACCGCCAAGGTCCAGCAGGGAAGCCCCCCGGCAGGGCTTGGAGGCTTGGAGAGGAGATCAGAGCTCAGTGCAGCAGCCAACGTTCCCACAGGTCTGGGAGCAAACAAGCAGCCAGCAGGTGCGACGTCCTTCGAGCCCCAGCACCACGAGAGCACCCACTCAGGCTGTGCGCAAGGAAGGTGCCTGTGTGCGCACTGCGTTCCCCCCTGCGGAGCAGCTGACTGGCCTGACCCAGGCCTGTCAGGTGGGGTTGTCACGCAGTCACTGAGGCTGCGACCCCGGGAGTGCCCCACTGAGCACAAACCCACCCCCCTTTCCAGAGCGGAGGCAGCTGCAGTGCAGGCCTCTGTGATTTCCCCCTCCCTCTGCAGGATGCAGCGTGTGCCCCATTGTTGTGGCTGCATCCACTCTGGAAGGGTGGACAGGATTGGGCCCAGAGACGAGGACCTTGCCTCCTCTTAGCTACGACTGGGAACCAGCTGGCTCCAGAACGGGGGACAAGCCAGCACTGCCCCGAGAGGCTGCCTGCTTTCACTTGACTGTTGGGTGATTTATTTTTGTTTTTGTTTTTTGAGACTCAGCACATAAGAAGAGCCCCTTTACTTGCTGGATCCAGCCGGGAAGGCCAGCTTCCTGCATCCTACAGTGGCCCACCAGGCGCCCACGCAGGGAGCACCAGGAGCACAAGGCATCTGTGCCCTGTGGCCACGCCCTTGCATTGAGGGGTAGCCCACTCCGAGCACCAGGAGGTGGTCCGCTGTGAAGGACGTTTCCTCCATCGACCTGCCCACCCCCCTTCGAAAGGCGTCCAGGCCCAGCGCACGTCCCTTCCGCGAGAAGCTCACTGAGCTCAGTTCTGCTCAAAGGATGAAACGAGTCTGAAGGGCTCAGTCATCGTCCTCCGCATTCCAAACGCCTGTGAACAGGACCCATTTCAACAGACACACCTGTCCTGAGGCTGGCCCCGCCCCGCCCCGCCCCAGGTGTCCGCTGCTACACCTCCTCACCCACATTCCCAGGAGCCAAACGTGGTGTCCCGGGGCAGCGGGTCTTTGGTCTCAAAAGAGAGCAGGACCCGGCAGCTGCTGCTAGCAAGCAGAGCCCCTCCCCCCAATCCGACCCCCACCCGGGCAATTGCAGGCGCTGCCTTTTCAGTGTCCGTCTCCCGACAGGTCGGAGGCGCGCCTTTTCCGCGCGTCCCAGAAGACGAGGGACGAGAGGCATCCGAAGAGCCTGGCCCGAACGTCTCGCAGCCGCCCCGCGACTGGCCACGAAGCCCACTCCGCCGCCGCAGAGCCTGAAAGCCCCCCCCTTCTCCCGGCCCCGTCTGCGGCAGCCCGAGGCAGCGACTCTGAGCGCAGGAGACCCCGCGCGGCCCTTCCCCGGCAGCAAGCACTGGAGAGACCCCGCCGGTCGACGGACGGGCAGCAGGCACCAAAGACCGGGAGCGCCGCACCCCAGTTCTGAGCGCGGCAGCCTGAGGGCGAAGCCCCCCGCCCCCGCCCCCGCGCGCCAGGAAGCGCTTCTTGTTGCTGCGCTTCGAGCCCAGCAGCTCTCCGCCTGCCTCCGGCTCTCCCTGCCTCGCCGGCCGGCCGGCCACTCCCGCGCAGGCTCGCCCGAAGCGGCTGCCCCTGCACGCCGGGCTCACCCGCCCGGCAAGCAGCCGCCGCCCCTCCGCCCAGAGCCGCATGGAGCCGGGGCCGGAGAACGCCGAGGCTCTCGTGCTGGCGCTGAGCGGGGCGCAGGACTGGCTGGAGGCCCTGCGGGGGCGCCAGCGGGAGGGCCTGCGGGGCGCCCAGCGCTCCCTGGAGAGCAGCCTGGCCGCGCTGCTGCGGGCGGAGGAGCGGCTGCGGGCGCGCGCGCGGTCGGAGCGGGCCAGGCTGCAGCAGGAGCTGGCGGCGGTCGGGGCCGCCAACGCGCGCGCGGGAAGGGCGGCCGAGGCCACCATCCAGGGCCTGCAGCGGCGGCTGGGCAGCCTCCACGCGCGCCTCCGGGCAGCCCCGCAGGTGGTGGCGGCGGCGGCGGCTCCGGAGGCAGCGGCGCTGCTCGCCCGCTCGGCCGGCCTCTCACTCACCATCACCCGGGCGCGCCTGGTGTGCCAACCAGGGCCGGCGGCGGCGACCCTGGGGGAGCTCCGCCTGGAAGAGGAGGTCCTGAGCCCCGGCCCCGGGCAGGCCCCGGCAAGGGGTGCGGGAGCGGCCTCGGGGAGCCGGAGCTGCCGCCCACAGCCCCGGGAGCTCCCCGGGGACCAGCCTCGCCTGAGCGCTGCGCGTGGGGGGGAGCGCGGGGGGGCGGGCGAGGGGAGCCCGGAGGAGCCCGGACGAGGTGCGGAGCAGGCCCCAGAGCGGGCACTGCCGGCCGCGGGACAGGCCCCAGCCGCTGCTGCCCCTGCCGGAGGTGGGCCAGGACAAGGCGCGCTCGCAGCCGAGGGGGCAGCAGCGTCAGCGGCCTCCCGCTCCGGCGCACCGCCTCCAGCCCTTCTAGCAGCCCCGCCGCCTGGCTCCAGCGCCCCCTTTCACGCCAGGGCAGTGCTGGTCCAGGAAGAGGACGCGGGCAGTGGCGGGCAGCGGCGGGAGGGGGCTCTGCCGGGCGGTCGGGGGCCCATGGCCGGGGGCTGCTCCTCCCTGCAGTGGGCACCTGCTGAGTTGCTGGGGGCACTGGGCGGAGCTGGGCAGGGCCCAGGGACTGGCCTGGGAGAGGCGGGTGAGGACCCGGAGGCCCAGCCGGCCGTGAGTGGCTCCGTGTCCCCGGAGTCTCTGGGCTCCAGCGACAGCCACGTGCTCCAAGGGGCCCAGCTGGGACAGGCCGCAGCAGGCCCCGGCCCCCAGCCGCAGCCGCAGCTTGCCCAGGGCTGGCAGCCTGCCCCCCCGCTGGCCCGGAGCCCAAGAGCCTTGGCCCCGCCCTGCAACCAGCTGGTGGGGCAATGGGGGCAGCGGGGCAGCAGGCCAGGGCAGCTCTGCCTGCCCCACGGACTCCACGTTGACCCGGCTGCCGGCTGCCTCTACGTGGTGGACTTTGGGAACCGGCGGCTGCAGGAGCTGGGGGGGGCCAGGCGCACCCTCTCCCTGTGGGGCAAGGCCTACTTTGATGTGGCCGTGGGCAGGGGCGGGTGCCTGGCCGTGACCTGCTCCTCTGGGCGCTGCGTGGAGCTGTACAGTCCCGGGGGCCTCCTCCTGCAGGCCATGCAGGAGGGCTTCAGGAGCCCCCGCGGCATTGCCCCTGCCCCCCGTGGCGGCTTCCTGGTGGCCGACACGCACCTGGGGGGCCTGCACGTCCTGGGGGCCCCGGTGGCCGGGGGGAGCCGCCTGCTGCGGCGCGGGACGGTGGGCGGCTTCCACAAGCCCTACCTGGTGGCGGCCGGGGCTGGCGGGGAGGTGGCGGTGTCGGAGCGGGGGCTGGACGGAGGCTGCTGCGTGAAGGTGCTCGGCCCCGCCTGGCAGGTCCTGCGGGTGCTGGGGGCCCGGAGCAGCCCCCCCGTGCTCACCAACCCCTGGGGCGTCGCGCTGGACGAGGCCGGCCGTGTTCTGGTCTCCGAGTGGGGGCGCCATTCCCACCACGTGCTCTGCTACCCCCCCCAGTGGGCCTGGCTGGGCTGTGGCCACCCAAGGGCTGAGCAGCCCCCGGGGACTTGCCCTGCTGGGGGAGCGGCACGTGGTGGTGGCGGACAGCATGCACCACTGCCTGAAGGCCTTCCAGTACTGCTGAGGGGCTGCCCCCCTGCGCGTCCTGCTCTGCCCGTGCGCCTCAAGGTCCCCGGTTCGGGCCCTGGCTGGCCGCTCTGGGTTCGAGCCCAAAGCTGTCCAGCCAGGCACTCCCTGGTGAGCCCCCAGTTTGGCCACCTAGCCCCATGGGCCACGGAGCCGAGGCGGCCCAGAGCAGCCAGTGGCATGTGCTGCAGTGTTTCAGTCTCTCTGGCGCGTGGGTGTGGGGAGGAGGTGTGTGGTGGGGCAAGGAGAAAGAAGACCGTGCTCAGTTCTGCACTGAAACTTTGCACAGTGCACCCCCCCCACACACACACACGCCAGGGCCCAGGAGAAGGGGGTGATTTGTACACAGGCCCAGGGTCGTAACGGGAGCCCAAGGAGGGGACCCACAAATGTCCTGGGCTCCACTTCTTCTGATCTCATCTGGACTCACTGCCTGTGCGGGATGCTGAGGCCTGTGGCGGTGGGGCCTGCCACAAGCGATACACAGCAGGACCAGGAATACTGTGTTAAGGAGCATCATGGAGTCACATCTGGGGGGGGGGGACTGGCGGGAGCAGCAGCTCTTTGGCTTGTGGATCTGCTTACCAGGAAGGAGCAAGTGAAATATGAGCTCAGGGTCACCTGTTTTGGGTACACACTGGACACTTGTGGGAGCCTAAGTACGACAGCGATACTCATTTCCTGCCACGATTTTCTGTATTGAAAAGCTTTCAGAGAGACTTAAGAGTGTGTTTGGTTTTCTGTATTCCTGTTATCAGCCACTGCCACTGCACGGGCAGGTAGACCTGGGCTCCACTTCGGGAAGCCACGTACACCTTGACCCAGCCTGTTGCCACCCTCCTCCCCCCGGTTCCCCCTGTTCTGCCCACCCCATTGCCACCCCCCCCTTGGAAAGGGGTGCAAAAGGAACGTTTTACTCCGGGATAAAATTCCTCTGGGAGGCCCTGCCCCACACCCAGGGGCACTCCTCCAAGGGTGGCCCCCAGCTGCAGGCACCACCTCCATGGCCTGGCATCACGGCTTCCAAGCGCCTGCCCCCCTGTGCCTCTCCTGGCATGGAGGGTGAAGGAGGATCAAAGGCGAGGCCACCCACCGCCTCGCCCGTCTCCCCCCATGGTGTGGAGGACGGACAAGGGGGGCTCCTGCCACCTCTGCCCCCAGGGAGCCGGTGATGGCGCCAGTGCCACAGCTCGCCAGGCAGCCCCGTTTGGAGGGCAGACGAGAGCGCCATGGGGCGGGGGGGGGTTTGACAGCAATTTTCCCGCCCCCCAGCCGAGCAGCTGGGACATTTGCCTCCTCAGGAACGCCACTGCCCCACACTGTGCTGGAACGCCCCCGAAGGTGCCTTGCAGAGCCGGTGGAGGCGCCCGCGGCTGAGCGCAAGTCGGAGCCCTGCTCTGGGGAGGGTCGGCGTCCCAGGCCGCCAGGAGTCTCGGCCGAGCAAAGCGCTCCTCACGCAACCTCGGCAGGCCGGCCGCGGAGCGACGGGCAAGGGCAGGGGCTGCGCAGGGACTACGAACTGGGTCTCGCGAGCCGCTTAGCCCCGAGAAGCTGCCGCCCCCAGCTCCGGCCGCCTCTCCTGACGGGGGCCTGCGCACCTCCTTACGGCCGCTCTCCTCCCCGCGACTCTGCTCGTCTCCTGCTTATGCACATTGGAAGATGGGGAAAGGCTCTGCATTTTGGGGGGGATGCTGCGATGTTTGTGGGCACCTGAAAGTGTGCCGGGGGGTGGGGGCAACTGGCCCAGAGAAGTGGACCCAGCTTGGTCTCCCAGCTGGGCGTGCGGATGGCGCATTTGTGCGCCCCGCTCTTTTCCCACGCAGAACTCCCCCCCCCGCCCCGTTCTCCTTCCCCAGACGACAGGACGAGACGGGAGAGTGCCAGAATCGGACTTTTATTGACGGCAGGAATTCACCCCAGCAGCTGGCGTGACACAGGCAGGCGTGGCCTTCGCGTGGGGAGGGGCCATTGGCTCCCCGGGGGCAACCCTCTCCCCCCCACCGGCCGTTTTTGGTATCGAGCTGGCTCCAAGTCACTTGCGGAGACCGGCTGAGGGATTAAGACACGACGGAGGCAGCACCAGCCCGGGGAGCCCCCCTCCCCCGCAGGGCCTGGGAGCACGTGGCGAGGGAGGGGCCGTGGGCCAGCAGCTCTGCCGCCCAAGGAGGCTCCGGGGCACGGCCCTTGGCACCCACGGAGCTGAGCGCCGCTGGCTTCTCCGGGGTCAGGCCAGGCCCGCCTGCGGGAGACCCCAGGAGAAGCCCCTCCAAAGTAGGCAGGCCAGCAGCTAACCCGTCAGCTCGGGCGGGGGCCGGACAGGGAGAGAGGCTAGAAAGAGGACCGCAGCGGTGGGGCTGGAAAGGGGGCGGGGGCAGTCCTTCCCTCCCGCTGCAGTCCTGAGTTGGCCAGTCTTGTGTCCGAGGAGCTGAGGGATCCGGAGATCTGCAGGTGGGGGAGGGGTGGGGTGACTCACTACAACCAGGCCGGCAGCTCACCAGGCAAAGCTGGCAGCTCTGGGGGCAGCCACTGCTCGTCTTGCCCCGTCCCCCCCCTCCAGTGGTGGAAGGTCCACCACCGGCTAATCCCCTGCCTGACCCAGAGGCTGCCGGCCAGCCTGCTTGGCACACAATCGGGGGCGTCAGACCGCCGTGCCAAGGGGGGTCAGAGGGGGGTCTCCTGCTTGTACTCGTAGCCACAGGTGGGGCCCTCGAACTGCAGCTTGATGGCGGCCTTCAGGTGCAGGTGGGGCTCCAGAGTGTCCATGGAGAGCGAGGGGCTGCCAGCCCCCCTGCTGTGCTTGTCCTGTGCGGCGGAGAGGTGGGGGGCCGGCTGGCGCCGGCGGGGCAGAGAGTGCTGCTGGATCTGCTGGGCAAAGCTGAGCACGTCCAGCGGGGCCGTCTGGGCAGTGGCCAGCGAGTGGAGGGTGGAGGAGGAGCCGCGGGAGACCCCCGACCGGCTGCGCCCCCCGCCCCCCGAGTCCAGGGAGGCGGAGGGGGAGCTGCCCTGCCTGCTGAGGGGGGCCGGACTGCTGGCAGAGCTGCCGGCAGAGCCCGGCTGTGGGGAGGGGGGGGGGGGGGGAGGCGCCGTGGCACTCCAGCAGCCGCAGCACAGCCTGGTGCCCCTGCTTGGCTGCCATGCGCAGGGGGGTGCGCCCAGCCCTGTCCAGCACGTTGGGGTTCGCCCCGTGCTCCAGCAGCACTCGCGCCACGTCTGCTCTGCCCTCCTGCGCCGCAATGCCCAGTGCCGTGGCCCCCTGGGCACAGGCGTGGTCCGGCCGAGCCCCGCTGTCCAGCAGGAGGCGGGCAGTCCTGGCACGGCCCTGCCAGGCCGCCAGGTGCAGAGCGGAGCGGCGCTCCCGGTCGAGGGCGTCCACGTCCGCCCCGTAGCTGAGCAGCAGCCGCGCGGCCTCCACCCGGCCCTGCCAGCAGGCGACGTGCAGCGCGGCCCGGCCCTGGGCATCGCGCCCGTCCAGGCTGGCCCCGTTCTCCAGCAGCAGCTCGGCCATGTCCAGGCGGCCCTCCAGCACCAGGAGGTACAGCATGGGGCGGCCCTCGGCGTCCGACAGGTTCACGTCCGCCCCCTTGCGCAGGAGCAGCGCTGCCGTGGCACGGTGCCCGCCCAGCATGGCCAGGGCCAGGGCCGAGAGGCCGTCGTAGCCCTGGCGGTCGATGGGGGAGGAGTGCTTCAGCAGCAGCCGCACGGCCTCCGTGCGCCCCTCCTGGGCAGCCAGCATGGCGGGCACCCGCCCGTCCTGGTCCGGCTCCCCGACACGGGCACCCGCCTCCAGCAGGGCTGCACAGGTCCTGGTGTGGCCCTGCCAGGCGGCCAGGTGGAGGGGGGTCCAGCCCATGGCGTCCCGGTGGTTCTCGTCCAGGCCCCGCCCCAGCAGCGCTCGGACCACGGCCTCGCTGCCCTGCCCGGCCGCCACCCCCAGGGCCGTCCTGCCCTCGCTGTCCAGCACGTCCACGGCCGCGCCCCACAGGAGCAGCGCGTCGACCACCGCTCTGTGGCCCACGGAGGCGGCTGCCAGGAGCGGGGTGCAGCCGGCGGCGTCCGCCTCGTCCACGTCCGCCCCAGCCTCCAGCAGCAGCTCCACCACGTCCGCGTGGCCCTCGTAGGCAGCCACCAGCAAGGGGGTCACGCCGTCCCGGTCTGCGTGGCGGGGGGAAGCGCCGTGCTCCAGCAGCAGCTCCACCACCCGGGCATAGCCGCGGCCGGCCGGGACACAGAGGGCTGCCACGGAGAGCGCCGTGCGCCCGTCCAGGTCGGCGTGGTCCACCTGAGCGCCGTGCGCCAGCAGCAGGGCCACAATCTCGTGGTGCCCCATGTAGGCGGCGGCAATGAGTGCCGTGCGCCCCTCCGTGTCGGCCCGGTTGACGCTGGCCCCGTGCTGTAGCAGCGTGGCCGCAATGTCCTCGTGGCCCCCCCAGGCAGCCGCCCTGAGCGCGGTTCTCCCCTCCGCATCGGCACAGTCCACGTTGGCACCTGCGCACAGGAGGACCCCGACGGCCTCGCTGTGCCCCCCCCAGGCTGCCGCCCGCAGCGCCGTCCAGCCTTCCCGATCCGGACGGTCCACGCTGGCTCCGTGGGACAGCAGGCAGAGCAGGACCTTGGTGTGCCCCTGCCGCGCTGCCAGGGTCATGGGGGTCTGTCCGTGCCGGTCGGGGATCTCCGCCTGTGCCCCGCGGACCAAGAGCAGCCCGGCCACCTCGTGGTTGCCGCTGTGGGCGGCGCTGGCCAGCAAGGTCCTCCCGGTGGCGTCCCGCTGGTTGACGCTGGCCCCGTTCTCCAGCAGCAGGCGGACCGAGTCCTCGCGCTCCAGGGCCCGCTGCAGAGAGGGCCCCGGGCCCCGGGCCCCCAGGCGGGCCCCCGCCAGCACCAGGAGCTCCAGGACCAGCGGCTCCAGCGGCAGCAGCGCCTCGTCCGACTGCAGGCAGCGCTCCACGGGGGCCCCGCACCAGAGCAGCCACAGCGCCAGCTGCCAGGGCTCCAGCCCCAGCTCCGCCCGGAGCAGGTGGTGGGCCAGTTCGTGCAGCTGCCCGGGGCCCAGCTCCGGTGCCCGGCAGGAGGCGCTCATGGCCAGCAGGGCATGGCCCCGGGCGGGGCGGCAGAGGTACTTCTGCGTGCAGTGCTTGACGTCACACAGCCACTCGGCAAAGCTGGCGTGGAAGAGGATGCAGGCGCCGCCACCGCTGCCAGCGGGACCCTCGTGCAGCAGGACCCCCAGGCACGAGAGCCAGCCCTCGAACTCCTCCCGGGCCACCGGGCGGCGTGTCCAGACCGCAGCGTAGAGCTCCGCAGGCCGCAGGGGGCGAGGGGCAGCCAGGAGGGCCTCCAGCAGGGGGCGGACACTGGCAAACTCCCGGCCGGGGAAGAGGCGCTGGCAGAGCCAGAGGTAGAGTCCGTAGAGCGTCCCTGGAATGTGGCGGATCTCCCGCAGGGCGACCAGCTCCCTGCCCACCCCGTCCAGCACCCGCTCCAGGTACAGCAGGCAGCCGTTGCTCTTGATGTGCAGCTGGCCGAGGGCCTCGGCCGTGTCCCGCGTCAGGCACCGTCGGAGGGCCTCCTCCCGGCTCAGCCGGGCCAGGATGTACTGCTGCACGTCGCAGACCACCGGCTCCCGGCGCAGGTCGTCCAGGCACAGCCGCCGAAACCCTGCGAGGAGAGGCGGAGATGCAGGCAGCCCGGCTGGCCACAGAGCCCCCCCCCATCCCGAAAGGGAGCGCAGAGGCACCGCCAGGCCGCTGGGCACAGCCCCCCCAGCTGGGCCCAGAAGGCAACCGGCAGCCCCAGGCCCCAAGCGAGAGGCGGAGCGGCCGAGCCCCCCTTCTGCTCCCGCAAGGGCCCCGCCCGGATGAGCCACGACGCCAGAAGTGGCTGCGAAGACCCGCCCTGCCCCTTCTGCTCCAAGGGCAAAGGCCAGGCGCACGCTTGAGGCGCCCCCCCACTCTCGCACCCCTTGCCCACAGCCCAGACAGCAGGAGCGGAGGGGGCAGGCACCGGGGGAGCCCCGGGCCTCCGAGAGGGACGGAGCCGGAGAGGGGTCTGCGCAGCAGGGGAGGGGGCAGGGGAGGCGCTCTGGCCATCACCCTCCAGCCCGCCTTTCCCGCGACGCTGCTCCTGCCTGCCTGCTGGCTGAGTCGCCGGGGCCCCCCCCTGCCAGGCCCTCCCGCCAGCCTCACCTGGGAAGAGGCGCAGCACCTGCTTGCTGTGGGAGCGGGCCGTGCAGAGCAGGAGCAGCCAGGGGGGCAGCAGCTGGAGGTGGCCCCCCAGGAGCTGGGCGATGGTCCGGCTGGGCCCTGGAGGGGGGGCTCCTCGGTCCTCCCCCCGCTCGCCTCCGCCCGCGTCCAGCGCGTCCACCACGAGCAGCAGCGGCCTGGGCGGCGGCGGCAGGTCCAGCAACGGCAGCAGCACGGCTCTGAGGGTGGCGGGAGAAGCGAATGCCCCACGTGACTCACGGGGGGGGGGCTGCAGGCACACACACCCCCACCTCAGGCCCTGCGCGGCTGCCCTTAAGCATCGCATTCCAGGGCAGGGAATGATGCTCCCCCCCCCACAGGGATGCCGCGTGGACTGCAAGGCACAGGCACGGCCAGGCTGCACCGCCCCCCCCCCCAATCGATCAGCCCGCCTCTGCTGAGCCCAGCAACCACCAGCAGCCAGCCAGGCAGGCAGCCCGAAGTGTCCCCCCACCCTGGCCAGCGAGTGGGAGAAAACGGCAGCCGCTGGGTGCCTTGCCCACCCCTGACCCCAGGCTGACGCGCCGACCCCCCCCCCCCCCGAGCAGCAGCTCCACCCCAGCCGCCACCAGACCCGCCCCCGGCCCAGGGGCCCTCACCTGCGGAAGGCTTCATCCGGGTCCCTCCTGCACGCTGCAGCCTCCAGAGCTCGCCGGGTGTCTGCCTGGCCGAGGCGCTCCCTGTACCCGGGCAGCAGGGGGCAGCGCTCGATCTGCCCCACCAGCCGGAGCAGGAAGCTGCACGGGGAGCAGGTGGCAGCGTCGTGGGCCTGGCAGAAGTGCCAGGCAAGGGCACACTCGCCCAGGCCTGCCCGGCGGCCCGGCTCGGACGTGGGCCACAGCGCCTCCGTGCACAGCGCAGTCTTGCCGCTGCCAGGGCCCCCCGTCACCAGCACCCCCCCGCCCCCCTCCAAGCTGAGCGCCAGACGGCCCAGCGCCCACTCCCGGCAGTAGAAGGGCTTGCCCCGCAGCAGGCTCCCTGCAGGCTCCATGCTGGGCCGGGGGCATGGCGGACGCCGAGCAGCCGTGCCAGGGCCGCTTCCGTGGGCAGCAGACGGCGAACCTGCGGGAGGGGGGGAGCGAGCTGACTCCTGTGGCACCCACAGGCCCACCCCCGCCTCAGTGCCAGGGCCCGGCTCCTGCCCCCCTCGTCGGGCCCCCCTTAGCGGGCTGCTGCGCGCGGGCTCTTCCCCGGCCACTCCCCGGCAAGCGCGAAGGGAGCCGCGGCGGGTGCTGATTCATCCGCCCCATGCCCGGAGCTGGGCCAGCCCCCGCGGCCAGGCGAGTCACGCCCTCCTGCCCAAACTGCTCCTGCTGCAGCGAAGGCGCGGGGGGGGGGCAGGCGCCCCGCCCCTCCCCGGAGTGCAGCCCCTCCCGGGCCACCAGCGGGGCCCCCTCGCTCTGGACTCTCCACGCTGCTGCCGGGACGGAGGCGGGAGCCCGGGCTGCGTGCGAGGCAAGGCGGCTCTAGACCCGAACGACGGCCCCGCCTGCGGGGAGGGGCAGACCGCAGGAGCATCACCCAACCCGGCGCCCGAGACCGGGGCTCCACTCGCGCGGGCGGCCACAGCAAGCCCGGGCGGGAGCCGCGGATGACGCCCCAGCCTGGCCTTGAGCCCGGGCAGCCGCCCCCCCCCTTCAGGAAAAGAGCCCTGGGCGGGGGGCTGCCAGAGCGAGGCCTGTCCCGGCGTGCCCCAGATCTCGGGATGCAGCCGAGAGGCGGGCGGGGCCAGCCGAAAGCTGATGGATGCGCCGGGCTAGGGCACCGCACCGCCTACACGTGCGCTTCCCGGACGGGGCTTCTGGGCGGGACCCAGTCGGGTCCGTCCCCAGGGGGCTGGGGCGGAGGGGCGCCGGTAGCCGGGCCGGGCCTGCAGCAAGCCCACGAGGTGGGTCCCGACCGTCCCAAGGGCAGATCTCGTGTCCGCCCCGCCCGCTCCAGGCACGGAGCGAAGGGGGCCCTGGGCGGGCTGGCGCTGAGGAGGAGCCGCGAGGCCAGGCTGGGGGCAGGGGCAGAATCCGCGGGGACGAGGGTCCTTCCTACCAGGACCCACTCGGGGCGCCGCAGCCTGGAGGAGGGGGCGCTGGGGCGGGGCCCTGGACTGGCGCGACGATGCGGAGCAGGGCGGGGGGGGGCTGTGCGGGCGCGGGGAGGCGGCGGGGCCCCCCACGCGTAGCCAAATGGGCGGGGTCGGGGGGCTCGCGTGCCCACCCGCACCGCGTACAAGGGAGGGCACTGTGTGCGGGGGGGGCGGGGTCTCTTCCCTACCTGCTCCGCTGGCAGTCCTCGGCAGGCAGACCTGCGGCTGGCTCCTTCCCCGCGGGCGGGCAGTCGGCCGCCGAACTTCCGCTCGCTCCGGCCGGGAGACAGGAAGCAGGAGGCGGCCCCAGCGCGGCGCTGCCCTGGCTCAGGTGCCGCGAGGGCGGGCAGAGGCGCGCGGAAGGGCCGGGGTGCCCCTGAGCACGTGTCGAGCGCGCCTCTCTCCTCCGGGCGCCGGCCCGCAGGTTGCGCTGTGGCTTCCCCCGGGGAAGCGCGCCAAGGCCTGCCCGCCGCAGCAAATGGGACCTAGCGGTAGTACTTGGAATCTAGTGGCGGTGAGTTCCACTATCTTTCCTCATCTGCCTGCCCCCCCCGCCGTCCTTAATGCGCTGCATTCAGGAGCGAATAACAGGAGCCCCCCCCCCAATTTACATCAGAAGAGCCCCACTGGATCAGGCCAAAGGCCCATCTAGTCCAACTTCCTGCATCTCACAGTGGCCCTCTAGATGCCCACTCAGGGAGCACACAAGACACGGGCATCTATCTCCCTGCCACTCTCCTGCGTCTGGCATTCTGAGGTAGCTGACTTCTAAAACTGAAGTTTGGTTTGGTTGCTCAGAACTGAGACAGGTGAGGCTTTTGGCCCAAGCTTGGAAGGACAGCCTGTCCGCACAGCCGTCCCAGCCACCGACGGACGCAGAGCCCCGGGGGGACGGACGGACAGACAGACAGATGGAGGAAAAGTCCATTGCTGGTTAAAAGCCTGGAGGACTGCAGGGGACCCTCAGTAACCCCGGGGCACTCCTTCCTTCCAGGGCCCCCCATGGGCACCAAATTCTGCAGGTAATGACAACCTTGGGAGGGGGCGGCATGTGGCTCCACAATCACCTGGGGGCCGAGCCAGAGGCCCAGCCCGGCTCTCCAGCCCTCTAGAGGTTGTGGGCAGCCTGCCAGCCTGCCTGCCTGCCTCCTCAGAGCCCCTCCTGGATGCCACGTTTCTGGTGCTGAGGCCCTCCAGCCGTGGGCTTGGCACAGCGGGCCATTCAGGTCCGCAGGTGCTGGGCCCCCCCTGTGTGCGCAGCCTCTGGGCTCCGGAGGTTGCCGTCTCCTGGGTTCCAGGCGCAAGGGAGTGGCCACGGGAGACGACTCTCCTGGTGTCCTTCGTGCTCGGGCCACTGTGAGAGGCAGGGAGCTGGGCCGGGTGGGCCCTGGCCTGGCCCAGCAGGGCTCTGGCACTCAGGACCGCAAGCCCAGCAGCTGAGGAGAGCCTGCACGGAGGGCTGAGCGCTGCCCCGGCCTGCCAGCCTCTGTGCCCCACTGGGCCTGGGCCTCGGAAGCAGTTGGCTGGGCTGGTCCCGCCAGGCTACTTGTCCCCCTTCCCAAGCAGGAAACACCTTTTCAAATAAAAACAAACCCGCCCCCCCCGCAAGCACTGCTGGAAAAGGCCCATTTCCCCTCCGTGACGAGCCGCCAGCGACCCAGGCCCGAAAACCAGTGGCGAGGCCAAAGGAGAGTCCCAGGGCTGCTCACCGTTCCCTCCGTTCCATTTCCGGCCGGCTCTGGCTCACGGTCTGCCGTCTTTCTGAGTCGCTTCCTAGGCGCCAAGGAGATGGCCAGAGAGCCTGTAGCTGTGAAGCCGGCGTTTACCCTCCTGGCAGGGCCAGAAGGAGGGGCAAGACCGAGAAGGGGGCGGGGCGAACCCGCCACTTTCCCCGCTGTGTTTTGAGGCTTGACCTCTGGCCGTGAGTGTTAGGAAGCCACGAAAGCGCCAGGAGAAACAGCTTCGTTGTTTTGCATTAGGCCTGTAGTTACACCCTGTTTGGGGCTTGCTTTCAAGGCCTTTTATTGCTCTCTGTAGTTTAATAAATCAATGCATTCTCGACTCATGGTGTGCCTCGTGTCTGAACCCAGAAGTTGGCCAAGTCCAGTCTCGACGCTAAGCAGTGCTGCTGGGGGCTCCGGGTCATGGCTCCAGGTCCGGCTGCAGGCCAGCTGCTCCGCAAGGGGCCTGGAGGGTCCAACATCCCGCGTTGCCAGGGGGCAGCTGGGGAAGAAACCCCCGGGGAACGCGATACCCTCCTGCCCGGGGGGGGGGAGCGGTCGCTGTGCTGCCACCAGCCACAGGGCTGCTTTTCCTCCGAGCTGCCCCTCTCGGGCAGAGGTGACCGCACACCTGCCCTGCCCCGCCCAGCCCTCAAGGCCCCAGAGTGCTCGTGGGCTTTGGGGTTGCCATTCGCAGGGAGGGGACTCCAGGCATGGGGGCCGTGGGCTCTGCCTGGAGCACCTGAGAGGAGACCAAGTGCCTCCTGGTGCGCCCGGGCGAGTGGCGCCGGCTGCTGAGCCGGTGCTTCCTGTGTGGCCTGTGGCCTTTTGGGCCAGAGCGTGGCGGGGGTTGTGCACAGCCTCTGGTGGGCTTCAGAGCGGCTGCTCTGCAGGTGGAGAAGGTGAGCCTGCTGCAGTCGATGGGCGGCTTCTGGGCCGCGCTGCAGTGGTGGCGCCTCAGCCCTGGAACTGTGGCGTGACTCATGCCCCGCTGCCTGCTCTGGCCGCCCTTCGGGAAGGAGAAGCGGCGGAAGTGGAGCGGTGCGAGCGCCTGTGCTTTGGAGTGACGCAGGCCCCACCCGCAGCGAGCCATGGCAGCCCCCGGGCCAGGCTCCTTTGCGGCCTCGACCCCAGAGGGCGTCAGCATCACAGGCTGGAGCCAGCAGGACGGCCCCCACGCAGACGGCGCTGTGCCACCAGCCCTGTCCCCGAACCAGTGCAGATGAGCTCCCGTGCCCTCCGCCCGTCCCAGGGCCCGCTCCTCTGGCAGGAGGGGCTCCCCAGCCGCAAGGCCTTTCCAGGTGGGTCGGCTGCCAGGCCCCCACCCCGGCACCTGCTGTGTCCCTGGAGCGAAGGGCCACAGGTGGTGGCTGCTGCTGCCACTCTTGGGCAGGCCACGCGGCTTGCAGTGCCAGGCGGGGACGTGGGGCTCCCTCTGGACCCTGGCGCAAGTGCCTCTGCCGCAAGTCACTGCGCTTAGAGGGCAGCCAACTGGCTCCTCTGCCCCACTGGACACCCCCAGGGTGTGGGCTCACCCTGATGGCCCCCCGCTGGGGTTCTGCCCTTCCCCTCTGCTTCCTGGTCAAGCTCCACCACCTGCCCACCAGACTTCCTTTATGAAATGCCCACAGTAGCCTAGTTAGCCTCCCTCCCTCCTTCCTCAAACAGCAGGCCTAGTTTGGCACAAAACACTGCTGAGCCCCCCACCCCACCCCACCCCACCCCACCCCCGTGTGAAGGCAGGCAGCAGGCAGCTGCCGAGGGCCCCCTTCCTTGCTCCAGCCAGAGGCTCCTTGGTCCTCAGCAGCTCCTGGGCAGGGCAGCCCCACAGTCTCCAGTGGCCTCCGCTCTGCCAGGGGGCCGTCCGAGCCGGGAGTGTCGCAGAGACCAGCCTCCCTGACTCCAAGGGTGGTCCAGAGGCACCTTTGGGGGGGGGTTGTGGCACTCCTGGGCCAGCACAAGCCCCTTGTGCGGGCCTGACTCCGGGCTTGGCTTGCACCGCAGTCCCACGTTCCAAATCCCCTCCTTCCAAGCTCTGCATACCACCCCTGCCGGGCAGGCTGCTCCTCCTGTAAGCCACAGCCAGGGCAGGCAAAGGCTCTGGGCTTAACCCTGCGCTTCCCAGGCCTGCTGGACAAGGAGCCCCTGCTGTCGGCGCACCCTCTCCTTCCGCACCCTCCATTTCGCACCACAGAGACGCTGCCGTGCCCGCTCTTTATTGGCAGGTGCTAGAAGTAGGCGATGGGGTCGGTCCTGGTGTGGCCCAGTTGGCATCCCTGGAGCTGCACCTGCCCCCCGTTGATCGGCAGGGCCTCGAAGACGCGCAGGTGGGCAAAGTCGCTTCTGCCATCGCCGTACTGGACCTGTGAGGGGGGAGCCGTGCAGTGGGGGGGGGAGGGAGGGTCTTGCAGCTGTGGCCGCCACGGACTGATGGCCCACCCTCCAGACAGGGGGAGCCGCGGACTGAGCTCTGCCAGGGAGGCAGTGCCAGCCTTGGCTGCAAAGCCCCGAAGGGGGCTGGAGGCTCCTGTGCCAGCCCAGCAGCAGCCCAGCTCTGCCATCCGGAGGCCCGTCCGGAGAAGGGGTCTGTCTCCAAGGGGGGCCCGAGGGGTGGCTGTGGGGCGGCAGCAGGGCCCGGCCCCTGTGCGAGGAGGCAGCCAGCCACGTCTCGGGGAGGACTTGGGGTGGGGGTGGGGCCAGGGTGCCTGAGGCCCTCCTCTCTGCCTGCCTGGTGCACCCTGCTTTGATGCTTTCCTGGGGCCCTCCCTCGGCCCCTCCCTCGGCTTCAGGGGGTGGGGAGGGAGCATGTCGTCGTGTGGCCCTGGGGAGGCGGGTGGCTGGAAACTGCCGCTGGGCCTAACTCGGGCTTGAGCCAGATCCCCTCCCCTGCTGGAGAAAAGCTGCGTCTGCTGTACTGGGGGAGCCAATTGAAGGCCTGGAAAGCCCCCCCCCGTCTCAAACGCTCACAGCTGGAGCAGGACAGGAGCAGCTGTGGCTGGGGGGGGCGTGTGTGTGAGGCGAGCAGCACCCTCCCCAGTCATGGGGTGGGTGGGGCCAGCTCCCCCCTCCTGCACTGCAGTAAATGAGAGGCGGGGGGGGACAGGCCATGGAGCCACTGCTCTGTTCCCTTTGGGGGGCGCTGAAAGGGGGGAGCCTCAAACTGGTGGATCTGGAAGCCCCTGAGAGAAGCCGCTCCTCCTGGGTTCTGGGTTCCAGTCCCGCGGGGCTCTTGTCCACCCCCTCCTGACACAGGGCCACAAGCCCTTCCCATCACCCGCTTCTGGGGGGCAGGGGAGGGGGGGCACCTGGGCGACTGCAGCGTGGGGCCAGTTTGCCCAGTCTCTCTCGGGCGGCCTCCTTGAGTGGGCAAGCGGCCGGGCTGGAGCTGGGCATCAGGCAACGGAGGCTCCTTCAGGATGGGCGGCGACCGTCGTCGTCCCCCCCCCCCCGGGCAGACCCCTTCCTGCCAGGCTGCCGTTTCCATCCTGCCACCGACCTTGATGAAGAAGTTGGTCCCGGCCACCACCTGGGTCCGGAACTCGACCGCCCGGAAGGTGGGGAAGGCCCGGTCCTCCTGGCTCTCCAGCTGGCTCTTCACCTGGGGGCAGGAAGGAGAGGGGGCTGCAGGCGGTTTGTGTCCCACGGGGGGTGGGCGGCAGAGCGGGGGGACTTGCTCCGGGAGACCCAGGATGCCCCCGGGGGTTCCCAGTGGGAGGTGGGGAGCCTCGGTGGGGCCCTGCAGGGGCGGGGGTGCCCCGGTGGGGCTGGAGCCGCCCAGTTCTGCCGGCTGGCTCGGAGCAGGTCTCGCCCAGAGACTGGCGGTGGGCAGAAGGTGGCACGGCCCCCGAGGCGCTCTCTGCCCTTGGCAGTGCCTGGGTTGCTGCCTCACCTGGTTGGCGATCGCTTGCACGGCGGCAGTGGCTGGCCGGGTGGGGGACAACCCCCCAGTGCTCATGGTGGCTCCGGAGAGGCCCGTTTTGGAGCCGAGCGGCCGCTGGTGGGTGGTGCTGGGTGCGGCAGGGCTCCACCTCTGGGGCAGGGAGGGAGGGAGGGAGGGAGCTCTGCGCATGCCAGTGTCGGTGCAGCCACAGCACAGCCCTGCAGCTGCCGGCGGAGGCGGCTGCGCCAGGTGGGTGGGGTGGAGGCACCTGGCCCGGCTCCTCGGCCTGCTGGGACACGAAAGGGGTGGGGGGCCTGCCGGCTGCTGGCTGGCTGGAGCCCGAGCAGAGCACCCCAGTCGCCTTGGGGGGGGGCGTCAGGTGCCAGACCAGGTGGCCCCCGTAGACCTGACCCCGCGGCCAGGCTCTCCTGGGGGCAAGCGAACCGGAGGGGCGGGACTGGAGGGTCAGCCGCAGTGGCCTTCAGTGGGGGCCTTCAGGCCGGGAGCCGGGCGAGGGGGCTGGAGCCCGGCTGGGGGACTTGCCCTCGCTGGCGGCAGGACTGGCCAGAAGCCCCCGGGCCGTGGCAACAGGGAGGTGGTGGTGCCGTGCGGCCCCCTGGAGCAGGATGCCCGTGGCCAGGCCTGCCCCTCCGCGGGATGGGAGGCCAAGACCCACCGACCACAGTGCCACCGACCACAGTCCCCTGGGCTATGGCGAGAGGGCCAGTCGAGAGGCAGCTGGGGGGAGTGTCCAGCCACAGACGGAGGATCCCGGGGTCAAGAGCTGGGTCGACGGCCACGTCTGCCTGAGGTGCGCTTCTGCCAGCAGCTCCAGGAGGATGCAGGAAGGAGCCCCTGAGCCCTGGTTACCAGTAAAGCTCCCTCTTCCTTTACTGTACTTTATGTCTGGTTATATTCATATCTGCCTGATTAGGAGAAATCCCATCATTCACACTCAAGTTATCCATTCATACATTGAAGCCAACACGCACAAAGTTACACATTCATCCCCTGCACATAGAAGCAACTCCCCAAAAAACCCTTAAATGCTAAGGCAATTTGACTAGCAAGTTGTCACCCATGGAGTGTCCACGCGTGGCTCTCAAACCTGCCGGCCCACGGACGCTACGACTGGACAGTTAACTATCGCGCTCTGCTTCTTACCTTTCTAACTCCCCTTTGGCTCTTCCCTCGTCTTTAGTGCTAGAAACTTGGGGTAAAAGAGCAGGACTCCTGCAGATCATTCCCTACAAACCCCGTTTCCTTATTTCTACCTGATGCACCAAATACACTTGCTTCACACTGCACCCACCACCATAAGTACGCTCTAAATTACACTAGTTTATTAAGTCTTTTGAGTATCTATTTGTATCTTTCACTTAATAAAGCCACCATTTTATTTAAAGTATTTCTCTGTCTCTTCTTGCCGAAACAGGGATTTCTGTCTTGTTATCCAGCCTATGATCCTACGTTCCAACTGAGCTGTCAGGTATATTAATTCCCCAGCTCTTTTTGGTAACCCCCTCCCCTCTGCCTGTGCGTGTGGTTGGCTTGTGGCAGGGGGACGTGAGTCATGTGAGTCTGTCCACCACGCTTGCTGCCGGGGGCCAGAGGCTGTGTGTGCAAAGGGCCCCCCTGCGCCTGGCCCTCCCACCAGGTTCCTGCTGGCACGGGCGGCACGAGGCACGGGGCAGAGACAGCAAGTGCCCTGACGCCACTGACTGGGGCAGACTCGCTCCCCGGGATCCTGGCCCTTCACGCTTACCAGCAGCAAGGCAAGCACCTTCGCGCTGGGACAGGGGAATGGCCGGGCAATGCCCCCCCCCCCAGCATCCTTGGCTGCGACCTCAAGAAACCGAGGGTTGAGGCTGTCCCGGCCGGCCGGTTTGCACCCACCTGGGCCCCGACCTGGCCAGGCTGGCTCGGGTGCCCCACCTGCTGTTGCAGGCCAGTTGCTGGAGTTCTCCGGGAAGTCAGGCAGGAAGACGGGCAAGTCAGAGCACGAGCTGTGGGCTCTGCCAGGTGGCCTTCCCACAGCAGAGCTGATTCTCAGGACTGGGCTGTTCCAGAGGAACCCCCCCCCCCCAGCAGCCTTGTCCGGATGCTGAAGCGTCACAGGCGCCGGGGCGGGGGAGGGTGGGGAGGGCTGGGGGGGGGTGAAGGCTGGCAGCCTGGGGAGATGGGCCGCCACCTCCTTCCCAAGGCGGCAGAACCCAGGCAGGCTGAAACAGGAGCAATGAACAGGATTTATTTTCATTGGCAAGAAGAACCCCATGACAAAAGGGGCAGCAAAAGGGCACGAAGAGGGCACCAAAGGAGGCTGGCTCAGCACCTGGGCCGTGGGGGGGGGAGGAAGATGGGCACCCAACAAAGCCCCACAGTGGGCAGCAGACGAGGCCTCTCAGCAACGGGCTCCTCCTCTTCCTCCTCTTCCTCTCGGCAGCCAGTTCCTGAGCTGGAGCCTCTGATGGGATCTGAATGGCCGAAGCCAGGAGGGAAGACGAGGCCGTGACTGGGGAAGCCCCAGGGCCCTCCCCACAAGCTCCAAGACTGGGGCGCCCCACACGAGAGCAGGAGGACTGAGCACCCTCCGAGCCCCACTTCCTGCAGCCGTCCTGGACAGACCGAGAGGGGCCCCTGCCCCCCAGCACCACAGGCAGGGTGTGGGTCGAAGGTCCCCCTTGGCTAGCAAAAGCAGCCTCAGCACCCTGGTCCGGATCTGCTTCGTCTTGGCCCTGCAGATGAGGGGGCTGCACGTGGGGGGGGGCACCAGGAGGCACAGGGTGGAGAGGACAGTGTGGAGTGGGCGGGGGACGCCCTGGCCAAAGCGGTGCGTCCGGTACGCGAAGAGCCCCGGGACACAGAGGATGAGGACGATGCTGGCGTGCACCCCACAGGCGCCAAAGGCCTTCTGCTGGGCCTCCCTGGATGGCAGCCTCAGCACCGCGTGCAGGATCAGTGCGTAGGAGGAGGCGATGCCCGGGACGCCCAGGCCCGACAGCGTCAGGGCGAGGGTCAGGCCGCAGAGGCGGCTGGCAGTGCCAGTGGCGTCCCCACGGAGCAGCGCCACCAGCGCCAGGTGCTCGCAGCAGCAAGGGGGGGCGGTGCGGGAGCGGAAGTGGCGGAAGCGCCTCACCAGCGGCGGGGAGGGGGCCACAATCAGCACTGCCCGCAGCCCCAGCCCCAGGGCGCCCGCGCCAGGCGTGGGTGGTGAGCACGGCCGTGTGCCGCAGTGGGGAGCAGACGGCCACGTAGCGGTCGAAGGCCACGGCCAGCAGCACCCCGGACGCCATGGCGGTGAAGGCGCCAAGGCCAATCTCGCCGGCGTGGAGCCAGAAGACGCCGAGCATCTTGGGCGTGATGGAGGTGGAGAGACATAAGACATAAGACATAAGACATAAGAAATTTATTTGTCATTACACTCACAACTGGGTGCAACGAAATGAGGTGCTCTTCCCCAAGGTAAAACTGGACAACACCAAAACTAAAATATGCACAATCAACCATACAACAATCACTTATTGACCTGAGGCCCAGGTCAGTGAGGGCTGGGAGGAGAGGAGGAGGAGGAACATGGGCTGCTGGAGGCCCCGCTCCGTCCCCACAGGCAGGAGGACAGTGACGTTCCCCACCAAGGCCAGGACGCACGGGCAGAAGAGCGGGATGGAGAGCCAGACCTGGACAGCCTCGAGCTCCGGAATCACCGGATTTTTCCCACCACTGGGATCACCCCTCCTCTCATTCCCCACCCCAGACAGTTGGAAACGGTCAGGTGACGGCTGTCAGGAGAACGACCAATTCACAAGGCAGGCAAGAGGGGCATCTCTCTCTCTCTCTCTCTCTCTCTGTTTCTCTCTCTCTCTCACACACACACACACACGCACGCACGCACGCACACACACGCACGCACGCTCAGGCTTCTGCCCAGGCGGGAACCGGCATGGCATGGCTGATCAGGCAGATGGATGGGCATGTGCTGTGCTTTACCCGTAAGCACAGCCTGCCAAGTGGCGGGGGGGGGGAGGCCTTTGTGACGGCCAGCACAGGGACCCAGGAGCTGCCTGCTGGGCAGCGAGGCTCACTCGGGGGCTCCCCTGCCTGCCTGCCTGGGCATCCGCTTGGCTCCCCGGTGCCCTGTGGATGGGGAAGGGGAGAGGCCAGGCTGCCCTGCTCTGCTCGGGTCCTGGAGCGTCTCCAGGCTGCTCAAAGAAAACCCCGGGGAGCAGCTGCCAACCCCCGCCCCGGCGATGATGCTGAGTGAGGCGGCCCCGTCATGGCCTGGCTTCGCGCACAGCAGCTTCCGGGGGTGGGGGGGGGTGGGAGGATGGGAGCAGCTGCTCTGCCAGGTCTGCCCCAGCCAGCAGGCAGAAGAGAGCACAACCTCCTCAGATACTCACCTGGTGCCTCAGCCTGTGGCAAGGAGATGGGGAAGCTTTGCGCGGCTTCCAGGGCAGCTCCTGCTGGCCTATACTTGGGCTCCTCCAGGCAGCTCAAAGCCCCCAGGGAGGCAGCAGAGTCCCAGCGTCTCTGCCAGGGACCACCACAGCCCCCGCCTGTTGCAAAAGACAGGGCCTGCCTCAGGCCAACAGGGGGCGCAGCGCGCAGGCAGGGCCCCAGGCGGGATTTTGCTCGCTGCTGGAAGGGCACCCCCACCGCAGTAGAGAGGATGTCTAGGACGACACGTCTCAACCTTTGTCCCCCGGTGTACCACTTCCAATAAAAGCATAGGACCAGCCCCACTGGATCAGGCCAAAGGCCAAGCTAATCCAGCTTCCTGCATCTCATAGCGGCCCACCAGATGCCTCAGGGAGCACACGAGACAACAAGATGTCAGCATCTCACTGCCGTTCCCCCTGCATCTGGCATTCAGAGGTAGCCCGTTTCCCCTTGCACCTCCCAGTGAAGACACCACACACGTGGCTACTAGCCACAATAGCCGTGATGCACAGATCCAGCTGTAGCCTGCCTCTGAATACTAGCTGCAGCTCTAAATACACACAAAGGTGGTGGGACCCTCCAGGTGGGTGATTAGCCAATTTAAGGCAGGTCTGAAATACATAAGAACATAAGAAGATCCCTGCTGGATCAGGCCATAGGCCCATCCAGTACAGCTTCCTGCATCTCACAGTGGCCCACCAGGTGTCTCAGGGAGCACACAAGACAACAGGCTGCCTGCATCCTGCGGCCACTCCCCTGCATCTGGCATTTACCCTATTTACCCCGCCCCCGGTGAAGACACCAGATTGTGGCTAGGTTTAGCTTTGTTAAACACAAGTCACCAATGTTTAAATCATGAAACCTACTGAGCACTCCTTCCCTCCCTCTCCAGTTTGGGTTAGGAAAATAAACTGCCATGCACAGCCAATTCAGATGACAGGGAAAAAAAACTACCTGGCCCTTGTGATGAGTGGACACAGCTCAGACTGGACATACCTGTAATAGCTTGTAACCTGTGATGGAATTTTCCTCCATAAATCTGTCCAACCCCCTTTTAAAGGCATCCAGGCCAGGCGCCATCACCACAACTTGTGGCAAGGAGTTCCACAGACTAAATATATGCTGGGTAAAGAAATATTTTCTTAGGTTTGTTCTAACTCTCTTGACACTTGGGGCACAATCCTAACCTGGAGTTAGGCTGGCACAGTAAGGCCAGCAAAGTTTGGCTGGCACAAGAGCCACTGTAAAGCACATTCGGACCACTCTCGGACTCAGGGAAGATGGCACATGTCTGTGTGCTGGCCTCTCTGACTCCGAGAATGGTCCAAACATTCTTTATGTTGTCCCTTGTGCCGGCCAAACCTTGCGGGCCTAACTGTGCCAGTCTAACTCCAGGTTAGGATTGAGCTCTTAACTGTAGTGGAACTTTCTGGTTACAAGAAGAAAGCTTCCTCAGAATGCCAGATGCAGGGGAGTGGCCACAGGATGCAGGCATCTGGTTGGCTTGTGTGCTCCCTGACTGCGCACCTGGTGGGCCACTGTGGGATACAGGAAGCTGGACTAGGTGGGCCTTTGGCCTGATCCAGCTGGGCTTTTCTTATGTTTTTAAAATCCACAGGCCCAGGCCATGACAAAACAAACTATACAGCACAAAACCTTATCTTATTACTGTTCCAGGGCTGCATTTCCACTCCAGCTTCCATCCACTTGCAATGCACTTCTGTTACCTCAATGCATCCTTTCCAGAATGCAACAGGAAGGGGGGCAGCCAGACATCTTGCCCCGGGCCCAGTGCCAGCTCTCTGTGGCTCTGCTGCCCTCTGAAGTTAGTCTGGCACCTGAAGGGAGGTTAGCAGAGAACCGAGACGCAGCTCAGCCTGTGCTCTGCCTGCTCAGCTGTGCAGACAGCAGGGGGCACAAGAAGCATTTGAGATGTGGGGACGACAACCGAGGACTCTCCGGTGTGGGCCGTTCCTGAAGCCTGCAGTCAGTCGTCTCTCCCACCCCTGTCCCAGCGTGCCTGGAATCTGCTGTGGTCCCCACTGGATCGCTCTGCACTGAGCCCGCCCAAGTTCTGGCGGACGAAAGGGCTGCAGAGCCTGTTCTGTGGCTGAGCTCCGAGTCCTGTCTGGGAGCGTTGGTGGAGGGAGTGTGGCCAATCCAGCCAGCAGCTCCAGGCGCCCAGGCGCCCCTCCTCCGTCCCTCCCTCCTGGGCTCCTCTGGGGTTCTGGCTCTTGTGGGTGTCCAGGGGCCTCTGTGTTCTGTGCAGAGTTTGCCGACTCCCAGGGGATCGCCAGTGGAGTGGGAGGGCCGTGGGGCAGACCGGCAACTATGACAGGCGCACGCTGACCCTGGCGCCTTTTGCAAATGGGCAGGCAGAACGCAGAACGGGTCTGGCCCCCCTCCCTCTGCCAGCTGCTGCAGGATGGGTAAGCCCCTGGCTTGAGTGGGTGACATGGGGCTGCACGGAAGCCTGGTGGGGCTGCAGCAGAAACCCACTCGGAGCCAGTCGTGGGCCTTTCGCCGCTGCCTGTGGCTTGTGGGGAGGCCTCGGCCTGGGAGACGAGCCTGGGCAGCTCCTTCCGGGAACGAGGGGCCACCGACCCTTTCCCAGCCCAGACAGGCCCTGGCTCCGCGTGCGCGCACACGCGGCATCAGCGTCTCCTGCAGGATCTGCCACCCGCGCGCCCAGTTCCTGCGTGACGCCCCCGTGGCACGCTGCCGACCTGCTGGACCCCAAGGCGGGACAGTCTGCTGTCGCCTGCAGTGGGTCTCGAGACCACAGCAGCTGCTCCAGGAAGCACCCCCAGACCCCTGGACGAGGGGGGTGACGACAGTGGCTGCCCCCAGAGACAGGCCTGGGCAGGAGGAAGGGCTGCCCCACTGTCGGGGGAGGTTCGGGGCGGGCGCAGCAGCTCCCTGGCAGGCAGACCCTCCAGCCCAGGCGCTGTGGACGTCCTGCTGCTGCTGCTGCCCCTCTGTGGGGTCCTGAGCAGCGGCGAGAGCAACGGGGCCCTGTGTGGGGCGCAGTTGGGGGGCACACAGCCCCAGGGCTTGCAGGTTGCACAAGGATGGGGGCAGGTCTCATCAGGGAGGAAGCCCCCCCCCCGCATCGGAAGCTATTCTAAGCGTCGGCACGGAGTCTCTTCCTCCTCACCACCCATCCCAGACTGCCCTGCTGTGGTCTTCGTGGCTGGGGAGCGGGGGCAGCCCCGGAATGTGAGAAAGGCCCCCAGGCTGCTGCCCCCAGGCGGGCCCCTCTCTTTGGAGTGGGCCCCCACACGTCTAGCCCCGGACCAATCAATCAATCAATCAATCACTAGTATTTATATACCGCTTTTCAACACAAAGTTCACAAAGCGGTTTACAGGCAAATAATAACATTAAAGTTAACTGGCTCCCTGTCCCAAAAGGGCTCACAATCTAAAAGAATGGAGAACACCCCAAGCAACAGCCACGAGAAAGACACTGCGCTGGGGTGATGAGGGACATTTGCTCTCCCCCTGCTAAATGTAAGAGGAGCACCACTTGAAAAAGCAGCTTCCTCGAGTGGCTGCACCCCTGGGCTTCCTGACTCCCCCGCCCTTCCCAGCAGGTCCTGATGGGGGTGCTGCCTGGGGCTTAAGGACATAAGAAGAGCCCCATCGCTGGATCAGGCCAAGGCCCATCCAGTCCAGCTCCCTGAATCCCACAGTGGCCTGCCAGGTGCCCCAGGGAGGCATCTTGTTGCCACTCCCTTGCACCCGGTGCTCTGAAGTAGCCCACCACCAATGTAAGGAGGTTGCACCACCCATCATTGCCTATAGCCCACAATGGACTTTTCTTCCAGAAATCTGTCCAATCCCCTCTTGAAGGCATCCAGACCAGATGCCATCACCACCTCCTGTGGCAGAGAGTTCCACAGATTAACTACCCGCTGGCTAAAAAAGTACTTCCTTTTATCTGTGTTAACTCTCCCAACCCTCAGCTTTAGCAGGTGCCCCCTGGTTCTGGTGTTCTGAGAGAGGGAAAAGAACATCCCTCTATCAACTCTATCCCTTCCGTGCATCATTTTGTACGTCTCAAACTGAGACAAACTGAGACCGGCCGAGGCTCCTCGCGGGAGGCTGGCACAACCCCGCTTCTGCCCGGCTGGCCCTGCTTGTCCAGGGTGCCCGGGCATGCTCTGCCCCCAGGGCTAGTGTGGAGGCAGCCCAGGCGCTGTCTTCCCAGGCCCCAGCGTCTGCTGGGCTCTCTGGGCCCCCCAGTCTCGACACAGAGCCCCCCCAGGCTCCGCTCGCTGCATTCCCTGCCCTTTTGCCAGCAAGCAACTGCCTCTCTCAGTTTGCCTCGGAAAAATAACCCCTGACTTGTCCAGAACAGGAGGAGCAGAAGGAGCCCCCCCTCACACACGCACCCCCCAAAAGGAGAACGATCGTTTCGCTTCCAGTGCACAAACCGAGGCCACTGCTGTGCCCTGCTGTTCAGAGGGAGTCGGCTGGCAGCCAGAGAGCTCCGCCTGAGGGCCAGGTCGGGAGCAGAGACACGCCCACAGGTGGGCTGCAGGTGACGTGCACCTGTCAGGAGAGTCCCCCGTCAGTCTTGCCTGAGCCCACTGGCCCCTCGCCAGCCCTTCCTTCCCCCCCAGGGGCAGCTGCTGGGAGGGTCTGGCTGCAGAGCGGACCGTGCCACGGGTGAGCCGCCGCCCTGCCTGCCGTGAACGCCACAGCCTGCCCCCCAGGCGCCTTCGCCCTGCAGGGCATCCCGGGGCTGGAGCCCCTGCACCTCGGGCTCTCCGTCCCCTCCCGCTGCGTGTGCTGCCTGCCCGGCCCTCCTGGGGAGCGGCACCCCCCTGCTCCCGCCTGCACGAGCCCCTGCACCTCTTCCTGGCCCTGCTGGCCCTGCCCGGCCTGGGGCTCCCATCCCCCGCCCTGCCCACGCTGCTGGCCGTCCTCTGGCTCGGCCAGCACCACATCCGCCTCGGGGCCTGCCTGGCCCAGACGCTCTCCACCCCCGCCTTCACCGCCATGGAGTCCGGCTGCTTCCTGGCCCTGGCATACGACCGCCACGTGGCCACCTGCCACCCGCTGCGCCACGCCACCCTCCTCACCCAGGCCGCCTTGCCAAGGTGGCCCTGGCCGTTGTGCTGCGGGGGGGGGGTGCTCTTCCTCCGCCCCCGTTCCTGGTGGTCGCCTGCCCTTCTGCGGGTCCACGGTCGCCGCCCACAGCTGCTGCCCTGCCCTGGTCAAGCTCGCCCGTGTGGCCGCTGGGGGCTGCAGCCTCAGCCTGGCCTTCCTCACTGGGGGCTTCGACGTCTGCTTGGTCAGCCTGAGCCACGGCCTGATCCTGCGCACAGTCTGCCGCCTGCCCTCCAAGGAGGCGGGCCTGAAGGCGCTGGGCACCTGCAGCTCCCCCCTCTGCGCCATCCCGGCCTTCTGCACCACGGCCGTCTTCTCCGTCCTCACCCTCTGCTTCGGCCACCGCGTCCCCCGTTCCGTCCACATCCTCACTGCCAACGTCTACCTGCTGTGCCGCCCACGCTGAACCCCCTCGTCTCCGGGGCGAGGACCAGGGCGATCCGGGACCGGGCTCTGCAGGCCCCCTGGTGCCGGAGCAGAGAAGCCTGCAGGGAAGGAAGAGGCTCCCGCACTGAGACGGGCAGGCAGGGCTCGGGGGGGGGGGGGCTTTGGGCTTGTCCTGAGCAGGGACACAAAACTCCAGGGCAAGAGACCCTGGAAGGCCTGTCTGGGCAGCTTCGGGAAGGGCGGGGCTCCTGTTTGGCCCAAGTGGCTCCCCCTGCCTGCCCCGAGGGCATCTCCTAGACTGTGAAATCCCCCACCCCACCCCACCCCACCCCACCCTTCACCAAGGCCAGGACTGGGACTGCTCTGACTCTGTCAGGGCCTCGTCGTGACGTCATGACGTTGCGTGCCGCCATGGGGTGCGCTTTCATTGGGCCCTTTTGGGTGCCCTTTTGGCTAGAACCGCCCCTGTGTCGACGGAAGAAAAGAATGCCAGCTGGACTTTGATGGAGATTCCGGAAGAAAAGTTTATTGCAATAAGACGCAAACAGGTCGCAAACGCACGTGCAAAGGGCACCCTATCTTGTGTGCCAAAGTGTAAGAAACAGGCAATTTTTATATGTTTTCATATTCAGATAAAGTGAAAATAAACATCCAATTGAATTCCGCTGCCTAATCCCACCTTGATCATTGGTGTATCGGAGATTTTGGGACCTCTGATTGGTCCAGAGTGGGTCTGAGGAACTCTCCGAGACATGTTAGCCCACCCGAGGGGTGAGTGGCGCCCAGGAAGAGGAGCTCATTTCAACATGGAGCTGGAAAAGGTGTAGAAGAGAGTGACGAAAATGATTACGGGGCTGGGGCACCTCCGTTATGAAGAAAGACAGCAGCATTTGGGGCTCTTCAGCCTAGAAAAAAGGCGCCTGAGGGGGGACATGATTGAGACGTACAAAATTTTGCATGGAAGGGATAGAGTCAATAAAGGGATGTTCTTTTCCCTCTCTCAAAACACAAGAACCAGGGGGCATCCGCTGAAACTGAGGGTTGGGAGAGTTAAAACAGATAAAAGGAAGTACTTTTTTACCCAGCAGGTAGTTAATCTGTGGAACTCTTTGCCACAGGAGGTGGTGATGGCATCTGGTCTGGATGCCTTTAAGAGGGGATTGGACAGATTTCTGGAAGAAAAGTCCATCGTGGGCTATAGGCAATGATGGGTTGTAGCCTCCTTACACTAGTAGTAGGCTACTTCAGAGTACTGGGTGCAAGGGAGTGGCAACAAGATGCAGGCATCTTGTTGTCTCCTGCCTCCCTGGGGCACCTGGTGGGCCGCTGTGAGATACAGGAAGCTGGACTAGATGGGCCTTTGGCCTGATCCAGCAGGGCTCTTCTTGTGTTCTTATGTCCTGGACCAAGTTGGCACATGCAATGTAGGGACACTTGGGGATTTCCCCAGAGGAGGTGCTGGTTGTGGACGCAAGCCCAGCGAGAGCTGCCCTAAGGCAGAGAGATACAGAGAGGCAAAGCGGTACCAGTCCGCGTCCCAGGCTCCTCAGGGGCTCTCAGCTGCAGCAGCCCCAACTGCCTCCCAACCAGGAGCTTCGGAGCAAATCTGGGTGGACCTGAGGCCCCCCCATTTTCCGGACACCAGACCAGAAAGACACCCCCCCCGTGAAGCAGCGGGGCTGCTCTGAAGCAGTCCCTTGGACACAAGCAGGCCGGCAGCTCCCTGGCCCTTTCCTGCCCCCGCCCAGCCCAGGGACGGGCAGGACAGGCCGAGTGGCGAGGGGGGCACCCAGAGACAGGCTTGCCAGGTGCCCCATATTATAAGGGACTTCCCGTATCTAAGATTTAAAAATCGTGCCCCGTATCAGTGTTGAGCGGGACTTTTAAAAGCCCATTCTGAAACTCTGTTCCTGCTGGCTGCTGCCTCGCCACGGCTAACTGCCTCATTTTTGCATTGTTTCTGGTAACCCTGGAGTGGTTGGATAGCAAGCCGGATCCCGATACCTGCGTGTCCCTGACTGTCGTTTTGGAAACCTGGCACGTCTACCCAGAGCGGAGCAGCCGGCCTCCCTCCCCCAGGACCAAAGGCCCCCAGCAGCCCCGGCCCCTCCCTCCGCAGGGTGGCCAAGTCCCCCTTCAGAGCCATCCAGGCTGAGAGCCACCGTCGTGTCTCAGGGCGCCCTGGAGGAAAACCTTGAGTGGGCCCCCCACAGCTCGGTCTTGGGCCCTCTTCCACCTCCGTGGCAATGCCTTAGCTGAAGAGGTAAAGGGAATCCGGGTGAAATTTGCAGACTACACAAAACCGGGAGGAATAACTAACCCCACAGGAGAGAGTCCGTTGGAAGTGGAGTCGGGCAACAACCCTGTGCCTGGCCAGTGGGGGGGGGATGCAGAGAGTGAACTGGCCAGGTGGGGTGGGGGGCTTCCCCTCTTACTTCCCCAGCAACTCTCTCTTTGGTATGCAGATCGCTAATCGCAGGCTGCCCACCCTTCCTCTTCCCCAGAATCTCCTCTTTCCAGCCATGTAGATGGCAAGCATGTCGGATGCCCCCCCCCTCCAAGCAAGGACAGAAATAAAGTCTTTCCAGTCTTGATGACCCCAGGCGTGCCTGCCTCAAGGTGATCTCCTTAGCCGAATCCCCCCCCCCCAGCCCCACTGTGCAAGCCAGCAACACAAGCAGGTCATGGGGCCCAGCCCAAGGGGAGCAACAGGGCCTGACCCACCAAGGAAGCGACCACCGATGCCACTGAAAAAGGAGAGTGTTCAAGCAGTCGGGAACTCCTTGCCACAGGAGGTGGGGATGGCGACCAGCCTAGGAGCCTTTGAAAGGGGATTGGACGGATTTCTGGAGGAAAGGTCCATTGTGGGCTAAAGGCCATGATGGGCAGTGCAACCCCCTTGCATTAGAAGTGGGCTACCTCAGAATGCCAGGTGCAGTGGAGTGGCAACAGGATGCAGGCAACTTGTGGTCTCATGTGCTTCCTGAGGCATCTGGTAGTCCACCGTGAGATGCAGGAAGCTGGACTAGGTGGGCCTCCTTTGGCCGGGTCCAGCAAGGGGGCTTTTCCTATGTTCTTATGGCTGACTGCTGGACTGTCCACCTGCGGGGAGGACTTCAGCCCCAAGACTTCTCAGCACGAAGCAGGAGTCCTGGAGCTGCAGAATGGAAAGGCTTGCGGCGAAAGGTGACGCTGAAAGACAGTAGCATCACTGGGGCAGGGCAGGGCAGGGTGGGTGGGCGGACCCCCATGCGCAAAGCACAACACGGCCCCGCTCGAGCCCCCCTTTGGGGAACTTTGACCGCTTCTGCAGTCACACCATTTCTGGGGGGGGGCTGAAGCATGGAAGTGCTGCAGAGTCATAACACAGCCCCCCCCGGACAGAATGTTGCGTTGCCAGCAGCCGTGCCCTTCCCCAGCACTGGACCACTCCATGCGCACCCTGGGGGGTGGGTGGGGTTCATGGACATCCAGCGCGCAGCTGGGGCCAGAGGACAGGTGTGGCCGATGCCCCGCCCCAGACTCCTCCTGCACCGGCCAGCGTGGGCATCCGGCCCTTGCCACACCCCTGGGCTCCCCTTTGCCACACCCCACAGGCAGAGGCGCCACCGCACAGCCCCCAAGGGGCGGCCACAGCCTGCCTGCCTGCCTGTCTGCCTGCCCAGGGGCCAGAGGGAGCCCGGCACCCGCCTGGCAGGGCCTGCCATGGCACAGGGGCCGTGCCCAGGGAAGACGCGTGGCAGCCCCACCCGTCTCGTGCCTCTCACGTGCCCCATGCCTTCCTGAGAGCAGGGCCTGGAGGCACGCGGCCTCTGGCGGGCACAGTGGAGGCCTCTGCTGGCACAGCAGCCTTGGGCCGGCTGCCACCCCCTCCCCTGCCACGGCTGCCACGGCTGGTGCTTCCGGCTCTGTGGTCCTGGCGGGCCAGCCGCAGTCCCTGCCACGGCACCCTCCGTGAGCACCAGAGCGAGGGTGGGCAGGCGGCCCCTTCCCTGCATTGGCCCGGCGCCCTCCCTGCTGGCCTGGCACGTGTCACCAGTGGTCAGAGCGCTGGGCTGGACGTGCTGCCGGGTCCCCTCCCCCCACCCCACTCCTCCGCCCGGGAGGGGCTGCCCCTCAGCCGCTGGGAGGTGGGCCTGGCGGTGGCCATTCGGGCCTGGAGGGGCCTCCTCTGTGGGCACGGCTGCACCGCCCTCTGCTGCTGCTGCCGCCCCCGCGCCCCTCGGCCTGGAGGGAGGGTGCCGGGGCTGCTCCTCGGGCGGCTGGGGGGGCTCGCACAGGCTCACGCCTGGCAGGGGGACCCACCCGCAGGGGGAGGCGGGCGAGGCTGTGCCCAGACCGGGGCCAAAGCTGGAACGCCCAGAAACAGCCATACGTTTCGAACAGCAAAGTTTGCTTCCTAGAATTTGAAGATGAACTCGGGAGGCCAATCAGTGAGGAGGACAAAACCAGTACATATGATGGCCAAAGAGAAAATGCACTGGGGGCCTCTGCCAAATCCAACCCTTTTCAAAACACTGCCGCCGAGCTCCGGAAGGGGCTTCCAGGCAGGGCTGTGCTTCCTGCCGAGCCTCTCCAGGATGGTGGTGGCCACCCAGGGGCGCCCATCGAACTGTGCTCTGCTCTCCGCTTAGAGGCCGCCAGAACCCTGCCTGCGAACGATGCACTTTCCCTCCGCCAGACTCGCCTCGCTTCGAAGGTAAGCCAGTGAAGCACTTGGGGGGTGCCACGGAAGGCCGGCCTGCCCGGCAGCGTGCCACTTGTCCCTGTTTCCGGGCGAAGGAAGACTGTGGGCACCATCTGTCAGACAGGCGAGTCACTCTCGGCCGTGCCCTGCCAAGGGGCCTCCCTCCCCCATTTGCCACCTGTGCCAGCCTTGCTCCCTGGGCAGTCCTGCCAGCGGGCAAGAAATGCTGGCCCAGGCCTGGTCACGGAGCCGCTACTGGGCCCCAGGCCCCTTCCCCCCCTGCCTGAACAGGCCAAGCACCCGCTGGCGGATCTGCTGGGTCTTCACGCCGTACACCAACGGGTTCACCGTGGGGGCCAGCAGAAGGTGTTGTGTATTTGTGTGAATAATAGCAGAGTTGGGGGCTTGGAGACCCATTCCAGCGCTTGCTTTAGCGCTCCGAAGCGAAGGAACGAAGCGATCGCCACATTTCCATAACAAAGCCTCTTTATTGTAGCGAAAGTGAGATAGGTAAAAAGTTTCAGTCTGCCGGCTAGGAAAGCCGGTGAAGTCTTTGCCGCTCGCAGGCGGCGTTTCAGTGCAGCTTTTACATCTTATGCACACACAGTGAAAAACTCCTTCCACACAAGAACAAAGGGATGCAGCCAGAGTATATCTGGTAGGTGGATACCTGAAGACCCCTTGTGCCCCATCTTACCCAATGGGGTGACCCTTAGAACACTATGAGCTCATGGGAATGAGCAGTGTTTGCAGCCAGGACTTCCCGTGTGAAACTGCCTGCTTATGTTACACTATCAGAAAGGGAGTACAACTACCGTCCAAGCTAGTTGCCCTAACAAGCTGGGAAGCTGCCTGCTGAAGGACGCACAGGTGCTCTATCTGATTCTGAGACGGAGAGACGGAATGCCAGTCTCACCCAGTTCTGGACTGTGAGATGTGAGACTGCAACAGAAGGTACACGCTGGCCAGCAGGATGTGGATGTAGGGGGGCACGTTCTTGCCAATTCGGTGGGTCAGGAAGGTGAAGAGGGCAGGCACGTAGGAGACCAGGAGGGTGCAGGTGTGGGCTGCGCAGGTGCCCAGGGCCTTGGCACGGGCATCCCGCGAGGACAGCCTGAAGACTGCGCGGAGGATCATGGCGTACGAGCCGACGATGAGGCCCAGGTCCAGCGTCACCACCAGGAGCGCCACGCAGATGCCGTAGGTCCGGTTGACGGTGGTGTCGCCACAGGCCGACTTCACCACAGCCATGTGCTCGCAGTAGGTGTGCGGGATGACCCTCCGGAAGCAGGTGGGCAGCCGCGCAAGGAGCACAGGGCAAGGCACCACCAGGATCGCGCCCCGAGCCGCCGCCGCCAGCCCCATCTTGGCCACCACGGGGTTGCTGAGGATGGCCGCGTAGTGCAGCGGGTGGCAGATGGCCACGTAGCGGTCCACGGCCATGGCCAGCAGGATGGCCGACTCCACGATGGAGAAGGTGTGGATGAAGTACATCTGCAGCAGGCAGGCCACAAAGCCGATCTCCCTGGCCCCCCGCCACATTATGCTGAGCATCTTGGGGGCGGTGGCGGTGCTGAGGACGAGGTCGTTGAGGGCCAGCATCGAGACGAAGAGGAACATGGGCGTGTGGAGGGCGGGCTCCGTCTTGATGACGAGGAGGAGGCCCACGTTCCCCAGCAGGGTGAGCGCGTACATGAGGCCGAACGGGATGCCGATCCAGGTGTGGAAGGCCTCCAGCCCCGGGACGCCCAGCAGCAGGAAGGGGGCCCGGCCCAGGCTCACCGTCCCGTTGCCGGCCCCTGCCATGGCCTGCGCACTGTCATGCACACCTGCGCCTGGGACCTGGCCGGGGGAGAGACACAGGCGTGAGGGGGGAGGGTCTGCCGGGGGCTTGCTTGCCCCCCTCTCCCTCCTGACACCCACAACTTTGGGCGTTTGTTCCACAGCTGAGCCTCGGACCAGAAGCGCTGCCTGCTGAGCCCGGACCTTCCTTCCGAAGAGGAGCTGCAACGCTCAGCTGCCTGCACCGTCAGACCCCCCTTCACGACACACCACTTAAAATAGCCCCCCACACACACACACAGACACACACTCTGGAGGGCTGCTGGAGCCGCTGTTTGCCCCCTCTGCTCCCCCACCATCAAAGACCTGCACACTGAATCCTCACCAGTCTTGCTGCGTCCAGTCCAGCGTGTGCTCGACTCCCCGCAGGCGCTGATCTCTGGGGCTTCCGGGCCCCACTCCTGGCCTCAGCCACACACCCCGCTCTTGGCACCACCGGCCTCAGGCACAGGAAGGGGCTGCTTCCACTGAGCTGCAGCCCCCCCCCTCATGCAGCATGGGGAAAAGACCCACTCCCCCCCCCAATTATTGTGCTGAAGCACGTGAGTGCCCAGCGGCAAGCCCCCCCCCCAGGTAGCCCTCCTTGGCAACGGGGCCCACCTGCCAGCCAGCTCAGGCTGTGGAGGGAGGGCTGCTCCCGGGGAAAGGCCTGGCTCAGGTGGGCGGCGGCAGGCGGAAGAACGCGGAGCAGCCTGTGGCTCCCACGGCGGACAGGAGCTGGCCAGCCCACTGTGGCTTCCCGGCCCCCTGGCCTGGCGAGTCTGCCCTGGCCTGGGCTGCTGCCTCCCGTCCCTTCCTGCAGAGGAGCCCCCTGGGGTCCACTAGGGCTGCTGCCGTGGGGGCTCCTCCCCCTCCCCCCTGGGACCTCCTGGCGGCACAAACATCACAGGGCTCTCTGCGGGGAGGGAGGGAGGCTGCTCAGGGCCTGGGGGCGGGCAGGGGCAAAGCCCTGGGCAGCAGCCGACCTCTCGGCCAGCCACAGTCTCCAGGCCTGGCCAGGGGGGACGAGGCACCCCGGAGGGCGCAGGTGGGCAGGCTGCCTTCCGCACTAGAACAATTTCATTCGGGGTTCTAAACAAACCTCGAGAAACACCTGAAATCACCGTACATATTGCATCACATCAGGTCAAGCCAAAGAAGATTGTTCCTTTCAAATAGCCTCTCGTCCCACCCCACCTTTGATTTCAAAGTAAAAAAAGACAAAAACAATATATAGATCGACACCCAGTAAAGATACAACAGTTTGTTAAATACAAAGCATTAAATACAAATGCCCGAAGTCTCTGAGCAAAGATGGGAGAACTGGAATGTTTGGTGATTAGGGATAACATTGATATAGTGGGCGTAACGGAAACCTGGTGGGATGCAGAGAACCAGTGGGATACTTCAATCCCAGGCTATAAACTCTATAGGAGGGACAGAGAAGGGCATGTTGGCGGTGGGGTGGCCATCTATGTCAAAGAAGGGGTAGAATCCAGCAGAGTAGAAATTGAAGGCAGGTCCGACTCCAAAATAGAGTCACCTGGGTTAAACTACCGGGCCCAAAGGGTGATGTAATAGTGGGGGCGTGCCATCGTCCTCCGGATCAAAAACTTGAAGGTGACCTTGAAATGAGGAAACAAATCAGGGCGTTGACCAAGAGAGACAGGATTGTAATCATGGGGGACTTCAATTATCCTCATATCGATTGGGTCAACTGCTGCTCTGGTCAAGAAAGAGAGACCGGATTCGACCGGATTCATGGAGCCGACCAAAGGACAGGCGACTCTGGATTTAATATTGTGTGGTACTCGGGACCTAGTTAGGGATGTAAGTGCTACTGAGCCATTGGGGAACAGTGACCATGCTGCGATTGGTTTTGCCATGCATGTCCAGGAAAGAGTGCAAATCTGACACAAGAACCCTTGACTTTCGACGGGCAGACTTCCCTCAGATGAGGAGGCTAGTTAGAAAGGAATTGAAAGGGAAGGTAAAAAGCGTCCAGTCTCTCCAGGCTGCGTGGAGGCTGTTTAAAATAACAGTAGTAGAGGCCCAGCGGAAGTGTATGCTGCAAAGGAAGAAGGGATCAACAAGGTCCAGGAGGGTGCCTGCATGGCTGACGAACAAAGTTAGAGAAGCTGTAAAGAGCAAGGAAGCTTCTTTCCGTAAATGGAAGTCTTGCCCCAGTGAGGAGAATAAAAAAGAACATAAACTCTGGCAAAAGACAAGTAAGAAGGTGATACGGGAGGCCAAGAAAGCGTTTGAGGAACGCATGGCCAGCAACATAAGGGGGAATAATAAAAGCTTCTTCAAGTATGTTAGAAGCAGGAAACCTGCCAGTGAGGCGTTCGGCCCGCTGGATGGTGAGGGTGGGAAAGAGGCGATAAAAGGGGACTTGGAAATCGCAGAGAAATCAAATGAATTATTTGCGTCCGTCTTCACAGCAGAAGAACTTGGGCAGATACCGCAGCCCGAACAGTCCTTCCTAACTAAGGAATTACATCAGATAATGGTAAATAGAGAAGATGTTTTAGATCAAATTGATAAATTACATATAAATAAGTCACCAGGCCCAGATGGAATACACCCAAGAGTTATTATATTAAGGAACTAAAGAACGAAGTTGCTGACCTCTTAACTAGAGTATGCGACTTGTCCCTTCAAACAGCCACGGTGCCAGAGGTTTGGAGGATAGCCAATGTCACGCCAATCTTTAAAAAAGGGAGAAGGGGGGACCCTGGAAACTACAGGCTGGTCAGCCTAACGTCTTTTTCGGGTAAGATGGTGGAAAGCCTCATCAAAGATAAAATCCTAAAACACGTAGAGGAACAAGTACTGGTGAAGGAAAGTCAGCACAGCTTCTGTAAGGGTAAGTCTTGCCTCACAAACCTTTTGGAATTCTTTGACAGTGGAGAGGGGTGAAAAGCGGAGTGCCCCAGGGATCTGTCTTGGGGCCGGTGCTTTTCAACTTGTTCATAAATGACCTGGAGACAGGGATAAGCAGTGAGGTGGCCTAGTTTGCGGATGACACAAAACTTTTCCGGGTGGTGAAGACCAGAGGGGATAGTGAAGAGATCCAGAAGGATCTCTCCAAGTTGGGGGAATAGGCGGCAAAATGGCAGATGCGTTTCAACGTAGACAAGTGTAAAGTGATGCACATTGGGGCAAAAAACCAAAACTTCACCTATAGGCTAATGGGTTCTGAGCTGTCTGTGAAAGCTCAAGAGAACTTGATGAAGGTGTTGACCCAGTGTGCGGCAGCAATTAAGAAGGCCAATTCCATGCTTGGGGTCATTAAAAAAAGGGTTGAGAATAAAGCCAATATTATCATGCCATTGTACATTGATGGTAAGGCCATACCTGGAATATTGTGTACAGTTCTGGTCGCCACACCTCAAAAAGGACATAGTGGAGCTGGAAAAGGTGCAGAAGAGAGCGACAAAAATGATTACGGGGCTGGGGCACCTCTCTTATGAAGAAAGACTGCAGCGTTTGGGGCTCTTCTGTCTAGAAAAAAGGCGCCTGAGGGGGAACATGATTGAGACATACAAAATAATGCATGGAAGGGATAGAGTCGATAAAGGGATGTTCTTTTCCCTCTCTCAAAACACCAGAACCAGGGGGCATCCGCTAAAACTGAGGGTTGGGAGAGTTAAAACAGATAAAAGGAAGTACTTTTGTACCCAGCGGGTAGTTAATCTGTGGAACTCTTTGCCACAGGAGGTGGTGATGGCATCTGGTCTAGATGCCTTTAAGAGGGGATTGGACGGATTTCTGGAAAATTCCATTGTGGGCTATAGGCCATGATGGGTGGTGCAACCTCCTTACATTAGTAGTAGGCCGAAGGCTCATCTAGTCCAGCTTCCTGTATCTCACAGCGGCCCACCAGGTGCCCCAGGGAGGCATGAGACAACAAGATGCTTGCATCCTGTTGCCTCTCCCTTGCACCCGGTACCAGTAGCCCACCACCTTTGTAAGGAGGTTGCACAATCCCTCATTGCCTATAGCCCACGATGGACCTTTCCTCCAGAAATCCGTCCAATCCCCTCTTAAAGGCATCAAGACCAGATGCCATCACTACCTCCTGTGGCAAAGAGTTCCACAGATTAACTACCCGCTGGGTAAAAAAGTACTTCCTTTTATCTGTTTTAACTCTCCCAACCCTCAGTTTTAGCGGATGCCCCCTGGTTCTGGTGTTTTGAGACAGGGAAAAGAACATCCCTTTGAGGAACATCCCTTGCCTTGAGGAACCCTCCATGACTGCCCCCCAACTGCAGGATGCAGCACATGCCCCATTGGCAGAGCTATGTCAGTGCTGGAACGTTGGTTAGGACTGCACCCAGTGATGTCATGCACCCACTACGCACCACTACGCAAGTACCGGTTTCTAGAAGTTGAGCTGGCCTAAATCATTATTTTTTTGGCATTTGGACAAGTGCCAATCAAAAGTGAGTACCGGTTTCTAAATCATTTGGATGACACCACTGACTGCACCCCCGTGACGGACCTCCTTCCAGACCAGACAGAATAAATTACAACATCACACACGGAGTCCAAGTGCAAGGGCATCGCAAGGGTGGGCGGAACCCCCATTAACTGTATTCACTTTACTATAGAACAGAACAGGTCACCCAACAAATCAAGAACCAACAAAAAATCAGTGGCCAAATTGATGACACTCCCACAACTGACTAGGAGTTCTAGTCTGAGCCATGGAACTGAGCGCTGACTCAGACTAAAACCTTGTTGGTTCCCTGCTGTGTCATCACAGCACCTCATTGGCTCTTGGAACAATCAGCCTCATTGGTCAGTTTTGAGTTAAGGAAATCCACTTTTTGTTACAGAAGGCAGTTGTGTTTTCCTTTTCTGGTTATTTGTCTACAACGTTTGATAAAATACAGGTGTTTCAACACAGTTTCTTTCATTGCGTTCTCCTGTAAATTCCACATCAAACAATATATAACATGATGATTGATTGCCGGGAGGTGGGGGAGCTCTCACTGCCCAGTCAATGCTGCTAGTTCGGGCTTTTATTATGATGTAACGGTTGTGTGTCTCAGAACGACAATCTGTCTGGGACCCACCGGAAGTGATGTCATGGCCAGAAATGCCGACACTGCAATGCCAGAGCCTGCTGCTTAGCTGAGAACGCAGCAGAAATTGGGTGGGGGGGGGGGTTCTCAGCCATTTTGCAGTAGCAAAGTGAATCAGAAAGGAAGAGGCCTGTTTACAACCTCGACACAAGGAGAACAAACCCACAGCCCTCCCCCTTTCCAGTGTCCCATCTTTCCATACTTTCAATGGTGGCTGCGCTGGGTGTCACATCACCCACCCCAAATTGGGTCCCAGCCCAGTTGGAGAAACACTGATATATGACATTTAGACTTGTAAGCCACTTTCCTGGGCGGGGGGCGGGGGAGCAGGAAATGAAGGTTGTCATAAACAAATAATGCCAGATCATGTGGTCATTTCATGCACTTTAAAAATGTGAGAAGGGGAAATGGGACATTTCGTATCACGCCTGTCGCGTACATGTATTATGAGGCTGTATGTTCTTGTAAATCTTCCCATTTACCTCCTTCAAGGTGGTGTCTCTAGAAATTCTCCTCTGGAGGGCAGACGTATCTCTTGGTGTAAAACAAATCTCTCCCCCACCCCAGACATACACAGAGAGAACTCCTTGCCACAGGAGGCGGCAATGGCGTCTGGCCTCGGTGCCTTTGAAAGAGGACCGGGCAGATTTCTGGAGGAAACGTCCATGGCAGGCTACAGGCCATGATGGGTGGTGCCACCTCCTTATTTTACAGGTAGGCTGTCTCAGTGTCAAGCGCAGGAGAGCGGCCAAAGCATGCAAATATCCTGTTGCAAACATCCTGTGTGCTCCCTGAAGCGCCTGGTGGGCCACGGTGGGACGCAGGACGCTGGACTAGGTGGGCCCCCTTTGGCCTGATCCAGCACAGGGGCTCCCCTGGTGTTCCTCTGTTCTTAGCTGCCTGGCTGCATTTCACCAGTTGGCATTCTGGGAAAGATTCGGAGGGGGGCGGAGGGAAGGTGGAATTCCTGCCCACCAGCCGCACTTCTCCACGGGGGGGGGGGATCCGCCTGCAGGCTGCCAGCAGCTGTCCCAGGCCCCAGCATTGTCAAGGGAGTGAGCAGAGTCAGATCTAAGGGGGGGCAAATCTGTAAGTTTTGCAAGAAGCCTCACCTTGCAGTGGACATCACTCCTCTCCTGCACTGTTCTAGCCAATCCTCACAGGGAACAGCAACATCTTGGCATTGCTTATATTACTGGCTACAGCAGCAAGGGAGAGGAGGGATTTACATGACAGGGGAAGGCTTCTTGCAACACTTACAGATTTGCCCCCCCCTTAGATCCGCCTCTGGGAGTGAGAAAAGGCACGGCCGTTTTGGCACAGCTGGGAAGGCAGGAGCAGGAACATTCGGAGAACGTTTGGGGAAGGGACGTTTCAGAGAGCTCACGACGGGATCTCTCTGGCAGAGGAGGATACCTACGGCTGTTTTCCCACCGCCCACAACATTGGGCAAGCAGCCCCTCTGGGCGAACGGCCCCCCCTTTCCCCATGCCCACGTGCCTGTCTTTCCCGGAGCACAGTCAGCAGCACTGCCCGGCCGGCGCCAGCACCCGAGCCAGCCGTGCCCGAATCCGCTTGGTGTTCACGGCGTAGACGACGGGGTTCAGCACGGGCGGGAGCAGCTGGTAGACGTTGGCCAGGAGGACGAGGACGTGCTGGGGGATGCCGCGGCCGAAGCGGTGCGCGAAGAAGGAGAAGAAGGCCGGGGCGTAGAAGAGGAGGATGACGCAGAGGTGGGCACTGCAGGTCCCGAGGGCCTTGAGCCGAGCCCCCTGGGAGGGGAGCCGGAAGACCGCCCGGAGGATGAGGGCGTAGGAGACCGCGATGAGCACCACGTCCAGGCCGGGAGACAGGAGGGTGGTGGTGAAGCCGTACCAGATGTTCACGGCGATGTCTGCACAGGCCATCCGCGCAATGCCCATGTGCTCGCAGTAGGAGTGGGGCATGACCCTCCGCCCGCAGTATGGCAGCCTCTTGAGGAGGAAGATGGTGGGGAGCATGACGCAGGCGCCCCTGACGAGAGCTGCCAGGCCGATCCTCCCTATGGCGGAGCGTGTCAGGATCGTGGTGTAGCGCAGCGGGTGGCAGATGGCGACGTAGCGGTCGAAGGCCATGGCCAGCAGGATCGTGGACTCCGCGATGAAGCTCGTGTGCGTGAAGAACATCTGGGCGAGGCAGGCGGGGAAGGAGATCTCCTGGGAGAGGGAGGAGAGGACGCCGAGGGTCTTGGGCACCGTGGAGGAGGACAGGGTCAGGTCTGCCACTGCCAGCATGGCCAGGAAGAGGTACATGGGCTCCTGGAGGCTGCGCTCCGCCCCGATGGCCAGCAGCAGGGAGCCGTTGCCCACCAGGGCCGCCACGTACATCAGGCCGAAGGGGACCGCGATCCAGACGTGGAACCGCTCCAGGCCTGGGATGCCAGCCAGGAGGAACGAAGCCGGGGAGGAGCTGGTGTGGTTGGCAGTGGCCCTGGTGCCCAGAGGCATCTCACTGCGGTTCTCATAGGGGCACTCTCTCCCTCGCAAACAAAGGGACAACCCGCTGATACCCAAGTGGAGACTCCTGGGCGGCTTCTGCGGTGGGAGAGGCAAGCAGGAGGCAGCGTGGAGGGCACGGTCTGCGCGGGAGCGGAGTGCGCCGGCCAGAACTGCCCCGCGGCCCTCTCAGCTCCTGGCATCTCATCCGTTCAGTTCTGCAGTGGAATTAGGGATGGAGTTATTGCTCAGCATTAAAAGGCAGCCTTTTGGCGTCATCGTTGATTTGCATCTGGGCGAAAGCAAGTCCTGAGCATGAGAAGGACTCACGGGGCGGGGCGGGGCGGGGGGGGGGGCTTCACAGACTGGCTTCAACCAGCCAAACGCAAGCAAAGCGTAGGTGCGTGGCTGTGAAGAGGCCAACATGCTTTTTCACGCACTTGTCACCATTTTGCCTTCTGGAACTTGCTGTGGGCACAGCAAGCTGAAAAGCAGACGCAGTTCCCCCACCCAGCCAGGGTGCCCCCCTGCTCACTCACACTCACACGCACACTCACACTGGGTCAAGGCCAGAACAAAGGGTCAAGGGAAACAGCAAGTGCTGCAGGCCGGAGAGGAGCTCTTGTGCTCAGCCAGCAGCGTGAGGACCGCCAAGTGCCCCTGCGCCCCCTCGCCACGCGGGGAGCTGGTCCAGGGCACGGCGCTGGCAGGGCTTGTATTGGGGCTCCCCTGGGGACAGCGCTCCCAGCCTGAGCATCAGGTGCCCCGAAGCCAGCAGGCTTCCTCCCCCGGGGGAGGGCAGGGCTGGGGTGAGAGGCCTGCTGCCCCCCCCATCCCTGCGCCCCGGCCCGCCCTCGCTGCCAGAGAGAAGCGGCGGCGTCAGGAACTGCTCTGGCATCCGCTGTCTCCGCGGCTGTGCCGTCTGCCCCCCAGAACCTGGCAACCCACACGCAGCCCCCAAGAGCAGGGGAAGGGGAGCAGCCCCTTGTGCCGCCGTTCAGGCCCACGTCCCACTCGGGAACTCCTTGGCCCACCCGCTCTCGGACGTCCGCCGTGGCCTGGCTCTGGGGCTGGGCACGGGCACAACTGCCGGCCAAACGCACAGCAGCATCGCCGGAGAACGACGGGGTGGGGGGCTGTGCCAAGGGGTCCTCGTCTCCCCTCTGGTGGGAGCACTACCACCACCCCCGCCCTGGTTGCTGCTGCCTCTGGCCCCGCAGCCTGCGCGGCTTTGGGGGCCCGGTCCTCCCCACACGTTTGGGGCGGTGCAGTGCAGAGCTGCCTCGGATGCGGAACCTTCGAGCGACGATGCAGCAGGAGCCGTGCGAGTGCCACCTTTGCCGCCCCCCAAGCCCGCCGCTGACTCACCGGAGGAGCCGGGGTCCAGGGCGCGAGCGGGGAGCTGCTGCTGCTGCCTGGCGCGGAGAGGCTGCAGCGTTGCCAGGCAGGCGGCTGCCGGCGGTATAGCCTCCACCGGGGGCGTCCTGGGAGCAGAGCCGCCCCCCTGGACTGCCCTCCGCCCCCAGGCCCCCGCCCTCGGGCCCCCTTCTGCACATGCTCCCCAGGGAGCTACTCCGGCGCCAGCCACAGCAGCGGAGCTCCCCCGGGGCCCCTCCCTCGGGGCTTCTCCCCCGTGGCCGGAGGGTCGGTTGGGGCTGGGCTGGCTCCAGGGATGGGCCGTTGCCCTGCCTGAGCCAGTACGTCCCAGGGCTGCCTCCGGGGGGGGGGGGCTTTGTGTCCACAAGCAGCCTGGCTCTGCGGGGGGGGGGACCAGCAGGCCCCAGGCCCCTCCCCAGTGCTGACTTCCACCCCAGGCCCAGGCAGGGAGCTCCTCCTCAGGGTCAGCTGGACAAGACAAGGAGGGTTTCCTTGCTGCCAGAGCCGGCTGGCAGGGGAAGGCCGTGCCCAGGCCCGCCAGGCATGACTCAGCAGCTCCGCTCAGCCTCCCCTGCTGCTGAGTCACTGCTGAGCCGCGCCTGGCTCCTCTGATAGATAGTGTGCTTGGGCGGGGGGGGGGCAGGCGAGATAAGCAGCCTGCGCCGGAGGCCCTGCTGGAGGCCGGGCGTGAAGGTGGCGCCCAGGGAGCTGCTCAGCCGCTCTGGGGAGCAAAGGAGGCGCCGGCCCAGCAGGGGCTCCCAGCCAGGCAGGCAGGCAGGCAGTGGGGGGGTCCTTTCCCCCATCTCTTGGAGGGCAGAGCCTGACCCTACTTTCATGGTTGCCCGGGGCACACTCTCAAGGGGGCACCTCCGGAGCTCTGCACAGGGCGGTTGGTGGCGTTGCACCTCTGCCCCCAGCCCGTGCCGAAAACCTGCTCCCAGAGGGGGCCTGGTGAGTCACTCTGGGCTGCAGGGCGCCGGCCTAGGTGAGTCTCTGCTCTGCTCCGCTCGGCAGCTCCTCGCCTTCAGCAGGTGCCCTTCTGTGGACAAGGCCATTGACTGTGTTGCCTGCTGGAAGTGGGCGCAGCCCGCTGGGCCGGTTGGCTCGGCCAGAACAGCCTCCCTCCCTCCCTGCCGCAAGGGGGGGACTCACCCCCCCGTGACACTCACAAGCAAGCTGGGCAAAGGCCGGGCCGTGGGGCTCTCTGGCCCTCTCCACACCCTGGACGGACTGGCCCGGCTGCACTGGCTGCGGATCGAGCGGGGCGGAGCTCGGCGGCCCCAGCAGTGGCTGGAGGGGGGGGCGTGAAGTGCAGAGGCCACACTGTGGGAGCAGGAGACGGCCTTTGTCCAAGGGGTGCCGAGCGCATGCCAGAGACGACAAACGCCATCGCCGGAGCCACTGCCCTCTTCGCTCGCCCCACATGCGCACAAGCGGCCGGCCCTGGTTGGAGAGGTCCAACGGAGGCCCAGGAGCCAGAAGCACCCCGCCCCCCTGCTCCTGGTTGCGGGTGCTTCTCCCCCCCCTTTACAGCCCCTTTGAGCTTGTTCTTCAGACCAGTCGTCCTCAGCAGTCCGCACTGCCCCCCCTGGCTTGTTGTGCCCCCTGCTGGGCTGGGCTTTCTGCACCCCCCAGCCTCAACCTGCTGGCTTAGCTGCCATCCCACATGCCCCTGCCAGCCGGGCAAGAGGCTCTTTCACAAGTGCTGCTCCTCTTGTGCTGAGCAGGGGGAGAGCAGCTGTCTCTCTTCGCCCCAGCTCAGGCTGTTGCTGGGGGGGTTCTGTATTTTTTTTTTATAGATTGGGAGCCCTTTTGGGACAGGGAACCATTTAACTTCACTATTACTATTTGCCTGTAAACTGCTTTGGGAACTTTGTGTTGAAAAGTTGTATATAAAAATACTTGGATTGATTGACTGATATACACTGCCCCAGGAGAAAGCGAGCCCCAGTGAACAGTGGGGCAGGCCTAGGCTTGCACTGCTAATCAAGCAGTCTGCTGCTGATGTCTCTCGGCAGGCACAGCTCCTCGCGCGCTTCTGCAGCCAAGGGGCATGTCCCACCCTTTCAGCATTCACATCACTTTATCAGTATCAGAATCATAACCAGGGGTCAAGCGACTAAAATCCCAAGAACCGTCTTGAGGCAAAGGATATCGCCAAGATCCCCCCTCATTATGGCCCTAGTGCCTGTCTGTTTCCCCTGGTGGCTTTTTGCAGTCATAAATGCACCCCAAGGTCATCTAGTCTACTCCCCGCCTGTAGCAGGAAATCCCAGACCGAGGTAGGCAACCGTGGGACAGGCGTGAACTACTTAACAAAATGACGAGCTGTAAAAGAGCTGCTGTGATTCTCCCCTCCCACACTTAACTGTAGGAAAAAAACTGGCAGCGCAAGGAGGCAGGGCCGGGCAGCCCGCGACAGCCTTGCCCCGAACATGGGGTGATGATGCAGCCCTGTGGCACAGGTGAAGCCAAGCAGCCAGGTGGCGGGCACAGGACTGGGCAGGGCTTGGCTCCAGCTGCCCAGATTCCACTGCTGGCCCTGGTGGCTGGGTGGGCATGTTGGGCTGGGTCGCTGCTGGGCATCATCGGGGTCCAGGGAGGAAGGGTGCTTCGGCAGCCCAGCCCTGTGGGACAAGGGCATGATGTGCAGAGAGGTGGGCCTGGGGGGTCTGAGCCTGCTGCCCCCTCATGGCACTTGACTGCCCACTGGCACGACTGCTGGGGGGCTGCCCTGAGCAGGGCAAAGCACACACAGGCACTGGCATGGTCTTGGCGAGGGCTGCCTTCAGGGTGGGGGAGTCTTTGCAGGAGACGGGAGAACTCTTCTTGGGGGCGGTGAGCGCCAAGGCTGCCCCACGGTCCCCTCTTGCAGAGTTTGTTCAGGTTATCCCAACAGGGAGACCCGCTAGTGAATGAGGCGAAAACCCCGATGGTGCCCCCCCCCGCCCATCACGGGCTCTGGTCACACAGGTCTGGGCCCAACCCGAGCATCCCACTGCCTGCTGAGGGGGCAGCACTTACCTGTGAAGGGACACCTCAGTGCCCTTTGAGAGGAATGTTTGTATCCCCATTACTCAGGGATTACTTGATTTCTGGGACTCAAAAGGCAGAGCAGCCAAAGGGCCCGGCTGGACTTGGAGAGTCTGAGGACAGAGTCACAAGAGGCAAAGCGCTGGCTTGGAGCGCCAGCCCAGAAGACCACAGCTTTAATACTCAGCATTCAACAGTATTGAAAACTTTATTTCGATTACGGGTTTTAAAAACAGCTTTTTAATAAGAGTTGGGAAGTCTTACTACCAGCCCCAGAAAGACGATGGGGGAACGTTTAAAACAACAGTTTCACAGAAACTCGCAAGAACCTTTGTTCAACCGAACACAACCGTAGCCCAAGTGGAGCCCGCGCCTGTGGCAGCCCCAGCTGCTCCCCCTGCAAGAGCCCAGCGCCTCCCTCCTCACTTGCAGACCTTTATGCCGCTGCAGAGGTTCACCAGCTGGGCCTGAGGAGAGAGGAAGAGTTTTCATGCAGCAGCATTTTGGACTTGCTGAAACCATGAGGGGGGGGGTGCTTGACCGAGACTGCTGCGCCCCGGCCCCCGCTGGTAGGATGCGGTCTGGCTCAAGGTCACTGAAGGAAAAGGTGCCTTCAGACAGTGACACAGCTGGACGAGCACCCGCCGTTCTGGTAACGATGAAGCTGCAAGAACTCCCCACCCTCGGGGTGGGGGAGCAGAATGGGAGTAGAACACACGGCCCAGACAAGGTGAGCTGCCCGAGCTGGGAGGCCCCGTTAGGCTCCTCCACCTTTGCCTTCAGAAGACCTGGAAGTGCTGCAACCCACCCTATCCCACACCCACCAGGCTACAAACCTCCCTTGAAGCGGGGTGGGGGAGGGCTGCACGGGAGCGGCACCCCAGCAAAGCCTTACCGACAGCTTCTGCACCCTGCCCAAGGTGTCCGGGTCCAGCTGCATCAGGGCGCGCCTGGAGAGCCCAGCAGCGCTGAGGTGGATGTTCTGCAAGGCGGAGGAGCCCCAGAGGGGGAGACGCTGGAGTGCCGGGCAAAGGCAGAAGCCCAGGCCAAGCTGAAGCAGAGGCGGGGGCCGGCCTCTCCTTCCCTGCTCCCCACTGAAAAGCAGCCTCAGGAAGGGCCGCTTCCTCCTCGCCTCTCCAGCCCCAGGAGAAGTGCCTGCGCACCGCAGACTGCACGCCATCGCCGAAGGCAGCCCCCCCCCCCGGCGGCCTCGGAGACAAGGGGGCCGGCCAGGTTTGCTCAATGGCTCTCTGGTCACCTCAAACCAATTCCCCCCCCCGATGGACAACGCCTCAGTCCTCTGCTAAGGCCGAGTTTTGGTCTGAGTTAACGCACCTGAAGCCCCGAAGTGCTCAAGGCAGAGCCCCCCTGCTGGAGGGCACCAGCTGGACGTGCCAGGCTTTCAAAATACAGGAAGTCCCTTATCATAAGGGACACCTGGCAAGCCCACTGCCCGCAGAAACAAGCCAGCACCCTGCCCCCCCCTCAGAGGCCTTACCTCCCCTCCACCAAGAGGGACCCCAATGCAGACGCTGCTGTCTGCCAGAGGACTGCCGTTGACGGAGACGTGGAACACGCGCTCATGCGTGGCAGGAACGCGCAAGCTGGGAGTCTTGAACACGCTGGGTGGGGGGAGAATAAGCCAAGGCGGCAAATGAACGGCCTTGCCCCAGGGAGAGTCCAAACCCTCAGAACAAGCCCACCTTCACAGAGAACCCCAACAGCCCTGTGAGGGGGGCCAAAGAGGCCACCTTCCGTCATCTTGCCTTACCTCCCCCACCCACATTAGGCGCCAACTGTGTAGAAGGGTGTGGAGGCCCCTGCCTGCCTGCCTGCCTGCCTCCCCCCTCCCCCCCCGCCGGTGGTGAGAAGGTTTTCTCCTGGAGGCTGCTTTTGTCTGGCTCAACTGGCCGGGAACGAGATAGAGGGGTCTCTAGCAGGAAAACTCTCAAGGACACCTTCACAGTACCAGGAGCTGTTTTGCTTCTGGCTGACAAGGGGGGGGGGCTGGGAAAGTGCAGGGGAAGAGTGAGAACAAAGACTCAGACTCTAGAGATGGGAGGGCGAGACCATCTTGCCCTCATCAGACCTGGTTCTGTCCTCTGCTGTGCGAGTGATAGGCAGAATGCAGTTAGACTAGGAGACAGATTTTTTTACTTTGCATTAAGCAGTTATGCCATCCGGACGCTAGTGGAGGACAGGGAGGCCTGGCGTGCTGTGGTCCAGGGGGTCACGAAGAGTCGGACACAACTTAGCGACTGAACAACAAAGTTATGCCATGCTTTGGCCTGCTTTGAAAGGCCTTCTTAAGCCTCTGTGCTGTAACCTGTAGTTTTAATAAATCGTATTTTACTCCACAGTGTGCCTCGTGTGCTGGGAGCGGGGGTTAGCTGAATCCAGTCTTGCTGCTGGGCTACACTACTGTTGGGCTAAGGTGATGCCGCCTGGGCCACTGGAGGTTGCTGGTGGCCAGAAGGGGACATCATCCCACGATCACTGGGGGCAGTCTGGAGGTGCCAGGCTCCCGGGTACCATGATAATGGGAGCGTTATGGGCAGGAATGCGTCACTACTGGTTCGTGACACCTGGACTCTCTGGTACTTAAGTATCCGGGGCTATAAAAGCAGTCAGGGTTTGCCCACATGCCAGCCTAGGGGAGCAAACAGGTAAGCTGTGCCCTGAAACTGCCAGCACAGCAGCTCTCAGGGGCCGAGACAATCTGCCCCCACCTCTCATTCCCAGGGCTGCGTGGCTTACCTGGAATCAAACTTGGGGGTAAAGACAGGGGTGCCTCCCCGAAGAGAACCTGCAAGGGCTCTTTGGGTGTCTGGCGTGACAAAGTTAACTCTGCTTGGCCTGTTGAGACAGAAAACAAAAGCACACAACGGCTCATCTGTGGAACTGGGCAACCGCCAGCCAGCCAGGCCCCACCTGCTGCAACACTTAAGGGCACCAGCTGGCCCCCGACTATGCACCCAAAAGCGCCAGAGCTGGAAATAGCCCCCCCCCCAATGCTCCTCCCCCACTCTAGTACCTTTTACTGGACCGAGCAGACCTAGATGAAGGAGGTCTACTCCTCTTGGAAGCAGGGATCTTTTTGACTGATGCTTTTACCTGGAACACAGAACAAATGTTAGAGTTGGGAGAAACTGCTACAACGTGACGTTGTTTTATATTATATACTTCTATCCTCAAAAAGCACCACAGCCTGTGAAAGAACATTTTCAGCGCCCCTCCACACATTATGCCTTGCTTGCCTGCCAGTTACCTGGACACCCCACATTCACTGAGAAGCAGGAAAAAGGTGCTTCTTCCTGGCTTCCACCAGCTGCAGATCTTGTGGCGAGAAGGGCTCTTGTGCCCCCCACGCAAGTGGTGCTGGAGGACATACAACGGGGAGATTTGCACACCCACAGCCATGGCCTTGATCACAGCCTGGCAAGTGGAGGTGAACTGCGAGGTGCCCCCTTCCCGTACTGAGGCTGTGCAAGGACCGGGCACTTGGCATCTCTGCTCCAAGGCCCACCAGCTGCCGCGTGCGGAGCAATGCCTGCCTGCGGCCACCAGGCCCAAGCACAAGGCAGAGGCTGCAGCCGCTTCCAGCCGCACAGCACACTGAGCGAGTTGGTTCCTGCAAGGAATAGAAGGAATGCAGAAGCCGCCCGATGAGGCGGCAGGAAGGAATGCTGCCCGTGCCAGCAGGCAGCCCCGCAGAGAGCTTTACCTTCCCCTGCTTGGGGTGAAGACTTGCAGGCTCTGGCAGCCCAGAGGCCTCATCCTGCCTTGCCCTCTTCATGGCAGGCAGAACGGCGGGATGTGCCTCTTCGTCAATGGTTTCGATCGCCTGCTTGACCTTCTTGGCTGGGGAAAGTGCAAGAGGAGGAGGAGGGTCGGGGGCTGTCTGTAAGGGTCACCACCCACACGCTTGTGCAACATGCAGCTCAGCCTTTTGGCCCACACTCTGGGCCAGGCACAAGTTGCAGGCAGGGATGCCTCGAGGGCCTTGCACCGACCTTTGCGAACAGACTTGAGCGGGGTCTGCACCGCCTCGGAGGCCAGCTTGGTGATCTCGGTGATGTCCAGGTCCACCTGCGGGAAGAGCGCGCGCGCGGTGAGCGGCCAGACGGCGCCCTGCAGCAGGGGCCACCCGGGAGTAGCCCCTGCGGCCGGCGGGGAGAGCTGCCCAGGACGGCACGGGCTGGCCGGCTACCTACCGAGGCTGCCTTCTCCAGGGCCTTCTCGCTCCCGCCGAGGGCTGCAGAGACGAAGCGTCCGGTTAGGGCGGCGGTGCGGGGGGCGGAGGGCGGCGGCGCGGCGGGCACCCACCCACCCCCCGGCCCGCTCCGGCCCTACCGTAGTAGCGCAGCCAGCCCAGCTGGCGCAGGGCGCGCGGCAGGCGCAGCAGCTGCACCCGGTAGGCGTCCTCCACCTCCTTCTGCAACGCCTCCGCCTCCAGTCGGATCCGGGACTTGCGCATCGCCACTGCGGGGGGGGGGAAGGGGCGGTCGTCAGCAGCAGCAGCAGCAGCAGCGGGGGGGGCGCCCCCTCCCCCTGTCAGCCCGCCCGCCCCGGCCGCCAGCTCACCCTCGCGGTCGAAGTCCCGCAGGAAGGCCTCCACTCGCCTGGACCGGGCGGCGCTGCCGCGGGCGGCCTTGGTCCGCGCGTGGCCCATCGCCTCGCTGCTGCTGCTGCCGCCGCCGCCGCCGCCGGGGGTGGGGGGCGAGAAAGGGTCGGTCCGTCTGCCCGCCGTCCCTCCTGCGCGCACAGCCGTTGGCAAAGCCTCTCTCCGGACGTTCGCGCGCGCCAGCCTTCGAATTCGGCACGCGGAGCCGGCGGCCAATCAGCGGGCTGCAGTCCGAGCCCCGCCCAGGAACGCGGCGGGGCGGGGGAACGGGAACCGCGCCACTTCCGGCACGAAGCACGGAGGGGACTACGTCTCCCAGCCCCACCCGGGCGGGGGCGGAGCTGCGCGCGGCCAGGCGTCCTACCGCGGTCCGCCAGGGGGCGCTGCAGCCTCTCTGCAGAAGATGCGCCGTCGAGGCGTGGAGAGGGTTGCCAATTTCCGCCTCCAGCGGGGTTCCTCTGCCCTTATAAGTTCCCCGCAGCACGCGCAGCTACACAGGGGGCCGGGCTGGGGCTCGGCTGCTCCAGTGGTGTCGCTGCCTGCCCGCTCCCCTCCACTGGAGCCGGCCAAAGGGGCCCATCTAGTCCAGCTCCCTGCATCTCTCAGTGGCCCCAGCAGAGGCACCCGGAGCCTCAGGGAGCCCGAAGGACAGCCGCAGACCCAGATCCTGTGGCCACTCCCTTCGCCTGGCATTCGGAGGCCACTCTCGCTTCTGTGCGGCTGTGTGTTCGCCCAGTGGCGTTCCTACGCGGGGAATGCTAAGCATTCCAGGAACCGGAGCTCCTATGCCACGTGGTCGCAAATGAATTATTTGCGTCCGTTTTCACAGCAGAAGAACTTGGGCAGATACCACAGCCCGAACAGCCCTTCCTAACGAAGGAATTAAAGCAGATAATGGTTAATAAAGAAGATGTTTTAGATCAAATTGATAAACTACATATAAATAAGTCAAGGTAGCGTTCTCAGAAGTGCTACCCGTTCCACGTGCAGGGCCAGCTAGGCAGGCGGAGATCAGGGGTCTCAATGCGTGGATGAGACGGTGGTGTCGGGATGAAGGGTTTAGATTTGTTAGGCACTGGGGGACATTCTGGAACAAGCCAGGCCTGTACAAGAGGGACGGGCTTCACTTGAACCAAAATGGAACCAGGCTGCTGGCGCTTAATATTAAAAAGGTGGCAGAGCAGCTTTTAAACTGATCCCTGGGGGAAAGCCGACAGGAGCCGAGCGGCGTCCGGTTCGGAACTCCTCATCCCTAAGGGAAGAGAAGGGTGGAGGAATACCAAAGAGTAATGGAGGAGTAGGAAATAGAACTTCTAAGCTGAGTGTAAGTGACAGTTTGTCCAGTAAAAAGAGAGGAGGGGAAAAAGGATCAAAAAACAGTCCCTCTTTAGAGAACCCCGTATATAGGTGTTATTATGCGAATGCTCGAAGTCTCCGAGCCAAGATGGGGGAACTGGAATGTTTGGTGGCTAGGGAAAACATTGATATAGTAGGCATAACGGAAACCTGGTGGAGTGCACAGAACCAGTGGGATACTGCCATCCCAGGCTATAAACTCTATAGGAGGGACAGGGAAGGGCGTGTTGGCGGAGGGGTGGCCATCTACATCAAAGAAGGGATAGAATCCAGCAGAGTAGAAACTGAAGGTGGGCCAGACTCCACCATGGAGTCACTGTGGGTTAAACTGCCGGGCCGTAAGAGCAATGCAATAGTGGGGGGGTGCTATCGTCCTCCCGATCAAAAACTTGAAGGTGACCTTGAAATGAGGAAACAAATCAGAGCAGTGACCAAGAGAGGCAGGATTGTAATCATGGGGGACTTCAATTATCCTCATATTGACTGGGTCAACTGCTGCTCTGGTCAAGAAAGAGAGACCGGATTCCTTGACGAGCTGAATGACTGTGCCTTAGAGCAACTAGTCATGGAGCCGACCAGAGGACAGGCGACTCTGGATTTAATATTGTGTGGTACTCGGGACCTAGTTAGGGATGTAAGTGTTACTGAGCCATTGGGGAACAGTGACCATGCTGCGATTGGTTTTGCCATGCATGTCCAGGATAGAGTGCAGAGCAAATCTGACACAAGAACCCTTGACTTTCGAAGGGCAGATTTCCCTCAGATGAGGAGACTAGTTAGACAGAAATTGAAAGGGAAGGTAAAAAGAGTCCAATCCCTCCAGGCTGCATGGAGGCTGTTTAAAAAAACAGTAGTAGAGGCCCAGCGGAAGTGTATACCGCAAAGAAAGAAGGGTTCGACAAGGTCCAGGAGGGTGCCTGCATGGCTGACAAACAAAGTTAGAGAAGCTGTAAAGAGCAAAGAAGCTTCTTTCCGTAAATGGAAGTCTTGCCCCAGTGAGGAGAATAAAAAGGAACATAAATTCTGGCAAAAGACAAGTAAGAAGGTGATACGGGAGGCCAAGAAAGCGTTTGAGGAACGCATGGCTAGCAACATAAAAGGGAATAATAAAAGCTTCTTCAAATATGTTAGAAGCAGAAAACCTACCAGAGAGGCGGTTGGCCCGCTGGATGGTGAGGGAGGGAAAGATGAGATAAAAGGGGACTTGGAGATTGCAGAGAAATTGAATGAATTCTTTGCATCTGTCTTCACAGCAGAAGAACTTGGGCAGATACCACAGCCCGAACAGCCCTTCCTAATGAAGGAATTAAATCAGATACTGGTTAATAAAGAAGATGTTTTAGATCAAATTGATAAACTACATTTAAATAAGTCACCAGGCCCAGATGGTATACACCCAAGAGTAATTAAGGAACTAAAGAATGAAGTTGCTGACCTCTTAACTAGAGTATGCAACTTGTCCCTTCAAACGGCCACGGTGCCAGAGGATTGGAGGATAGCCAATGTCACGCCAATCTTTAAAAAAGGGAGAAGGGGGGGACCCTGGAAACTACAGGCCTGTCAGCCTAACGTCTGTTCCGGGTAAGATGGTGGAAAGCCTCATCAAAGATAAAATCCTAAAACACGTAGAGGAACAAGTACTGCTAAAGGAAAGTCAGCATGGCTTCTGTAAGGGTAGGTCTTGCCTCACAAACCTTTTGGAATTCTTTGAAAAGGTCAACAGGCACGTGGATGTGGGTGAACCTGTGGATATCATATACCTAGATTTTCAGAAGGCATTTGACAAGGTCCCCCACCAAAGACTGCTGAAGAAACTTCACAGTCAGGGAATAAGAGGGCAGGTCCTCTTATGGATCCAGAATTGGTTGAGGGCCAGGAAACAGAGAGTGGGGGTCAATGGGCAATTTTCATAATGGAGAGAGGTGAAAAGCGGAGTGCCCCAGGGATCTGTCTTGGGGCCCGTGCTTTTCAACTTATTCATAAATGACCTGGAGACAGGGATAAGCAGTGAGGTGGCCTAGTTTGCGGATGACACAAAACTTTTCCGGGTGGTAAAAACCAGAAATGATGTGAAGAGCTCCAGAAGGATCTCTCCCAGTTGGGGGAATGGGCAGCCAAATGGCAGATGCGTTTCAACATAGACAAATGTAAAGTGATGCACGTTGGGGCAAAAAACCAAAACTTTACCTATAGGCTAATGGGTTCTGAGCTGTCTGTGACAGCTCAGGAGAGAGATCTTGGGGTGCTGGTGGACAATTCAATGAAGGTATCGACCCAGTGTGCGGCAGCAATTAAGAAGGCCAATTCCATGCTTGGGGTCATTAAAAAAGGGGTTGAGAATAAAACAGCCAATATTATCATGCCATTGTACAAATCGATGGTAAGGCCACACCTGGAATATTGTGTCCAGTTCTGGTCGCCGCATCTCAAAAAGGACATAGTGGAGTTGGAAAAGGTGCAGAAGAGAGCGACAAAAATGATTACGGGGTGGGGCACCTCCCTTATGAAGAAAGACTGCAGTGTTTGGGGCTCTTCAGTATAGAAAAAAGGCGCCTGAGGGGGGACATGATTGAGACATACAAAATTATGCATGGAAGGGATAGAGTCGATAGAGGGATGTTCTTTTCCCTCTCTCAAAACACCAGAACCAGGGGGCATCCACTAAAGCTGAGGGTTGGGAGAGTCAAAACAAGATAAAAGGAAGTACTTTTTTACCCAGCGGGTGGTTAATCTGTGGAACTCTTTGCCACAGGAGGTGGTGATGGCATCTGGTCTTGATGCCTTTAAGAGGGGATTGGACAGATTTCTGGAGGAAAGGTCCATCGTGGGCTATAGGTAATGATGGATTGTGCAACCTCCTTACAAAGGTGGTGGGCTACTGGTATCGGGTGCAAGGAAGTGGCAACAGGATGCAAGCATCTTGTTGTTTCATGCCTCCCTGGGGCACCTGGTGGGCCGCTGTGAGATACAGGAAGCTGGACTAGATGGGCCTTTGGCCTGATCCAGCAGGGCTCTTCTTATGTTCTTATGTTCTTATGGTCCCCCCTTGCGTGCAGAGCCATTCGTGGCTCGGAGAAGCCGCAAATGGCTCTGCAGGTGAGGGGGAAGGGCCACATGACACAGGAGGCTCCTGCAAAACTTCGCATCCCCACCCCCGGAACGCCAGTGCCGGGTTCCTCAGGGCTGTGGGCAATGGAGGCTGGCTGCAGAGACCGCTGTGCCCGGCACTCAGCTGAGGTGCCTGACCCAATGGGGCACCTTAAGTGTGCAGAGGTTTGCTGGAACGGGGGGGGGGGAGGCAGCGCTGATGAGGGGTGGGGACCCCTGTGTCCAGGCTGGTACTGCCTGCGAGGGAGGGCGTGCCACGGGGGTCTTGCAGGCGTGGCTGCCAGCTGCAGGGCCTTCTGTGGAAGCCCCCAGTGCAGCTCCTCTGCAGCCAGGGGTTGCGGTGAGTGTGTGACTCTTCCCGGTGGGAGCCTGCACGAAGCGTGTCCGCAGCCAGCCTCTGGGAGCAGCACAGAGCCACAGGCACTGCCACTTGGCGGACTGGGAAGTGTGTTGGCACACCCACGCCAGGCCCTCTGGGGATTCGCAGGCCCTGTGGAGTTGGGCCAGGCCTCAAACGCGCCCAGTGACCAGCCTTTGTCCAGCGAGGAGCTTTGGGTGACACAACTGGAGCGTCTCGTGAGTCTCTTTGTAGAGGCTGAGACTTGGCGGTGGCACATTTGGCGGCGCTGTTTCGCAGCCGCAGCCAATTGCCAGAGGTCCAGGAGGGCAGCGGGTCAGGGGCGCCATTTGCCTTGAGTCTGCCACCCCCATTGGGCCCTAAAGGAAATATTTCGTTGCTGGCGTGTAATTAATGTGTGGAACTCCATGCCACAGGATGCAGTGATGGCACCTGAAATTTGTGGAGGAAACATCCCTTGTAGATTACAAGCCAGGATGGATGACTGTGTGCAAGCACTGGGCTTTGGAGGCAGCCCTTTTCTGAATGCCAGGTGCAAGGGAGTGGCAACAGGATGCAGGTCCCTTGTTGTCTTGTGTGCCCCCTGAGGCACCTGGTGGGCCGCTGTGAGATGCAGGAAGCTGGTCTAGATGGGCCCACTTTGTTCTTGTGTTCCGGGTCATTCTGTGCCTGAAGGGGGGCGTGGGGGGGGGGGGAGAGCGCTACCTGGGTCTGGGCCTGCTGCAGCGAAGATGCTTCTCCTGCAGCAGCCCCCGTTCAGAGCCCTTCGAGGCCCACCAGGAGAGCTCCTGCCCGGACTGCCAAAGGGCCCCTGCCTCTCTTTGTCCTCAGGCCGTCTGCCTGCAATGCTGGGCAGGTGCTGGTGGAGCTGGTTGTGACTGCCTGCCGCCTGGTGCCCCTTCGTGGCCCGGGTGCTCAGCGGGTGCCGCTCCCAGGGGGCCACTCCTCCGCCCAGCCCTGCAGCGCTCCCTCCGCCCCCCCCCGCTAGCACAGGCTGGCCTGGCTGTTATCAGCCCCTCGCAGTGCCGCCTCTCCTGGGGGCCTCGGAGCCGCTCGCGAGCAGAGCAGCCGGCAGCTGGCAGCTGCAGAGGGAGCAGACGGAAAGGCCCCAGACCCCCACGCTGCAGAAGGGAGTTGCCAGGGCCTTGGGAGGGCATCAGCCCCGTCCGTCCTCCCCAGGGGCACCTCCTCTGGTGGGCGCAGGCTGGCCTGCCCTCCCCTCCCCTCCCCCTCGGCCAGCCAGGCCTTTGCAGCAGCCCCTTGGAGGCCAGTGGTGGGTGGCACAGGGCAGTGGGTGGCCTGGCGCTTCTCGTGGGCACCCGTCCAGCCGTCATGGCATCTGTTCCAGTGCGCCTGGCATGTAGAAGGTGCGCCCACCCATTTCCCGTGGGCGTGCCTTGGAGGTGCTTTCCCTCGTTGGGATCCTGCTTACGGGCGAAGGAGGCTCCCCCCGAATGCCAGGCGCAGGGGGTGGCCACAGGCTGTGGTCTGGTTGCGCCCTGAGTGGGCACCCGGCGGACCACTGTGCGATGCAGGCAGCTGGGTGGGAGGGGTCCCTTTTGGCCTGATCCAGCAGGCCCTCCTTCGGTCCTGTGCTTGCTGGGTCCTTGGGGGTGCAGACGGGTGTTGGGGGGCCGGCGGAGGGGCTGAGCCTGGCCTGGGCCTCTGGGCAGGAGTGCTGGGTCACCGGAGCCCGGACGGGCCCCGGTACGCGAGGGCAGGCTGCAGCCAGCACCCCAGCAAGGCTGCCCGTGCCGGGGGCTCCCCTGCCACCCACTTCGAGACTGCCGGGGGTCCTGGCATGGAAGCAGCTGCAGCCCAGGGGCAACCCCCCCGCCCCGCCCTGGGGCCTTGCAGGTGAAGGCAGCCACCCCAGAACGGAGAAGCGCCACCCGGGGAGGGAAGGAGGGGGCCACCGCGTACGGGCTTGGGGACCCCTCGGCCTCTGGCTGCCCTCCCAAGCTGCACCGCCCACAGGAGCAGCCCTCCAAGCGGTCGGGAGCTGCCCTGCGGCCCCTGCCCAAGCCCCTCCGTTGCCCAGAGGCGGCAGCCCCAGGCCTGGCCGAGGGGCCGTTTCCCTGCAGGGTCACGGCCAGATCCTGCCCGCGCTGCTCACTCCAGGGCTGAGAAAGCCAGCCGGGAGGGAGGGGGGAAGGAGGGAGGGAGGGAGGGAGGGGGGCTGCTGCTATCTGGAGCGCCTGCTCCCACAGAGAGCCCCACCCAGGGCCGCAGGCTGCCTCCCCCTCCTCCTCCGCCACCGCCTCGGGGCTCCCCAGCCCCACCAAGCCCTGCTCACTGTGTGCCCCCCTTATAGCTCCACCCAAGGACTGTGCCCTGCTGGCGCTGGGAGGAGCTTTGGGGCAGGGTATAAAGGCCTGGCCGGGAGGGCCTCGGCTCAGCTCCGGAGCTCCTGCCCCCCAGCCGCGTGACCCGCCCTCCTCTGCCAGCCGCCATGGTGCACTGGACCGCCGAAGAGAAGAAGCTCATCACTGCCTTCTGGGCCAAGGTCAACGTGGCGGAGATCGGGCCCGAGGCCCTTGCCAAGTAAGTGCCAGGGTGGCCCCCTGCCTCGGCTGCCCCCCCCGCCCGGCTGGCCGGCGCTCCTCCCCTGCCCGTGACCCCCATGCGTGTGCCCTTCTCTCTCCCCCGCCTGCAGCCTCCTGATCGTGTACCCCTGGACCCTGAGGTTCTTCGCCCACTTCGGGAACCTCTCCGGGGCCGACGCCATCCTGAACAATGCCAAGGTCAAGGAGCACGGCAAGAAGGTGCTGACCGCCTTCTCGGACTGCGTCAAGAACCTGGACAACATCAAGGACACCTTCGCCAAGCTGAGCGAGCTGCACTGCGACAAGCTGCACGTGGACCCCGAGAACTTCAAGGTGAGCCCCCCGGCGGTCCAGCCCCCCCCCCCCCAGCTGCGAGCTCCGTGTGGCCGCCCAGCCCAGGTCTCCACCAGGCTGGCTCCAGCAGGCTCCAGCTCCACAGAGCCTCAGCAAGAGAGGGGTGCGTGCGCACGTGTGCATGCGCGCACCCATGAGAGGCGGCTGGGCTGGTGCAGAGCCATCTCTGAGGGGGCTGAGCTTGTGGCCGTGGTCGTCGCTGGGCCTCCTGCCCCCGTCTGCCCAGGAAGCGAGTGGACCCCGCCCCCCCCCCCCCGGTTTGCCCTGCCCTTCCTTTGCGCTCCCTGGGGGTCCTGGCCTCCGAGAGAGCAGCACTCCCGCCCGCGGCTGAGCTTCCTGCTGCTGCCGCTGCAAACGGAGAAGCTCAGAACAGGCCGTCCCGCCGTCCCCCCCCCCCCATAGGAGCAGCCTGTGGCTGGCCACAGAGCTGTGGGCAGGAAGAGACCACCCCACGCAGGGCAGGCCGGGCAGGCAGTGGGGCTGGGCTGGGCTGGGCTGGGGCTCTGCCAGCAGAAGGTCTCACGGGGCCCCCCCCCTTCTCTCTCTTCCAGCTCCTGGGCGACGTCCTCACCACCCGCCTGGCCGCCCACTACGGCAAGGAGTTCACCATGGATCTGCACGCGGCCTTCCGCAAGCTGGTGGGTGCCGTGGCCCACGCTCTGGCGCGCCGGTACCACTGAGCCTCGCCAGGGGCCCCCCCTCGGGCCGCCCGGCCGCCCACAGGAGCTCCCCGCCCGCTGCACTGTGACAGTTCCTTGCAATAAAGTTGAGTCCCTGCAGCCCCAGCTGGTGCCGTCTCTCTGTGCGTCCCACGCGCGGGGGGGGGGGGGGGGGCAACACCCGGCCCCCCCCCCCCCCCCCGCCCCGGGGGGGGGGGGGGGGGGGGGGCGGGAAGGCCACGTTTTGACCCGTCAGCCTGTGCATCGGGGCTGAACCCTCCTGATGGGGCCTTCCGGGAGACCCAGACTCAGTGCCGTGGGCATGCTGGAGGCCACAGGCCTGGGGGGGGGG
>JAJKFI010000215.1:120702-133259 GCA_029204185.1 Lerista edwardsae | reverse complement strand
GGGGGCGGGAGGGAGAGCCCTATCCCTGGCCGTTCACTGCAAATCCCGTCTGGGAAAGCGCGAGGGCCCCTTCCTGACTGAGCCCCCCCACCCCACCCGTCAGCTGACTCCTGGGGGCTTGGCTGATGCCTGCTGCGCCACCGCCCTTCGGGGTCCTCCTGCTGCCCGTCCTCCTGGCCTCAGCCGGCCACGGGCTCCTGGCAGGGGGGCTCCCCCGTGGCTGCCCACAAGCGCTTTTCCCCTGGCCTGGAACCCTTTTCGTGCCACGACCCCAACGTGGAAGCAAATGAAGTCTGAAACTGGGGACCCCTCTGCTGAGCCCCCCCGCCCCTTCCCGCCCCATCGCCATCCACTCCTCGCCCCCATAATGCCCTCCCAGCACTGCAACCGGATGCCCTTCTCGGAGAGCGGACTGGGAGACCCTGGGGGCTGGCTTAGCACGACTGCAGCGCCCCGAGCAGGACAGACCCTCCTCCTGGGGTCCGGAGGGCTCCTCCAGCGACCCCCCCCTTGGCCTGTGGTGCGCCAGCCTCGTGCTCCTCAGCCCCTTCCGTTCGTGCCACATTTGCAGCCCCACAACTGCGCTTCTGCAGCCCCATTGGGGTTCCGACCTGCCCTGGAGGACGAGAGCCCCCCCGGCCCTTGCGGGTTCAAGCAGGGGCCCCTCCAGGCCCAGCTGTGCTGGGGGGGACTGGGGGGGCAATGTCACGGCCTGGCCTCCAGGGCTGGCACAGTGGCAAAGGCCCAGCTGCAAAGCAGAGGGGGTGGGGTGGGGTGGGGTGGGGGCTGCCAGGCTCAGTGCCCCTGCGGGGCTTCAGCCAGTCCCCCGTGCAGAAAGCAGGCGGGAGGGATGGCGGGAGGGGGCAGCAGGAGGCAGGGGCCCCGGGGGCTGCTCGGGGGGGGGGCTCTTCCCCGTTGGAGGTTGCAGGCAGCGGCCTCCAGCCCCTTCCAGCTCCAGAGCCCCCCTCGGGAGGCCGGAGGCCGAGGCCCAGCGGGGAGGGGGAGGGGGAGGGGGTGAGCAGCCCCCGCGGCCTCCCTGACCCTGCCAACACGCACGCTGGAGTCCCAGCAGGCACTGGGCGTGGGAGTGCCGGGGAGGAGTGGGGGGCGGCCCCGCTATCCTGGCTGGCCACAGCCACTGCGGCTTGGGGGCGCTGGAGCTGGCCACAGCCCTTCCCCCAGCCCCCCCAGCCCCCCGCCGGCCTTGTCCTCTCCTTAGTGCTGCTCCTCCTTACCCCCCCCCCCTTCGTGGTACCTCAGCAGCAGAGATGAAGCCTGGCATTTTTGGGGGTGGCGGCTCCCCTGCGCAGCTTCTGGGCCCCGGGGTGCCTCCGCCTCCTTCCTCTGCCCATGCACCATCAGAGGCCCTCTCACCACTCTTTTTGGGGGGGGGCAGCGGGAGGGTGCCATCGGCACCCTGACTGCCGGCTGTCTCCTGGACCTGGGTTGCCTCCTCTCCCTCCTGCCCCTCACTGGGAGAGTTAGAATAGAGCACCGTAGGTAATTAGTCTATGGGACTCCTTGCCACAGGATGTGGTGATGGTGCCCGGCCTGGACGCCTTCAAGAAGCCTCGGACAGGTCTCTGGGAGAAGAACCCATTGCAGGTCGCCAGCCATGGTGGGCAGGCGCAGCCTCCTGGTTCTGCCTCAGTCTGCCAGGTGCCAGGGAGTGGGCACGGCACGCAGGCGTCTCGTGACCAGCGTCAAAGGGGGACGCAGCACCCCAAGAAGCAGGAAGAGGGATGTAGCACGCTACAGGGCACAGGAGAAAGGGGGCGTCCTGCCCCGCGAGGCACCGGAAGCCGGGCTGGGTGGGCCTTGGCCTGGTCCAGCCGGGCTCCTCTCACGCCCTGTTGCCTAGGTGGGGGCGGACAAGGTGGGGGCCTGCACACGCCCACCCCTGCCTGGGGGAACACAGCAGAGCTGCATCACTGCCCCCTTGCCCCAGGGCTCGGGACACAGAGGCCGCTTCCGCGATCAGCTGGGGGTCTGGCTGCCCTGCCACCCCAAATACCGGCCCTGCAGGAAACCTCTGGAAGCAGCAGCTGGCCCCCCTCTGACAAGCAGCCCAGGGGTGGGGCGGGGCAGATGGCTCTCGGTCCAGGCTCCCCCCCCCGTCCGGTGGTCTCCAGCGCAGGCTGCTTATCTCCCCCCCTCCCATCCAGCAGAGTATCGGAAGAGCCAGACGGCCCAGCCAGCCGTGACTCAGCAGAAGAGGAGGCTGGGCGGAACTGCTGAGTCACGGCGGGGGGCCTCACCCCGGAGCGTCTCTTGCAGAGAGCCCAGACAGACACAGCCCTCTTCGGCCAGGGGAATCTGGGAAAAGCAGAGCCAGGCCCTCGGGGGGCGCGAGGGGGCGCAAGCATCGCGACTCCTCTTTTCCGGGGAGGGGGTCTTAGCCAGCCTCCCTGGACTCCGCCTGCACAGGCCCCAGAGGGACGGCAACTGGGCCAGTCCCTTCCCTGAAGCCCGAACGGAACCCGCGCAGGACGCTGGGCAGTCGGCCACACTGGCTGGCACCCAGGAACTCCCCTGCCCCCCTCGTAACGTGGCCACCCTCACAGGAGCCAGCCCTCCCTGGGAACAACGGTCCCGGGCCCTGGACCGGAATGTGTGGAGTGGAGTCCAGGTGCCGACCCGGACAGGTGGGCCCAGCAGGGGTGGCCGGGCAATGCGCCCCCTTCCGCCCAAGTGAGGCTGGCACGATCTGGCTGCCACCTTCGCAGGCACCCTGGCCGCCAGCAGACCTCCCGACCGCTCCGCTGCCTCCCTGCCGCCGCCCACCCGTCTTGTTCCTTGCCCCCCCCCCCCGTGGCCACAGTGGGGGGGGCACACGTGGACTCTCTTCCCTCCCCTCTGCCGCGTGATGCCAGCCACCATGGCAGATCCACACTTGAGCTCCTTCAGTGGTGCCCTCGGAGGGAGGAAGCCAGCCAGACCTGGCAGCATGTGGGGCTTCCGTGTGAAATGGCGCAGTTCTTGGGGCAGGAGGGGCCTGTCGGGGAGCAGCAGGTGCAAAGAACTCGCTCACTCTCTCTGCAAGTCCCCCTTGTCTCCCCTCCCCCCAGCCCACCAGGAAGAGGAAGAGGAAGAAATTGGTGGGGCTGAGGCAGGACGAGGACGGGGAGGGGCTTGGGACAGGCAGGAGCACCTTCTAGTCCGTCCGGCGCCCAGGGAGGGCCGCGTCTCCTCGGGCCAAGGGGTGCTTCTAGGAGTGGCCTGGGAGAGGCGGCAGGAGGGCAGAGGGCGCCCCTCACTCTGTGCCCCCCGCCAGCCCCCAGCCGCGCCCCCCAGCCTTGCCCTGCCCTCTTTTGGCTCGCTGGCCAAACCAGCTGGCGCTCCTGCAATCCCAGTCGTCCCCCCCCCCCCCCGTGCTGCCCATTTGTGTTGGTGGGAGAGGAGCAAAGGCGGGGGGGGGTTTCCTTGCAGTTTCCCCTGCTGGACTGGCGGAGCAGATCGATCTCAGCCGCGGTGCTGGGCTGGTGAGCTGGAGGGTCCCGGGGAGCACTCCTGCCGCGGGGGGCCTGGGAGGGAGCCGCTCGGGACTGGCTGCCCCCTGGGATCCTGGCCTGACCATCCCCACTGCCACTGAGCGTCACCTGGCAGGTGCCTGCGCCCCCGGCCCGCGAGAGGAGCGTGGCGGCTGGACCGCTGCTCAGGGCGGGGCGGGGCAGGGCTGGGTGGGGCTCCTCCGCAGGCTGCAACGTTCTGCCTCGAGGGTCAGGCTGAGGGTCCGACTCCGGAGGCGGCTCTTCCCGCTGGCCAGCCTGGGGGTCCTGCTCTGCCTGAGCCACTCTGTGGGCTCTGGGTGTGGCCGCTGCTGGCGTGGGGGGGGGCCTTGCCCCGCCTGAAGAGCTGGACTGACGCCAGGGGAGTCAGGGGAGGTGCGGGCAGCGGAGCGGGCAGGGCAAGGGCTGGGACCCCGGCAGGGGCAGAGCCTGAACGCCGGCCGGAGCCACAGTGGGGGGGGCCTCTGGGGCGGTCTGGCAGCCCCACCGCATCGGCGTGGCGTCACCCAGCAGAGCCGGGGGTGTGGGCCTTCCCATTCTGGCCTGGGGAGAGGTGGGTCGGGCTCCCCTTGCTGCAGACCGTGGCTGGCGTCTGCAGCACCTCTGGGCCTGAGCGTGCCCGCCTGGCCCTGCGCACGATGGGGCTTCGCTTCAGGTTGTGCTGCCCAAGGGGGGACCAGGCGCTGGGAACAAAGGTGTGGGGAGGCAGCCCCTGGGGGCCGACCGGAGCGTCACCCGTGCGCTCCTTCCAGCCTGCAAGCCCCAGGGAGACGCTGGGGCGCAGGGGGAGTCCTGGCCGGAAGCAGGCGGGCAAAGGCGCAGGGGCTGAGGGGCTGTGGGGGGGGGGCTGGACTGCTCGGGCATCGGGTGGAGGATCCCGGTTGGGTGGGGGGGGGGCCGGGGGGGGGGGGGCTTGCTGCCCGCTCTGCCAAGGGAGGCTGGGTCCCCCCACGCCACAGTCCCCCAGGTCCAGCGGCTGCAAAGCGCTGCTTGTGGGGCTGCCCCCGACAAAGGGTGGGAAGCACCAGTGGGTTAGAATGGATCATGCTGAGGCTCCGTTGCCAGCAGGGGCAAAGGGGGGGCACCTCGCTGGCCCCCATCGCGGGAGCAGCCGGTCTGCCTCTGGGAGTGGTGCTGGCCGGCCGGCCTGTGGCACTTTCAGCCTGACTCTTGGAGGGGAGCTGGCGAAGGGGGGGGTGCCAGGCCTGGCCAAGAGTCCACCTGCCGTGAACCCAATCCTGGATGAGCCTCCAGGCCCCGGCCCCCACCCCCACCCCTGAGTGCAGCTGGCTGCTTGGATGCCTGCTGCTGCCCCTGCTCTGCCCCCCCCCAGCATGCCACAGAGCAGTCGCACAGCACAGCAAGGCCGCCTCTGTCAGGCCCCCAGGGAGGGAGGGAGGCAGGGAGGGAGGGGGCCCTATCGCCGGGCCTTCAGCAGCTGGGTGTGGGCATACAGCTTCAGCTGCCCAGGGAGATAGGGGGGGGGCGGAGGGAGAGGCCCAGGGAGTGCCCAGGCGCCCTGAGGAGGCCGATAGCTCAGCCAGCCAGGGGACCGCGGAGCTGCCAGGGAGGGAGATCAGGCGGCCGAGGGAGGCGGAGCTCCAAGGAGGAACCGCAGGAGCTGCCCCCAGCCGGCCGGAGTCCACGGTCTTGCCTGACGGGACGGCTCAAGCATGCGTGCGCACACACACACACACACACACACACACACACACACACAGACGCCCGCAACTTGGCAGCTCCTCACCCAAACGCCACCTCAGAATGCCAGGTGCAGAGGGGTGGCAACAGGATGCAAGTGTCCTTGTGGTCTGGTGTGCTCTCTGAGTGGGCACCTGGTGGGCCACTGTGAGACACAGGAAGCTGGACCAGAGGGGCCTTGGCCTGATCCATGGGCGGGGGGGGGGGGGGCGGAGGGTCTGAGGTTCTTCTGTTCAAATCCTGAGCTTATGAGGAACCCAGAAGAGCCTCCTTTCTGGAGAAACTCCAAGACCCCGAGAGAAGGGCCCCTCAAGGAGTGCTCTTGGACCCCTTCTGAGGCTGGGAGCTGCGCCCCACTAGCAAGGCTGCCCAGGTCCCCAGCCCTCCCTGATACCCGGCCCTCAGCCTCACTTTTCTCACACTGGCCCCTCTTCCAAGGAGCTCAAAGTGAAGCACGTGTCTTCTTTCCCACCCACCTGTGCAGGGCCCAAGGCGGGTTTCCCTGCTCCAAGCCCAGCACCATTCACCACACTGCCCTCCTGGCTCCTCTGCACCACACTGGCCTTCCAGGTGGCGGTGAGTTCCACTGTCCCTGACTAGCAGATTCACCATGCTGCTCAGGTTGTTATCAGCTCCTTTAATCCTTCCACCAGCTTTTTCTCCAAAATGAGGAGAGGGAGCCTCAGGAAGATATCCCCACCCCTTGCCATTGAGCAGCTTGATCCATAGGCTATTTACTCATAAGAGTCGGACACGACTTAGCGACTGAACAACAAAAAGCCCCACTGTATTCAATGGGATTTACTTCCTCATTTGTGTGCCGAAGACTTAGTTGCCTTTTCATATCAATGTCATTTGATCTGTTACACAATTGCAGCAGAAGAAAACAAACCGGAAAGTGGAGGTATCATATTGTGGGGTCCGTCCCCCCCAGTGATGGGACAGCACGGGCAGTTTTGCTGCTGCCAACGGATGGCCCCCACAAGCCCCCATATGCCAGCTCTTCCTGGGGCAGCCATAAAGCTTCCCGGGGTCCCAAGAGAGCCCCAGCCAGCCCCCTGCGGACAGCCCTGCCCCGGCTCTCCATGACCAGGAAGGACAGGCCACCTGGCCTGGCCACTCGGCTCCCACGGTCCACAGAAGCCCACAACGCCGCAAGGGAGACAGCTGGCGCCTGCTCCTGGGCCTTCAGCAGTTCTGCCCCAGAGGGAACCTTCCCAGCTGGCACCTCTTCTTGCAAAAGACACCCTTGTGCCCCCCCCCAGTACTGCTGTCCTGGAACGGACCCCTGCGGAGCCGGATGGGCACATTTCTGTAGCGGGGGTGGGGTGGGTGTTTGAGGTCCTGTTCCCATTTCCCAGCCCAGGAGCTGTGGCAGAGGTGCCCGAGCGGAGCAGGGCCGCGCTGTGTGCTGACCTGGGTCCCAAGCGGCTTCCCTGGTGGGGGCTCGCAGGCCCATGGGGAAGGGCCGGAGTGGGCCCCAGGGCCTTGGGAGCCGCCGTGGGAGCTGCCTGCGCTGTCAGAGCCCATCAGAGCCCCCCCGGGGGGGCAGTGGAGCCCCTGCATGGCTGCAGCAGCCGGGACAAGGAAGGCACCGGGGGCCCCTGGAGAGCAGCTGCCAGTGGCCCCCCAGGGCCCCCCCCGAGGGCCTGGCGAGAAGGACAGAGCCCCTTCCCCAGGACGGCCGCCTCCAGCCCTCCACAGCCCAGACGTGCAGGGCCCCCCCCCACAGCCCAGGCCCAGTCCGAGTCCGTGGTCTGCTGTGGGAAGAGGGCTCCGGGGGGGGGTCACACCTTCCCCCTCCTTATCTGGGCCTGACGCTGCAGCCGCCAAGCTGCTCCCAGTCTGGCAACACCCCCTCACCTCCCCCACCCACCCCCACAGGGCGGGCCCATTATCACCGCCCCACAGGCCAGGCGGCCGCGGGTGGAGTGTGCCTGAGCCCCCTGCTGGCCTCCCCCCACCTGCCCCAGGAGAGTCTGTGCAAGCTGGATGGGGAATGGGGGGCTGAGGAGGCGTGGGCATCGGGGCAGGGGGGCCGTGGGGCTCTGCCTGCTGCTCCAGAGCAATCCGAGCAGCCCCACCCAGCCTGACCCCTGGGGAGGTCCTTGTGGGCAGGGCCTGCCCCGCACTGCAGGGAGCCGTGGGGTGGGGTCTCGCTCACGCTCAGCAGCCGGGGGCTGGGGGGGGCTGCTGCTGCTCCACCACTCCCGCCACCTGCCCGCTTGCCCCCCAGGCTGCCCGTCAACCTACGAAATCAGGCAGCCCAGCCTGCAGCTGCCAGGGATCCGCGTGGCCCTCGCGCAGCCCCTGTACTGGCTGTGCCGGCCTGGAAGTAACTGGGGGTGATGCGATGACGCCCCCACTGATGACGTCCCCACTGAGCGAGCCAAAGTAACTCGGCAGGTGCGACTGAGCTGGTTTTCACGCTCCGGCCACACCGCTGGTCTTCTCCAGAGGAGGACCTGGAGTCAGGCGGAGGGCGGCCAAACCGCTTCTGAAGCGGGAGGAGGCGGGGGAGCTGTGGCCGGGCCTTCGGGGGGGGCCCAGAAGGGCTTCGGGGGCCACGTACGGCTGCGGGTCATGTGTTGGACCACCCTGTTCCGTGTCCACGTCCACTCCAAGAGACTTGCCTGACGGCTAACAATGAAACACAGCCCACACGAAAGCACAACGACACAGGAGAATAAAGCCGCACAACAGCGACACAAGCCGCAGGAAGGCAGGAGCTCCACTTGCCGCAGGCTCAGCAGGGACCGGAGGCACTGCCGGTGTGACTTCAGGGGGCAAGGGGAGTCTCGTGCTCCGCGCTCCAGGGTCGCCCTCTGCCCTTCGAGGGGTGTGTCTATGTGTGTGTGTGTGTGGGGGGGGAGGAAATTCCAGAGCTGCCCTCCAGTTCCAAGCTGGGCGCAAGTGTCCCAGGAGTTTAAGAAAGGTCAAGAAGAGAGTCTTGCCCTGACTGGGGTTTGTTGCTTGGAGGAAGACGAGGAAGAGGAGGAAGGCCCGTCCTCAGGACCCTGTTTGCGTGCTGAGGCTGTTCCCTGAAGGCCCCGATGTGGCACGTCTGGGGATGCTGCTGACATGCGCCAGCCCCTGGATGGGCTTCCAGGGCATGGAGGTCTGCAGGCATCCCAGCAGCACCTGTGAGGAGCCGGCTGGGGCCAGCGGCTCCTGCCACCCTCAGTGCGCAGAGAAGAAGCCGTGGGGGCCCCTCACAGGTCCTGGCGGGTGCGACTGAGCCGGGGCAGCGCCTTGCATGGGGCCCCCGCCCTCCAGCGGGCCACCCCCAGGCGCCAGTCCCACGGCACAGGGGTGGATGGGGCTCTCCTGGCCGTGGCCACTGGACTCCTGCCTCCCGGGAAGGGGCTGAGCCTGCTGGAGAGGAGGCGGCGGAGGGGGCTGCCTGGGCTCCCGGTCACGCCCCAGGAGAGGCTGCCCCCTCGCGGTCCTGGCCCCGCCTGGCAGCTCCGCCCAGTGAGGGCCCTGCCTAGGGGGAGGAGGAGCTCGGGCGGAGGGTATAAAGGCCTTGCCAGGGGCACAGCCGGGCAGCTTCCAGCGCTTCCTCCGAGAGACCCAGGCAGACGGACGGACAGACAGACAGGAGCCCCCAAGCCCAAGCCGCCACCATGGTGCACTGGACCGCCGAAGAGAAGCAGATCATCACCAGCTGCTGGAGCCGGGTGGACGTGGGCCTCGTGGGGGCCGAGGCCCTCGCCTGGTGAGCCCCGGTGGGCTGGTTGCTCCAACTCCCTCCCCGCCTCCCCCCCTGCAGGGCTGACCCTCTGTCTCCCCCCCGCAGCCTGTTCGTGGTGAACCCCTGGACCCAGCGGTTCTTTGCCGACTTCGGGAACCTCTCCAGCGCCAGCGCCATCTGCGGCAACCCCCGGGTGAAGGCGCATGGCAAGAAGGTGCTGACCTCCTTCGGGGAGGCCGTCAAGAACCTGGACAACATCAAGGCCACCTTCGCCAAGCTGAGCGAGCTGCACTGCGACAAGCTGCACGTGGACCCCGAGAACTTCAAGGTGAGCCCCCAAGACCCCGCCAGGGAGGAGATGTGGTGCGTGTGTGTGTGTGGGGGGGGGTGAACGGGAGCCGTTGCGACTTTCTCCCCAACCGCCTGGCAGTCATTTCTTGGCTCCTGAGATGACTGCGCCAGTGGGGTACTTTAGAGGAGGGAGGTAAGGGGTTCCTGTCTGATCGAGAGCAAAGTTGGACTGGAACCAGGTCTCCAAGGTGCCCGTCGACACTGGGCTTTCGAAAACGCACCGGAGGCCTGATCCACGCAGGGCAGTGTCCATTGAGGTGGTTCCTCTCCAAGACTTCAGCCCGCCCCAGCCATTACGTGTGTGTGCGTGCGGGGGGGGATGCTCCCCCACCCTTGTCCGCCAGCCTGCCCTGGCTCTCCCCCAGTGAGCACTTTGTGGCTGGCAGTGCTCACAGGGGGTGGCGGGTGGGGGCGGGCAGGGAGCGGCACCCCCGCGGCAGGGCAGGCGGCTGGGTGCAGGCCTCGGGCTCTGCCAGCAGGAGGCGTCACCCCCCTCTTCTCTTCCAGCTCCTGGGCAACATCCTGCTGATCGTCCTGGCCTCCCACTTCGGCAAGGAGTTCACCCCAGCCTGCCACGCAGCCTTCCACAAGCTGGTCCATGTGGTGGCCCACGCCCTGGCCCTCCGGTACCACTGAGCCCCCGTGAGGGAGCAGCAGCTGCGCCCTCCCCTGCTGCCCTTGGGAGCCCCCCCGCCCCACGCAAAGCTACCGCCGAATAAAAGGTCACTCTGCAAACTAAGCCGCTGCCCTGAGTCTCTGTGGGTCCTGCTGGGCAGGAGGTGGACCATGTGCCAGTCCCGGGGGGGGGGTCACTCCAGGTCCCCACATTTGGACCCAAGGGACACCCTACAGTAGCTGTCTGGAATACAACGGGAGGATGGGGGGGCGGATGGGGGGACACGATGGGACACACGACCTTTCAAAACAAAGCTGAAAAGTGTGCTAGGGGCAGCTGGGGGGACGACGACTCGTCACCTGCATGGAGAAATCCCCAGTTGCTGTCCCTTGCCAAGCATCTCCCCTGCCCTGCCCAGCAGCCAAAGGGACAACATCCCTCCCTGCTGCCGCTAGCCTGTCGCGCTGCCCCCAGCTCCTGCAGGGGGCGCTCGCGGACCAGAGAGTGGAGCAGCTCCCTACCCCTCCCTGGGCCTGTCCCTGCACAGGCACCTCCCCTCGGCTGCTGGCAGGGGGGCCACCCACGGCCCCTGCCCCAGAGCCCCAGGCCCCTTTGGCTGCTGCCTTTGCAGGGGCGGAGCTTTGTGCAGGCTGGAAGGCTCAGCTGGCAGCGCCCACAGTCCAGGGCGGTCTGCCCAAGAGACTCCCCTGCCCGCACGCTGGGATGCCCGAGTGTCCGGGGAGCTGCGTGTGCGTCTCCGCTCTGCTTGTGCCCCGGCACCGCTCGCAGTGGGCTCGTGGGGGCCTCGCTGGAGCCTGCCCTGCTGCTCGTGCTCGGCACTGTCGGAGGCCTTCGGGGTGCCGTGGGCTGCAGGGCTGTGGCACCCTCTGGCGGGGGGAGGCTGAGGCTGCACCGTGGAGCTGCTGCCCAGAGAGGCCCTGGGCTCCCCTGTCCTGGGGCGGGGGAAGGTCCGAGGCTCACGTTCTGGATGGAGGCTCCTTCATCGCCCCCACGCACCAGAATTCCCACCGTTCGGCCCTTGCCGGGGCTCCTTGTCTGGGGCTCCTTGCGGGGGGGGGCCGACACCCCCCCTCACACACGGCGGGGGCGGAGGGAAGGTCCAGCACCTGTTGCAGGGGAGTGGGCGGGGCTTCTGGCCCAGTGATGTCCCCTGTAGCCCTTTGCATATCCCTCAGAGGGGCTGGGAGCAGGTTCGGCTGGAGGCACAACCCCCCCCCCCCAAGAGCCGACCCTGAACATGAGGAGCAGTCGTGTGGGGGAGGGGCTTCCCTCCTCCCTGAGCAGCACATCACACCGCAGCTCCCCCAGGCAGGCCACACTGCAGCGCTTGCCCCCCCCCTTGGACAAGGATTCCAGTCTAGGGAGGGGCTCAGACCTAAAATGGGGCTCAGCAGGTCTAGCCCCGGAATATCTTTCCAGTGCTCAGGTCGGGCTTGAGAACTGAGTCCTCTGGTGCATGCGCAGACTGCTCTGCTGAGCAACTGCATTCAGGACGGGCCCCAGAAGCTTCCAGGCTGCAGCAGGGCAAGGAGGTCCACAGCTCATAAGAATACAGGAGAGGGGGGGCTGCCAGGGAGAGAAGCCCCTCCCAAGTCTGGGCCAGTCCTCCCCCCCCCCCACCCGGCTCCTGCGACTGGCTGGCAGCTCCCGGAGAGGGGGAGGGGAGACACGTCCCAGCCAGGCGCTGCCGCAGCCCCGGCTTGTGTAGGCGCCCCCAGCCGGACCCTCACGGCTAGGCGTGAGATTCCTCCCCACCTCTGGCCTCCGTCTTGCGGGGCTGGTGGCCAGGCAGAGGGAGGCCCGCTGCTGTGTGCCCGGAAGAGGCTGGAAGTGGAGGCAGGGCGTCGCGCACTGGAGGGAGCAAAAGGCCAGCCGTGGGGGGTAGGGGGGGAGGGCCGCCCCCAACACTCTCTTGGAAGGCAGACCCCGGGCCTGTCTGGCCACGCTCCCTCCCCCCAGAATGCAGGTGGGGCCCCCCTCCTCGCCTGGGTTCCCACCAATATTCCTCCAAGGTTCCCACCCACAGCCTGCCCCGCCCCTGGGAGTGCGGCACGCCTTGGAGGGGGTGTTCTGAAGAGCAGTCCTGCTCTGCTAGCAAGCGGGGGGGGGTGAGGCCTTGCCCCTCCCCCGCACCCTGAGGCTTTCAGAGGTGCCCATTTAATTGGGACTGCGCTGTCTGCTGGAGGACTCGCGGCCTCGGGGTGTGTGCGCGCGCGCATGCGCTTCAGCAGCCTGCCAGGTTCCACTCCAGGCGATCCTCAAGCGACTGGGCTCCCTGGTGGGCACCGAGTCCCCGCAGCTTTGCCAGGCAGCCGGCATAAAAGAGCCTCCAGTCCCTCCCCACAGAGCAGCCTTTACTTCCCTGGCCCGCTGGCTGGCTTGGCTGCCGCAGTCGCAGCCCCCCCGGTAAGCAGCTCCAGGGGCACCCGCTGGCTCAAGGGCCGGAGTGCGCAGCAGGGGCTGGAACGGTCCTGCCTGGTCCTCCCGCCGCCCCCAGAACTCCTCATGACGCTGCTGCAGTCCGAAGCGCACAGACCTGGGAGTAAGCCCACTGGACAGAGCGGCACTTACTTCTGAGTAAACATGCTTAGGCTTGCAGTGCTCGAGGCTCTCAGCCTCCTGGAAAGTGGGCGTGGCTGTGGTGTGTGTGGTGTGTGTGTGTGTG